>OY735210.1:60860557-60890557 GCA_963457665.1 Thysanoteuthis rhombus | reverse complement strand
CACATACATATATACACATACACATATATATATATACACATACACATATATATATACACATACACATATATATACACATACACATATATATACACATACACATATATATACACATACACATATATATATACACATACACATACATATATACACATACATATATACACATACACATATATATATATACACATACACATATATATATACACATACACATATATATATACACATACACATATATATACACATACACATATATATACACATACACATATATATACACATACACATATATATACACATACACATATATATACACATACACATATATATATATATATATATATATATATACATACACATATATATATATACATACACATATATATACACATACACATATATATACACATACACATATATATATATATATATATATATATATACATACACATATATATATATACATACACATACATATATATATATACATACACATACATATATATATATACATACACATACATATATACATACATACACATACATATATACATACATACACATACATATATACATACATACACATACATATATACATACATACACATACATATATACATACATACACATACATATATACATACATACACATACATATATACATACATACACATACATATATACATACATACACATACATATATACATACATACACATACATATATACATACACATACATATATACATACATACACATACATATGTATACATATAGAAATTGATTTGAAAAAAATCAGAGGGATAATTGCACAAGAGGTCCCAAGGAGAATACTTTAATGGAAACCAAGCACCAGTGCTTTAGGTAGGCTTTCTGTTTCATCAATACAAATTGCCAACATATTTCATGGACAAATATGATTCATAGTTTTGAAAAATGTTCAAATAATATATTTACACCTGTACAGTATAGGAACAATAACGACATATTGCTGTCCAAGTTCAGGAATTTAGTACCAGGTGAGTATAAGATTAACATTTTTCAAAATTAAGATTTGTCAGGGCAAACAATTGTTTTTCATAATTTGATCCTTCATAAAACTGATTGGTTGCCATGGTTGATAGGACTGATGTTCCATTCAACGATGAGAAAAACAATATTAAAAAGGTAAAAACCTGTAGTGAAAGTTTATTTGCTATTTCTTAACAATTTAACATCAGAAATTCACAACTCAAGATGTATTTGAATCAGACTATTAGACTTGTTTTTTTATCAAGCTAAACTTCATAAATAACAATACCAATCAGGCGAAAAGCTTCATTTGGGTTAACAAAGAACCACTGTTTCAATGTATTTCAACTGATACAAATTCACAATAACTCACTTACCTTTGTAAATTCAGAGCCATTGACATCTGAAAAGATTGAAAAATACTTTTAAGTTTGTAAATTTGTACATTAACAATAAAGTACCTATTTGGATTTATGGGTGCTGTCATAACGGGTGGGTTTTATACGAAGTACTTTAATAATGCAAAACCAAAAAGTAGTCAAAAATTACTTTCTATTACCTTTTCACAGCGTAATACTCCATGGTTCATTTTACAGGTTTACCAACTTGAGTTTTCAAAATGATGAACTGATATCTTTATGTGCTATTGCTGTAAACTAATCTGTGACAATAGATTATTAAAGAATATTAAAACAAACGTGCTATTAGAGCTTGGATCACTGTATAATGTTGTTTACTGTTGGAAAATGGAACTGAAACATTAGGATCTATGATCTAATCCATTTTTTGTAAGATGGAAAAGTTAGCATTAAAATTGAAAATTTAAGGTTTTTTCTAGAAAGGAATAGATATGATAGTTTAATTATACATTGTAAAAAGCAGCCAATTGAGTTTGAAATAGGTTCATTGTATGGGTAATTAATTACAACAAGTCGCAAATCTGAAAAATATATAAATATCTTAATTGAGTGATTAAGTAAAAATCTTGCATCATAAGTGAATATAATAGATATTAAAAAGTGTTAAAACATTTGAAAAGTGATAGTAAACCAACTTTTCTACTGTATGACTGAGTTTAATAAGATTACATGACTTGAGATAAGGTTGTTACATATGAAATTTTTCTTTTTTTTTCCACATCATGTAATGAAAGTAGAAGCTTTACTAATGCAATAACATTTTTTTGCAGATTCAATGCAAATACTGATATAATTTATTACTGTAGGTTTTCAAGCCCTTAACAGTAATGGTTTCTACCGTAAAATAGAGACTAATTTTCAAGTACAATTTCAGATTAAGATATAATGCTGCTTATGTCAGTGTCAAAGAGAATGAATCAGAAATACGGCATGCGTGAATGTAAAATACGTGGTTGACCTTCGGAAAGGTGTAACACCTTTTAACTACCCTCTTACATTCTAGAAAGTTACAACACAAAAGTGATTGTATAGGAGACACCTTCACATGGTTGACATTACTTTTTGGAGTTGCATTGCAAAAATGTCTCCCATTCACCTTTAGTAGGAGTGGAAAAACAAAAACAGTCGCCAGTCCTCCTCAGAGGGAGTGGTGGGACCTTCACAAAGTCGGTGTCCTGAGACTCTGAGCCCTTGTTTCAAGTATCTGGACAAAGCTAGCTGATGCAGCTGGATACCTTCACTCGTTTGACTCTATCAGGAGGTAAAGCTGGGGTTACCAAGGAGTAAGATAAAGAATCAAAGGAAATACTTACCTAATGCTAGAAGCTCTCGGACACACACCTGATATTCCTCCTCACTTATTCTCACTCGGAGTTGAATCTTCTTAAGATGATATCGTTGCTTAAGTCCTCTTGTGACAAGTCCTTTTTGCAAACGGTCTAATAATACCCCAGAAGTATACATATTCCACAGTTCTTGTAAGCCATCAAGTGTATGGCAGTGAATCCGGAAACAGACACTTCCATACGTAATGTTCTCAAGTTGCCTACCACTTTCATGCTTGCAGAACAATTTGATTGTGTTCAGCACTTCCAAAGAATCTTTGATCACAGTATTTGTCCCAGAGACCTCTTTACGGAACTGCTCAAAAGCTGCGGGGGTATCATTCCGGCGCCGGATATTAGCAAAGGCATTTTTAGCCATCATTAAAATCTGTTTTTCAACTTCCTCACAAGAACAAAATGGTTCATCACCATTGTAGCGTTTATCTCTTAGTAGATGTTCGACGCCAACATTGACATTAACGTCACCTAGAAAGATAGAAACATTAGACAGTTGGATATTCATTGATTTTGGTGCCATAAATATGACTTTCTTATGTTTTTGTCTTAGAGGGCAGCAATCACACCTCACAATTGCTGGGGTGATGTTGTTGCGATTTTTACGGGGTGAAGTTGATAGCCCTCTCCCCAACTTTCCTCCTAATTACATTCTTAAAAAAATAGAAATTATGCACATGTTATCTATTAATATAAGAATTACTTACATTGGTAAGTGCAGTAAGTCTAAACTAGCTTAATACATAATACTGGCTTACTGTACTTCTTTATAAGAATGATCAAAAAGTTTTGACAGGAAATCGATAACCTATTTTAAAAACATTCATGATCTTAGAAAATTTGTTTATGAGTACTTTTCCTTTTTTTTTCGCTTAAAATCAATTAAAAACATTTTTCATCAAAAGAGTTTTTCATTGATTATAATGAAGAATCGGACTTGATATGAAATTAAACGGTGTAAAATTAATGAAAACATGATTGCATTGAGTAAAATAAATCAAATTAATAAAAGGGGCGTAATCATATGAAAATCAATTCTCCAAAATTTACAATGGTAATTTCAAAAATAAATTATGTCCTTAGATAGATAAGCACCAAACACTTTTTTTTAAATATCTGTAGCACTCATTTACTGTACTCTGATGAAAAAAAACAAGTATATTAGTAGAAAAAACAAGCAAAAATGTAATCAGATCAAGTGTTTAGGTACTTTTCTGCCCCTAAGGCTTTTCTAAAAATGTCTGAAACTCTTAAATGTAAGAAGACAATGCCCACTTAGAGAGCTTCTCACTCAAACTGTAAGCTAGATAAAGCACTCAAGTTTTTTCCTGTCATTTATGATATATTATGTCATATGGGTGTAGTAACCATATCTATTACTGTTGTAGGAGTGTCAGAATGATTGTTAGAAACGTTTGATTTTCGGATGTCCCCAAAATTGTCTATGTTCATGTCCTCATTTGACTTAATTGGCTGTTAACCACCATTTTCACAAATAAGAATAGATGATAAAAATATCTGATGATGATTTGACCAAAGTTTTGTGTTGTTTCTGAGTCTTTTTGAGGAGTAATGATTTTTTTAGTGAATCTGGGGGTTGCTGAAAAGATCTAGGCTTGAGAAATTATGTCAGTTCTCGGCCCAATCCACTTCCCAAAATCTGAGAGTTATTTTGTCACTGTAGCTGGAAAGCGGGTTCTTCTATATTGTCAAGTACCAATTTTCAAGGTTTCTTGGCTCTTTTAAAAAATTTTTCATCTAGGACATTCCCATCTTGGTCAAGCCAAGAATTTTCATTTACTGATAAAATCACATTGTCTGACAAATGATGCATTTGGACTCAAGATTTATCAATGGCAAATATCACTCTTTTTCAGTCATAATTGGAAAAGAAAATCACATTTTTCTTAAAAACCAATAAACAATATATCACTTAGAAACTGAAAAATTAGAATTAATGCCCCAATTATTTTTTTTGTGACTTAAACAATGAAGGTACTTTTCAGGAAAATGCTGGCTATTTTGGACCTAATAATGTGTCTCTGAATAAGATTGTAGTTTATATTGTAATTCGAATATATCGACCTTTCCATCTTCATAATTTTAGAAAAAATGAAAATCAATATAGAAATATAATTAATGGACCCTAATTATGGTCTTCTGAGGGATGGTTTGTATACAGAGCTTTTGATTTCAGAAATATCAATCTGAATCTATGTGAAGCCTTATACCAGACATAATTCATACTATTTTGGATGTCTGATTTATTTAAATCTTAATTGGACTTACAGGGCTGATAACTAGGACACATCTGGCAACCCTGGTTGGGGTCAGCATTACAGGGGGCCCACAGATGATCCATAAAGTTAATAATGAGGCTCTGTGGACAAACCTGGGGTCCGAGAACTTGTTGACTAGGCAGACCAGCTTTTCCTGTTAGTTACATGTCAGTATGATTTGGATAGTTACTCAAAAATATTATCATTATCAAGTGTTTGGACCATCTGCAGTCCCCAGGTTGGGAAATACTGCACTAAATGTCAAAGAGAAGGATATACAAGGACCCAAGGCCCTGGGCTGCAAATCTCTACTTCTGCCCCAGACTGTGGTACAATTTTGTGTCAAAGGAAAAATTTCCAAATAATCAGTATTTTCAGTTCCTCAATTTTTTAAGACAACTGCACGCTCTTAAATTCATAGTTCATTCAATATATTTTGAGTAACTATCGAAACCATAAACCAAGTTGCCAGTATGTCTCCTCAATTGTATTGGTATTATGGTTCTTAGTGCTTCTATATAGTTCCTGTTGAAAAATGGGTGTCAACCAAGTTTGTTGGCCCACACGTGGATGTCGAAGAAGATGTGGAAGTAAGAAGGGAGATATATGGTCGCCATGACAGTAGGGAGATGATGATTCAGGACTGAAATGGAAATGCATATGAGAAAATATTGATATGATCATGTTGAGAGAAGATAGGAGAGCTTTTAAGTGAAAGATGGGAGCTGTGTGCCATGATAGTTGTAGTCGTGTGTTGAAGCGGAGGTGCCTGAACTGCTGTGAATCCGTAAGGCTTAGAGCATACCAGGGACTGGTTATGGAGACAGAGTATCAGTATGTATGTCTAACAGCCAAGTTGTGGGTGATGTATTTGGGATCGCGTGTGAGCAACTTCAGGGCCTTTCCTCTGACACTGGAAAACACATGACAGTCAGATTATGTAAGACATAGAATATATGGGATTTGACCGATGTGCACTTCCTGAAGTAAGGAGAATTAGAAGACAGATCATTGTGACTCGTATAGTGAAACATTACCATTTTATTTATGAGAGTTGAAGGTGTATACATGTTTTGAGCTAGTGGTAAGGACACAGTTGAATAGCTAGGCATACAAGAGATGCCTGACAAAGGTGAACTAAAATTGGCAACATTCAGTACAGAGATTGGTCACGGTGGAAAAACAATAGGAAAAAAAAAAAAAAAGTTTGGATCGGCTGGGAGGCTGGCAAAATGATATCAATCTTAGAGAGGAAGGAAAAGAGAGAGAGAGAGTAACCAGCTACAAGTGCCAGAGTAAGAGAGCAATTGAACATGTGTGTTCAAGGCTTTTATTGGGAGCTGTTGTTGGAAGTGACATTTAAGATATCTAGCAAAGAGAGAGGTTTCGTATTAAATTCTCCACTAAAAGTACAGGGGGCGCCGCAATTGCATACACATGTGTAAGATAGCTAGGGCGAAAAGAATGTCATTCTGAGTTTGTGTATTTGCATGTGAGTATGATTGTGGATATACTTGACACCTTTATTCATCAGACAACCGAAAAAAAAAAAAAAAGAGCTTCAACACATACACACAGACATGTATGTACAGAATCTAGCTAAGAAAGACAAACCAAGCAAAAACAACCGATATTTATCTAATGCCCCATCACCATGTTTTAACATTCAAGAGCAGTCATCCAAGTTTATAGATGTAGTAGATTCAATTCCAGCAACTAAAGTTATACAATCAATAAAACTGATGAATATAAATAACACCAGAAAATCTATCCAACAAGACAAACTCACCAGCATTTCGTTTTATCTTTCTTTTGGGGCTTTGCAGCAAATCTGCTAAATGATCTTGCAAAGATTTCCGTAAACCTTCAACAAAAATGCCAAAGGCTCGATCTGGTTTACGAATGAGTGTATCCAAAAGTTCTTCATTTATGGCTTCTCTTCCCGAACTCTCCCGAATCTTATTAACCTCACTCGTTGTCAATACTTTGTTTGACAGCAAAACATTGAAGATGTCGTCTGGCGTCATATTTTCCACCAAAAAGGGTCGGTTTTCTTGCAAACGTTTCTTGTGGGCACCACTCATTAAGCGATTGCCTGAAAGTAGATGTAGATACTAAATAAATATTAGTAAACTTTGAGAAAATATTTTGCAGATAGGTAACTAATATACATATAAGGTTATAATGAAATTTCCACCCAATGTTTCTATTCTTTTGGAAACACAAATATAGTGGTGATTGAAGATACACTTTATCCTTAATATGCTCTCCTTCATTTTTAATAATCATATTCTAAAAAGAATCATGACAAAAATTGAACACAAAAATCAAATATCCATCCCCTTTAGTCACCACTATCCAAACAAAAAAGATGTGGTTATATCACTTGTAGCCCAAATTAGTGTGTGCAAAGTTAAACTTGACCACTTGTTGTAAAGAATAAACAAGTAATTCACATTATAATCAAATACAGAAGTGAAATGATCTTTAACAAAAAATACCTCGAGTCAACCTCCACAAAATTTCCTCAAACATGTGTGAGTACAAATAACCTTTCTCAACACAACTCTCTTATAGGTATGTTTTTAAATTTTTCAACTGTTTCTACTGGGCAACATTTGTCTTTCACTAAAATTGTAAGACTAAGTGAAATTCTTAATCACAATATCAATGCAAAGTTAAAACTATATAAAAAAAACTGGTCTTTAAAAGAAAATATAAATTGTATGCCTCAAAAAAGAACTATTCCTGGTTCCTTTTTCATGTCATGATAAACTCTTGGTTCTCAAAAAAGTAAAAGCACTCACTTACCTCTATATCGGCTTAAAACTGTGTATAGGTTCCGTAAATTCTCAAACAGCTTGAGGATTGATATACACAATAGTCCCTTATAACAGGGTTTGTGCATGGACTCCAATTTTCAAAACATTAAATTTAGCTCTCAAAATAATAGCTGAATACAAAAATAGAAAGACCCCTAAGAAATATTATATACTGGGCCCATCAATCTTAATTTTGGCCCTGTCAGTAACACATAAGTATTGAAACTAGACAGGCTAATCAGGTCAGTGTTGCCAACTCAAAAATATTTTAGGCACTAGCCTGACTGCCAAAAAGATACTAAAATATAGTCAAAAACATGCTATACACTGAACCAGGTTACACTAACTGTAAAAATGAAATAAATTAAATAAAAACATTTCAGAAGTCAATAAATGAATATCCTTTTTCTCTTTCATATGCTGCTAAAAAGATTACGAACACTATGCTAATTCCTTTTTTGTCTTTTTATCACCACTTGCCTACAGTAAATAATACTACAGCAATAGATTATTTCATATAACTTTTCACTTATTTTCACACACTGTTGGGAAATCACACCCAACATCACCCAACATTCTTCATGCAGCAAAAAGGAAAACTTGGATCAAGAATTGTAAAAAGGGAAAATTTGTTACAACATGGACTCACTTATGATGCCTTGGAAAATTATGGACCTGACTTCTATGTAATAGCAGGACTACAGTGTAATAAAATCTCTAATCAATTGTCATGAATAAAATACATATTATATATTGATAGCTACAATATCTGTGTTCTTGCTATCTAATTCGAGCAATTCAATTTTGCCTTTCTTCCTCTTCTTCATATGATTCTTGTCCCTCAGCTCTACTGCTGGACTGAAAATTAGCTACAACCCTTAACGTAAGGATAAAGACATTACCATTAGCTTTACATTGGTATCTTGGTATCTCACTCCAACAAAAAGTTTCTAATGGAAGTTTCCTCACATATATCACCAAACACTCAACACAATCTTCTTCAGATGGATGTCCATCTCAGCAGGGGCAAAGATCTATCATCACGACTGAACCAAGACAGCTGGTCTATGTTATGCTCTAATTGTGAAGAGGATCCATTTCTCGTCGTCAGTTACAACTCTTTCCAAAAAAGTAACCTTGAACTGTTGAGAATGCAGTGAATTACAATGATCAGCACTTTGCAGGTGATTTGCTATGGACAAGTTATGAGACCCATTTTTCAACCTTTTGTAGCTCCCCTATTAGGCAATAAACAGTCATATGTGTAGTAATAGAGGATTTTGTATTTGTATAATATTTATTCAATGTGAGTAGAAGCTTACTGGTTGTTTGTATTGTCTTCCAAAATGGAAGTGATTAGACTAAAGTGTCTACCTACACTACAGATCTTTGATGCATCACACAAGTGAGAAAGTAGTGCTGATATTGCCACATCCCTTTTAAGAGTGAAAAGAACATAATACATTGGAATTTTGTTCCAGAAATTCCCTATGAATGTTCTTGAATTATAGGATTAAATACAGTATCTCAAGTTAGGATGAAGATAACTGTCATTCATTATTGTACACCAGAGGATTGTCAAAAAAATGGTTGTTAGGAGGACAATGAACACACATGTTCATTGGTAAGCCGCTTGGGTGTCAAGTGCCAGATCTAGGTTCTTAGCCACTGACCGTTATAGGATAACCCAGGGGTGGCTACTTCCTTTTATCCACATTCAATATCTATGTGGTATGGCGGACCTTTTTGGCCATGCGATACAGACATTACTTCCCCTCTTTTCTTCAGAAATGTACTATGGTATGGTTGTTTGTGAATGATGTGTGAATAGCAGATATTTTTAAAAAATTCAAATCATAATACTCAATCATTAAAGATTTTATTTATGTTTGTTTTTTTAATGTGTGTGGGGTTGGAAAAACAGAGTTTATAGATAAATCTTCCTTTTAAAGAATTATTTCTTTCTCTCAAAGTATTTTTCATATAATCTTTGTTTTCATTTTTGTCAATGTTTTAGAAAAAAAAAAAAAAAATCACAGAATTTTAATCTAGTTCACATGGAAATATTTTTCTAAAAATAATGACGTTCAAAAGTGTGAAAAACATCCTCTGATTTCTAGAATTTAGGAAGATTAGTTAAGAATTACAGGCATTGTTTTCAAATTATTATAATAACAAAAGTAATGAGGGAATAAAGATACCTACAACATTGAGAAGAAGAAATTCAAAAGTATTCATATCAATAATAATAAATATGATGATGATACACTCTGTATTCTTTTCTAAGGGTGCCAAAGGTGCACTTTCTAACTTTGAAAACATATGACTTTTGTGTCTGTTCATGTGTGGCTGGAATATATGACAGTACAATCGCAATATACAAATACACTATCATTTGGTGATTAGAACCGCCTGCATTGGTAGGACAAATGAAGTCACCTACAAAGTGCAGAAGGTTAAACTTTGTTTATAATGAAAAATAAAATATCAATCAGACCAATTATTTTTATTCAAATTAATATAATTTTGTGTTGAATTCATAGTAACAAAAGGATTAAGTACTTATCATGGTTAATGATAAAATTAATTCAATGATTTACTTTTTGATCAGGTATGTATTTAAATGATGTGAATTTGCTTGTATCTGTTTGTACATTACTATTTTTGCTCAATGACAGTTGTTGGTATGTATATTTTTTAAAAGTAGAATTAAGGGATGAGAAATGTTTGAACGTGCATTAAAAAAAATGTGATTTCTGTGAAAGTGCAACAGGATATCAGTTAAAAGATGTCCTTTATAAAAGTTGGAAGTCCTAGTTGTTTAAGGTACTGAAGGTGCTGATAATGATAGCAGCTGAAGAAATATTTGGATTCACGTGGTTAAAACAATTCCTGGTCCACGCAGAAAAATGATGTCACCATTGATGGATCTGGAGGGTGTTCCTGATTGTAGTTGTATTTAAGAATTCAGGAACTGCTCCTTCTTCACAAATTTTGATTCCTTCAGTTTTTGTGTCCAGTTCAGACTCAACTAGCAGTACTTGTACCTTGTAGGTGCTCAGCAATATTTATACTGCCTATTTTTCCATTTTATTTTACTGGCTTGATTTGCTTCAGAGAGTTTTTTTACATTCCTTGATGAGGTGATCAATCTCTTGATTTTTTTCCCAAGCTCATTGATCTCATTTTGTTGTACATCCATTAGTTTCTTCAAATTCCTGAAATTCCCCACTGATATTGAATCTGGCCATCTTTCATTGAGTTTTGCTCATAATGTACGGGTTGATAGTAGTATAGTGTCCCCTATATTTTTAGTCAGAAATTAAATACGAAACCCATCTTTTAGCTATATATCAAAAACATCACTTCCTCCAATGACCCCTATAAAACCCCGGACGCACATGGTCCAATGCTCATTAGCTCTAGCACCCCTACCTGGTCATGCCTCTGGCCTCAGCACTTGCTGCCAGCTACTCTTTCTCTCTTTCCTTCTCTCTCAAGTGACCTATCTCTGTACTAACTTTGCCAATTTCACTTCACCGATGTCAGGGCATCACACATATGCACAGCTATGCAGCTACGCCACCGTGTCCTCACCAAGTGCTCCAAACGTGTATACACCTCTTACTCCTGTGAATGAAATGGTAAGGCTTTTTACTATCTGATAGTCATTGTAATCTTTCCTAAATATCTTTACTTCAGTAAATACCCATGGATAAGACTCCATGTTCTGTCTTTCATGGTCTGTCCGTTGAGAGTCTATTGGCTTCAGAGAGTAGGCCTAAAGTCCACGCACACAACTTGGCACTATGATTCATACACTTATCCTTTGTACGATCCAAGCCATACAGATTCCAAAGCAGTTCAGACAACTCCGCTTCAACTCCAATGCCAGTACTATCAACAATAAGAAAGCTCCCACCTTTCACTATCTCTTCTCATCACTTTACATGATCGAACAGATTTATGTTATTCTTCATCTTCATTTGTCATGTCATTTATGTCCTTGAATTGAATCTATGTCTTATTTGTCTATCCGAAATCCTTGTATGTGCTTCTTTTTACTTTGGTTCATCTCCGCATCTAAGTTCATACTTGGCGCACATTCACTTTGTACATCATCCTTTCCTCCGACACTTCCAGTGACGCCAGCACCAACATCCAACCATGAGGTGACCAAATTCCTCATCTCCCTACATTCTTTGCGCTACCTACACTTCAACCCAAACTACTAGAATCAAGAAATCACTACAAAAATAGTTTTGATTTCTTTGATGTTATATTACCCAACCCATGACGGGTTTCTCTGATCTGCTACTATACAGAATGTAGTCCAACAAAAAGTGTTGTTTGACTCAAGGATGGTTTAGAATTTGTCAAGGACTGGTACTGGCCATTTGTTGCAGTTGGCGGTTATTACAATTTTTGTCTTTTTAAGTTGTGGTGCTTCAGATAGATGTCTGAAGTCTGCCTTGGACAGCACGTTGACCATGGCACCAGAGTCAGGTAGGACATTCAAATGATGGTGGGCTTCACCAATGAGGATGTTGGAGTGTGGTAAGATATTGCTTTTCTTACCAGCTTTTGAAACAAACTCAATATCACTGTACAATACAGGGCTTTTGAGGTGGTTCACATTCCTTGTTGTCTGTGCGTGTCTGTGCCTTGTCTGTACAGTTTGAAAGTTTCAACTTGGTTGCATGTCGTCCATTAATGGAGATCTATGCTTATTAACCATAGTTAGTACCTTTGCACACACATTATGGTAGTAGAAATGGCACTATGTATTACACAGGAAAGGGGTTAATAAAAGTGTTTCTGTGTGAATTAAACAGTTACTTGATTTTATGTAAATGCCTTACAGTGTGTGTGTATGTATGTATAGGAGAATAGGAGACAATTGTAGCAGGGACAGTTCAGAGTACATAGTAAGCTTTAAAAATAGGGGTTGGGGGTCACATGACCTTCAAAACAATGTCCAGAGAATACAGAGTCAAATGAAAGTTGTCTTATTGTTCATTTGAGGGAAAAACTTCTGGAAGAGTGAAATGTTGAAGGAATTACTGATAGAATATTTTTGATTTCCAAAAATGTTTTCGGCAAAGCACAATGAATTTGACAAGGTTTTTGCCAGTTACCAGAGAGTAGCTGGTCCTGTTTATTTTTTTTGACGGGTGTATGCATGTCAGACTTTTCTGTCAAATCTTCATTGAAGAATGTTCACTTAGTCAGAAAGTTCATACATGCATTTATGCATGTGAGGAAGTAGTTCTAATGATATTCTTACAATATGGCAAACATTGAATTCTCCTCACTGTAACAGCAGGATTTCTTGCAATTAATGGTTTAAAAGGAGTGGGGGAAACAAAATTTTCATTATAACCTGATGCATGATTCTTTTTTAAAGATCACTTCACTTAGGAAATTTTACATGTATTCTTGTCAAGATAGATTCTGATAAAGTGAGCAGTTTGATGATGTGTGTCGAAAATTGAAAATCAATGGCAAAGTACAGGATTTTTGACACATCAAAATGAATACTCGTCTGTTCAGCTGGTTATTGCTTCAAATGGCTCGTGTTCTAAATAAATATTTACTGGTTTTAGTTGGTATCATCTTACTATTGAAAATAAGAATACATTTCAAATGTAAAAGCCTCATAATCAAACTTACCATCTTCGTCGCTGTCATCTCCAGATTCCAGTTGTTGTCTCTGTTCTAGATTATAATTATCATTTCGGTTTTTTTTACTACTGGCCGAGGGACCTGCAGAATCTTTCCCCCTTGATGATGAAGATGAACAGTCTTCCTGCAGATTCAAAAGTTCTTGTTGCAGTTTTGCAAGTAACTCTTTCTTGTCAGAATTCCTTCGTTTCTCCTTTAGTCGTTCTTTATCCCTTTGAAGTTTTTTAATTTTCTTATCAAGATTTGTCTCTTCATCAGAATCATCATCATCGGACATTGTGGCCTCTCAATCCACTGTAACCAAAACAGGAAAAATGCAAGCACAAATAATGATAAACAATTTAGTCAACAAAAATTTGAAGGATTCCTCAGTTCATCAAAAACTGAGGAATCCTTTGAATTCATAAACTTACTGAAAATGATTTTCTATCAAATAGGAATGCAAATAGTTTCACCAAAGAAATGCAAATGACTTTCTATAGAAATAATTTGCAATAATTTATTTATTTTTGTAATCCATTGTTAACAATTATTTTAGAAAAGAATTGCAAATGACTCAATTTCAATGATTTACCTCTGTCAATGAAATTGAAAGGTGTTATATGTTTTTGGTTGTGTCTAATTGTCTGTTGGTTTGTTTATCTATTTGTTTGTCTGTCCACAAAATATCTCCGAGGGTACTAAATGAATTTCAATGAAATTTTGTAGGAGAGTGAGCAATGGGATAAAAATGAGGTGGTAAAATTTTGGGGAGACTCAGGAAATTTTTTCTGATTAAGAGATATTTTCCTTTTTTCTTTCTCTGCTAAATAACATTTACGGATCCCTGCACAATTACACCACTTGACAATGGCATAGGCACTGTCTGGGTGATTTCTAGTTCTTCTTCACCACTTTTCATTACAGAGATACATTAAAATAATTTTGGGTCTTCTTTGTTACTTGCCTACCAAAAGCTAACATCTAGGTTTTCAAAATAAAGAAGTTCAAAAAGTTAAGAAAAAAAAAAGGATTAAGTTACATTAAGGTTTTGGGTCCTTTTCCTCAGTCCCTGCTATGAAAACAAAAACCTTAACACTAACCCCCAAACGCTTTTGGACTAATGAATATAACAATTCCCACTGGTAATGAAAATTTTGGTCTAGTTGGGACTAACAAAAAAGCCCCCGAATGCCATGTTTTATATTGGTAATTTTTTTTTCTAATTTAAAACTCTTGACAGCATTAGTCTTTCCTTTGGACAAAGAAGCCAAAATCTGACTGATCTGGAACACAATTACAAAATCATACAAGAATGACCATGTGGGAGAAAGTTGGAAATGTTTGGATTCTCCAAGATCAAATTGTTGTTAGAATTTGATCCCAAACTAGAACCATGAATAGATTGAAAAAGCATGCATGTTCATTGTAAATTATTTGGTAAAGTAACAATCTCTTATAAAAATTCTTTAGAGTTTGATTATTACTGAAGGAAAAAGCATTATAAACCACTATTATGGAATGAATAGCAAATAATTTCTGAAAATACATTGCAAAAAACCAGAGATGAAAGGACAATAGGAGAATGAAGTGCGAGCCTAAAAAGGTGGAATGCAGGTGGTTTAAGGACCAGTCCCTCAGCAGGGCATGCTGGGTATCACTTGAGCAGCTGAAGTTGCTTTAAGGTGGCAGCAGATCAGGAGAGGAGAGCTGTGGGCAAGGTAGCCTTACCTGGACACAAGCCAGAGGGTGGAGGGGTTTGATTGTTGAAAGACCCCAAACACCCAATGATCACCGATGACGAGTCCAGTTGTATCACAATGCGGAAAAGATTTGAAAAGGCACGAGGTTATTGATTTTTTTAAAAAATTTCAATGATAAGATTTGTTAGATTTAAATCAGATTTTTTTTCTGGAAATTTGATTTTAATTTTGCACATAAGTGGCAAGGTAAGTAAGGGAAAGAGCGAAGCTGAGGCACTATTTTTTGAGGACCTTTGGCTGATTTTTTCACAATTTAGTGGATAAACATTCTCTCACTCCATACACACACACACATATATATATATATATATATATATATATATATATACATACTGGTTGCACTTAAAAAGACCTTGGTGTCATTACTAATAAGAAATTAAATTTCCCAAACCATATATACACCTCTATATCCAGAGCAAAGTCCTCTTCAGCATGGCTTTCAAGAAATACTGTATCCCTTAAACCATACAAAATGAAAACTGCTTACAAGTCTTTAGTAAGTAGTATCGAATATTGCTGTCAAGTTAGGGCACCTTAAGTGTGCCATGGTAATTGGAGGACTATCTTGGATGTGGAAGCAGTAAAAAGAGCTTTTACTCAGGTCATTGATGGAATCTCAAATCTTGATTATAAAGGAAGACTAAATAAACCAGGTATGACCACGTTGTTTGAGTGCAGAATAAGATGAGACTCGATAAAGATATTTTTAAATGAACTTAACAACTTCAGCGAAAAATTATTTAATCTCTCTGACTGAACAAACAATCTAATTTGCTGACAAAAAAAATTGACAGACTTTGATTTTTTTCAGTGACAGAGTAATAAATTACCATAATATGTTTGAAATAAAAAGTGTCAATAGTCTTTAAAATGGGCTTGATAAAACATCATGGTTTAACTGATAATTTAAAGGGACAATTGTAGGAACTTTGAAATTCCCAAGAATTTCAAGAGGACATGACTTAATTGAATAGTGTAAAAACAAATATGTATTTTTTGAGAAGACCAGGGAGCCATTATATTCAATGAATAAATAAATTCAGTTGATGATTGGAAATGATTTTCTGATTCAATACGTGTTACACTTCCTGAAATCACAGGTAAATGACAAATTGCGATTAAAAAAAAAATCTTCTGGTTTAAATCAAATAAACCTGATATTGCATTGCAAACAATTTACAAACAAAATGCATAAGGGATGATTTACTGATGAAGTATAGTGTAAGAATTTATAAATGAACGAGAAGACCAGAACATTTGAAAAAGTTGAAGCTAACCCATTTTTTGTCTGAATTTCTAAGACAAGGAATTATAATATGCAAATTTACTAGAACTAGAGTCCCTAATGGAGACATGTCCAAGTGGATAAACATGTTGGGTAGTACAAAAAAAGTCATATGCATTTGTTCAGTGGAAGAGGCAGAAAAGCAACATTGCAAAAATTAATTAACTAGGAAAAATATGCTAAGAATTCTCTGGACAGCGTAAGAACAATCATGGATAGAATAAAGGCTAAGGTCCAAAATTCCTGGGTTAATGACGACAACGAACACTTGGAGAGAACCAGAGAGTACATCGGCTGAGTTGTGACTAAAACAACCAAGATGAGGGGCACTAGTCAGAGTAAACTAGTGTATAAAAATGGGGTCAATCTTGTGATGAATTAGTTTAAAAAAAACTCACCTGCCCAAGGGGATGGTGGCTAACATTCACCCTAAAGGATTTAACAGCATTTTTCTTTACTGAAAAATAATAATCCAATAGATTTGCCAATAGGGCTACTGTTTTTTTTTTATGAATATAATACAAGTCAAATCATTAGGTCTCTTAAAATTAAGGATTATTCTAATGCAATCAATTAGTTCAAACCATTTTTAAGACCTTTTTTTTTTTTTTAAATCAGTAATTCTTAATTTTCTTCAAACAATATCATCCACAAATATGAAACACAAGGTATATTCACATACACACATATATATGTATATTTATTTCACCTTGTGCATAACATTTTTCAAAAGATACACAGATACTACACTCTAATTCTAGGCAGAAGGCTGGAGAGTGACAATCCATGTAAATAATCCCATCATTTTTTGCTAACATAAAATGGTTTGCATGTGAGATTATTTTCCTTCTGGTGGAGATTTCTTGTCTGGCATAAGATCGCTTTGGTGGGGCATTTCAGTAAAGATCAAACCCAGTGCCTGTGAGACTAAAACTAAGAAACATCACTTCATGATAGATATACAAACATAGATTTTTACAAAGCATAATCTAGTCTGGTACAGGGCCACATAAGGGAGAACCAGATGAGAATGGAACTCACAAATAGTTTTGCTGTCGTCACTCAGTGGCAGATGCCATCTATTTTCATTCTTCTTTGTAAGTCCAGTTTACAGCCACATTTTGGGGGGGGGCTATGATTCTTTGAGCCACAAGTATGCAATTAAACTACATCATATAATTGCACAATATTAATGTGTGCGTCGTGGCAAAATATGTCCAGCAACTTTTTTTGTTACATCCTAAACAAAAAACAATTAAGATTATTGGGTTTCTTTCGATTCAATTTGGCTTCCTTCCCTTTGGGGAATTACTGTAGTAGGACCGGTGTTTAGTGTTGAAGCTAAAATTAGAGGTTTCTTTTCGATGTTGAAGTAGTGATGTTATGTTTGATGTTGGGAATCATCATCATCATCAAAAATCAGGAAATGAATTGCAATTTATACTGAAAATTATTACCGTTTTAACTTGACTGAAAAAAGCTGTTTGTAACAAGTAGTAAATTTCAAATTTCGATTGTTTAAGAAGTGGGGATTGTATGATTTTGATCACACAAGCCGGTTTGACACGCATCGTACTTTATCACTTTTAAAGAAAGATAAATCAATTTAAATTAAGGAGAAGGCCCGTTAAAAAGTTTTGTTTGAACTCTGTAGATACGACATTCAGTAGGCAGGGTCAGTACAAACGGTACCCCAAGATTTTTGGCACCCCCTCTCAAAATAGGTATAGATTATAGATCCATAAACGGACTTTGTGTTAAATTAAACATCATAATTTTATGAATATTCCGTATGTTCCTAGAAATTTATGATTAAATCAAAATAAAAAATATGATCTTGATTAAACCATTTTTGATTGAGACAAATCTGTCAATAGTAATAAACATGACTGACTACTTACTTGCTGGATTTGTTTACCTCTTGTAATTAATTGACAATATCTTTTTTCTTTGATAACAGAAAGTAAGCAGGCATAAATTCGATACAGGGACGATGGGAAGAATGATTATGAAGAATAAAAATTCAATATAGATTATATTTGTTTTACCTTAGAGATGTTGATTAAAAAAAATTCTCTTGTTATCGTAAACCGCCAAAACATTTGAAATTCTCGCTTCCAAAGCGACAACCTTAACTTGGTGACTTACTTTACCTCTGTATACAAAAGAGTTCTCTTCTTCACACACCGACTTCCGGGCATTTATTGAATGCAGCCGCTCGATAAAAGCATTGATAGGTTTTGATTGTAATGTGAAACAATGGCGTTTCTTCATGTTTTTTTAATCCTTTTTTTTATTCCCAGATTTTTGCAGGCTTGTGGTACTCTGACTCACACCGAAATAGGTACGATATACATCTTGAGCATCTAATTTTGGGGGTTGTTTATTTTTCTTGAATAAGCGATTTACCCATTCTTGTTTTGATACACTCACCTCCCTGTTTGGTCTCTCGGAACCAACCTATTGTTTATATAGGAAAAAAGCTGAAAGACCTCTTGAAAAACCCTCAATATTATTCATTCAGTTCTAGATAACTTTCATTTGAAATTACCTATTTAAATTTCTTTCCCGCCTAACCTTGAGTAAACTTTTTGTATTCAGGAAAATAAAAAGATGATAATTATTTTAGTGCATTTAAAGAGAGCTTCTTGGTAAATTAAGGTGTCATTTTCCACTCATGAAAAATTCAGTTCAGTAAAAGACGAAAACTTGAAAATTACGTCACATTCAAAAGACAAAACAAGGTAAATTGTTTGGAATAGGCGAGATTGAACACTATCCCAATTTATCAGGTACCGCCATTTTCTTTTGGTCACTTTTGAATGGCTAAAATTAGCTAGAGTTAAAGAAAATTCACGTAAAAAATGAAAGAGAAAACTGAACGCTTTATATTTAAATAGGAAGGATATGATTTGAGATTAATGTTACTGTTGCAGTGAACATTGGCATAATTTTAAAATCTATCTACTCAACCTAAGCAGTAATTGTTTGGAATAGATAAGATCAAACAAAATGCCGATGTTTGCCTTAGAAATTAATCCGCGGAGAAGCTATAGCTCCTACTACTGTTAAACCACGGAATGCATTTTTGATTGGCTAAAAGTTGCTAGATTTTTCATCATCAGTCATCAATCGTCCGTCGTTGCACGGCGGCTTTCCCCAAGATTCGCCACATTTCTCTATCGAGGGCGTCGCGGAGCCAGTATTTTCTGGATTCGTCCAGTTCGTCTCTCCATCTTGTATTCTAGAAAATGAAACCTCAAGTCTATTTGTTGGGTATACAGATGATTCACCCAGACTAAAAACAGACCATCGGTCACATTTTGTCATTTTGGGTTGCAAATAACGGTTACATACAGTGAGGGGAAGGAAGCAAGTATTTGGACACTTACAAAATATTCATTTGATATTCTTCTGATGTACACACTTACTTGGAATTTATACAGGTGATGTATTTTGACATAAGATTAACAATTACTGAGAAAAAAAATCTTCCCAAACATGCAATGCAGGATAAAAAATAAACAAAAGTAACGGCGGAAAAAAGTATTCAGATACTATTTAAAATCCATCATGAAAATGAAGATGTTATTCAAGAAGAAATGTAATTAAACAGCATACTGAAGGTTTGAGCTACAGAGCAATTGTTAAATAGTCCTGTCAGTACCATTGGATTGGTTATTCTGAAGTGGAAGAAGTTTGGCCCCATTGAAAACCTCTTTTGAGCTGGCACTCCAGAGAATATTTCTCCATGAGAAAAAATGCTGAAAACAGTCAAAGTGAATCCAGTGGTAATTCGAAAAGAGGTCCTAGATGATTTGAGAGCAGCTAGTACATTTGTTACTAAAAGAACTATTAGTAATGAACTGCTTGGGAATGGCTTGGCATACTGTATGTCAGAGGAAAAACCTTTGTTGAAAGACAAGCACTGAGATTCTTGGATGAAATTTGCTCGTGACCATCTAGAGAAGCCTAATTATTTTTGGAAAAAACATTCCCTGGTCAGATGAATCAAAAATTGAACTTTTTGGCAAAAACCCAGCTTGTCTTGCATGGAGAATGTATCTATGATCTATAAAACACCATCCCCATAGTAAGGGATTGAGGTGGAAGTATCATGGGCTGGGAATGTTTCTTTTTCAATGGTATGGTAACACTTCACGTTATTGAAGGAACCATGAATGGTACAATGTATCAGAGTATTTTGGAAGCTAATGTGTTCTCTTCAATGCAACAGCTGGAGCTTGAAGAAGGATGGATCTTTTCACTGGAAAACAACCGAAAGCATACAGCTAAAATAATTTGTGAATGGTTTTTTCAGAACTATGTCTCTACTCAATCCCCTGACTTGAATCCAAATGAAAATTTATAAAATTTTCTTGAAAAATGTATTTTTTCTTGGTTATTGTTGATTTTATATCAAAATAAATCACCTGTATAAATTCAAAGTAAATGTGAGCATCAGAATTATATTAAATGAATATTTTGTCAGTGTAATATTTTGAAATGAATTACTAGGTACTAGTACGAGTTACAGCATGCTAGTGTGTATTCTGAAACAACAGGAATGAAAATTATACTCAGATTCAAATAATGATTTATATTTCCAAAAGAAAATGGTACGTGATTTTTTTAAAGCTCCCATACTTTAAGATTAAGCATGTTAGCTTGTGGTAGGGACATGAAATAGACCTATATAAAGAAATTAAAGTAATTATTAAAAGTATTGATAAATTTTCAAACACTTTTTGGAAAATCTCTATTATTTGCTTCTATTGAATATACATGCTTCATATCTATCAAAAATTCACATTTACAGTATAAGACATAATGATAAATATAGTCACATTCTTTTTAAATCCTCTTTTTCCAGGTTATCGAGCTTTACATCAATTTGAAATACCAGCAAAACTTAATTTCCAACAGGTAAATAATAAAACTCCATGTCTCTTCTAAGAAAAGATTTTTTTAATTCATGTAGACTCCTTGTGGAGTATAGGGCTGCATTGCAGTTTCAGTTGCTAGTAGGTTTCACAAGGTGGAGTTACTTGTCCCATTACCGAGATGGATTGCCTTAAAGGGCTAAAGGCCACCAACTGCCTCGCTATTTACCCATAGCTAGAGTAAGAAGTGGATTGACACTTCTCCCTAGGGCATTAGTACGAAGTGAATGCAAGTAATCATGCTTGATACATAAACTTGATTTTCCGATTCTGTTTTTTTGTACTGGTAGCCACTACGCCATTTTGCACATTTCTAGAAATCACTTATTGGTAATTTTCAGATATTAAATTAATCGACTACTCTTTTTTTTGTTTAATCAAAGTTTTCAGAATTATTTTTATCATTTATGAATGTAGATAATGTTCTGAGGATGCTGTTTATAAACTTTGAAATATCAACAAAATCAAACTCCCTTTCCTGTTAACCCAACTGTTACTTTCATTCTTATTAGTAGAGCCAAATGGACCAGTATATAGTGCAGGGGTGTATAGAGTTGACTATTCTTCTTTCTCATGGGGTCGGGGGGGGGGAGAAAATCTAAAGGAGAGGAGAGTATGGAAGTAGAAATGGATTCGCGAAGGAAAGGAATTTTATACATCCCATTTTGATCAGGTACCTGTTAGGTTGTGTAAGCTGGTTAAAGTAGTGATGCCATAGTTTAAGAGACTAGAGGTATGGATTAGGGGAACTAACTCCATCCTATTCATACTCATAGAATGAAGCTCTAGGCTTGAACTAGCTCTATTGTTGAATAGCTGTTAAAGCATGAGTCTATCCAAACTCTTATCAAGGGTGTCAAATGTATATATCAACAAGATTTCTTGGGAAGAGAGGAAAACTGGTGGGGGAAGAAAATATGAATAATTTGGGAGGAAGAATCAAAAGGTGGTAGGGAAAAAGATCCAAGGTGGGGTCAGAATTAGGTCAATTGTATCCACCCCTGATGTAATGGGAAATATTGGCTCAAAGCTTAAATACTTGATGATAGGTTAGAGAGCCTAATCCAACCATATTTATCTGGTTGTTACACATCGTCATTTTTTTTCTCTATATCAAAGAATAATGTTAAAAAGTGGAAGATTTTCTAAAGTACTGTGGTACCTCTCTTATGAGCTTGATCCATTCCACAAAATGCCTTGTTAAATGAAAATTTGGAAAGTGAATAATTAAACCTATTGGATTTCAGTAGTTTGTTTCAGATAAGAATAACAGACCCCTAAAACTTTATTAATAACCTTGTAAATAATGTATGATGTACTAATTACTTTCTAAATAATGTATAAGCCGTGAATAAACTTCATATCAAAATTCACCGAATGTCCATCCGTAAGTAAAAATCACAAAAATGACCACCAAATTATCTGTGGTTATTGATGAAATCCTTGAGCAAGGTCTTAATGAATAAGTTTTGGTAAAATCCCCTACTGAAAGAAGGGGATGGGGGGGTCATTTTGCAATGGAAGTTTTTGCTTTCTTACTATATTTCACCAAATATGAAAAGTGGTGGTTGATCAGTTAGCAACATGGAAAATGCACTCAGTGACTGGAGTTCATATTCCAACTGAAATTGGCACTAATGCCCTATTTTTTACTTATTTTTTTGACAATCATCTACTCCAACCATGATTGGAAATTCAGTAGTTTTCAAAAATTCTTCCATTTTTGCTGGAGGTTCAATTTACAATAAAAATCTATGCTAAATTGGTCCCTAATTTTTTGTCCAACCACTTTCATGCTCATCTTCTGATTCACTATCTTAGTATATTTCACAAAATGTCATGAGAAGTTATGGTGGGCAATCAATTGGCAGCACGGAAAATATACTTTGTAACTCAAGTTCAAACCAGCCTGAGAATGACCCTAATGTTCTTTGTCAAAACATGAATGCATCTCCTCCTGCTATGAGATATGTCACTTTAGGTGACTATTTTACATTTTTTACATGTGGCAAACTCTGAAGAACCATCTGACACATTGGTATTTTGATGTGTTAAAAATACAGCTGAGGCTGTCATCAGTGGTAATTGTGCTACTTTACATTGCTAAATTGAACACTCTCTTTTTTCCATTATTAAATTATTTTTCACTATCTTCTACTCTGAGCGTAGATTTAAATTCATGCTAAAGGTTTGAAAAATGAACAGAAACTTTCCCCCCTCCAAGGGGTCAACAGTGAAGGGAAACTTTTCTTCAATTCAAGGGGTTGAAAAGGAAAGGAAAGTTTCCCCCTTTGAGACTAAAGAAATGAAGGGAATTCTCTGGCTCCTATCAGATGTAAAGAAGGTAAGGAAAATTTCCCCAGCACTTTGAGAGGTCAGAATTTAAGGGAGACTTTTTTCTCCCCTTCAGGAAGGGAAGCTTTTTCTCTTTTTAGTAGTCCAAAGTGAAGGAAAATCTTTCTTTTAAAAGTCTAGTAGCTTTAGGCCTTATGTTTTTATTCTTTGAATATCTAATGAGTCATAGACAGGTACCTCAGCTTATCACCATAATTCATCATATTTAAAACAAAACTCAAGAACAGCTGACACCAAATTTTTGGTAGCTACTGATCGTGGAGCAGGTTTTTTTAGCAAGTTAGTTTTTGAACCCTCTTCTCATTAATTTTTAGTGGAGGTGTGAAAAACTTTTTGTTAAATTATTCCTTTATTTTATATTTAGCAGATTTTACATTAGCCTAAAAATTTAGTATCTTAATATAATTCACCAAATGTTTTCCATCCATGATCGCCTGACCCAAGTCCACCAAATTATCTTGGTTTTCTGATTGAATTCCTGTCGAGTATTTTATCAAGTTAGATATTGTACATCCTCATTTCAAATAAGGTTGGGGGTGGACCAGTTCTCTGTCCAGTAGTATTCACGCTTACCTAAAAATTCAATTATTTATTTACAGCACACATTTTAAATTGAATTTAGCAAAAATAAAATTGGCAATTTGTACCAGGTCTGCATCCATGTCTATTTATAAATGTTTCTTTTCTTTTATCTGGGATTACTCCCAAAACCATAATAGATAGCTCCATGGAACCATATCAACATTATCTGAGGAAGGTTTTTGTACTATCTATTTGAACCTACAAATGGTAGGGGATGAAATGTTGAGGTTTTTTGTTTTTTTCTCAAATTTAATTCATTTTTGACAAAGACCTGTAACTCTGCTTTGAATCGAAAACAGTGTCAGACTGCTTTTCATTTGAAAAAAAATCAGTGCAATTATAAAAATTGGTATGTATATCATCTCTATATCTCTTATTACACATATCAGGTTATCAGGTGTATATCTTCTGATTTGTATTATAAATGTTCATATATAATTCCTCAAGTGATCAAAAGTGAAGGGGAATTTTTTCTCCATTAAGCGGTCAAAATTCAAAGGGAACTTTTTCCCCTCTAGTGGTCAAAATTTATGGGAAACCTGTGCCGCTTCAAGTGGTAAAAAATGAGGGGATTTTTTCCTCCTTTAAGCGGTCAAAAGTTGAGGAAAATTCCCAGTCAGCCTTTGAATTGTGATGAGACAAGGGATATTTTTTTCTCTATTTAAGGGGCCAAATGTGTAGGAAAACCTAAGAGCAAAAAAGCTTTAGTGCATTTTTTTCATTCCTTGAATATGTTATGCAGCATAGATGGGTACTAGTATAAATAATGTAATAAATAATTCACCAAATATCATTTGTTGAACTACCAATCACAGGAATTCATCTAAGCACTGTCCATTTCAAACTTCAGTAGATGACTAGTTATGATATCAGCGCATTGGATGCATGGTAATTTTTGTATCATTTTCTTAATTATTTGAACTAGTATATTGCTTGTTAAAAATGACACTAATTTATTCAACAAAGAATTACGCAATACATAAAAGGAATTTGAAATTTGGCAAAGTTTAAAATCTGATTACTCACAGGACTGATGGCACCATATTTTGAAGATATGAAAATAATGCAAACGAAAGGAAACAAGCAAGTTGGGATATTCATACATACGAAATAAGAAAGAAAAGGGGAGATAAGCCTGATCACTTCTGACAGGATTATTTACATACAGATAAATCATGTAAATATACATTTTGTATGTATTTTTTTGCAAGCAAAGAAAAATGCACATCTCAAACAAATTTTCTTTCTGTTGATTTTCTACAACTCCTCAAAATTATGTGGCAACAGAATTAGGTCTTTTGATCATAGTACCCCTTCCCCAATGGCTTGATGTGCCCGAAATTGAGTGTTTTGCACAAATTACACGTTTTACCCATACTTTTCTCTCTTTCTGTTTGCTTTTGCATGACCTAAAACCAATCAACAAAGAAAGAAAGTGACTAGACATTTTATGAAATGAGTGTATTATATGCTAGCAAATATGGTAATAAAAATCTGTTGAATTCTTTCTCTAGATAGTTTTTTCTTAAAGCATGTAAAATTTGTTTTTATACCAAATGGTTGTTCATCTACACATGTATTCATTGTTTTTTTGGTATTTTCATTTTTTTCTGTTTGTTTAGCTTCTGTTGAAACATTCCGATGCCTTCCAAGCAGGACTTCCTTACCCAGACACATTTTATTCCAGTGTTTGTTTTGGAGGTAATTACAAAAGATTTCAAACTTTAATATGAATTTAAATCATCATATCTATGATAAGAGTCATGTTTGTCATACTTATCATATCAGTACCAGCCATCAAGCCCTCCCCTCTCCTATCCTCCTTTCTTTCTTCCGTCTCACTTTCTGCCTTCTTATTAAATTACCTTTCTTTCCTACCCTCTTCCTTCCCACTGTGTCTGTCAGTTATAGTATCAATAGCAGCCATCAGCTGACCCTTTCATTGTTCACTTCTGATTGCCTTCAGCAAAATGATGGGCCATGGCCTAGTTTGAATTGTGAATGTATTGAATATCTGCTGGTGTATCTCAGTTTTACACTAAAGGGCTTTGAGTATTGATTCTTACTATGCTTAATTTAATTTGATACTAAACCACGAGTGTGGGACATCCAATGAGGATAATGCTCCACAACAATGCAACCATAGGTATTGGTGGTTACTCCCACTACTACCTTGATATCACCTCCTACCACTTCTTATTCAGCGAAGTACTGAGACTCATCTTGAGCTTAAGCACCAGAGATTGATTTAGTATTTTTTTTTCACTTTCAGCAATTAGTATCCTCTATGATTCTTTCACATCCATAAATAGAACTCAGTGTGTATCCAAATGGATGTATATTTTTTGTTTTGTATAACACTTTTCAATCAGTGCATAGATGTCATTCTCTGATTCTAGGCAAAGGTTTGGTGAATGACACTTTGATCTTTGGCAGAGTATGCAAATACTCTAATCCCAATAATCTTCTATGGGTACTATACTAGTTCACCTCTGCCAACAAAGTTGGAAGGGGTATATGTTTTCACTTCTGTCTGTCTGTCTACATAATACCTTCAAAATTTCTCAATGATTTCAATAACATTTTGTGGAATATTGAGCCATGTGCTAAGGAAGAGTTGATTAAATTTGGGGGCAGATCCAGGAATCTTCTATAATTACCTACCATGCATCATTGCTATCAGTCCACTCAATACCTCCAAAAGTGAATTTCAATGAAATTTTCTGGAGAGGTAGGTCATGGGGTAAAAAGAATTGTTTTAATTTTGGGATGGTCTATGTATGAACTGATTTTTATTTATTTTATAGTGACAATGATGTTGGTAGAGATATGCAATCTCTTAGTGCTTTCTAGTTTTATAATAGTTTCTGTGAATCTATGAAAGATTTTTGAGGAATTTTGAGTTGTTTGATTAGAAATATTTTTCTGATGCAAAATGGCCTGTATTTTTCAACTAGAAAATTCTTTTTTTTCTTCAAATTGAACTTTTTTCAATTGAATCACAGATTTTATTATTGATTTTTGTCTTGATTTTTAGGAAAATACCACAATGTATCTGAAGACACTCATTGGGCCCCTTTCATTAATGCCACTGTGAATTACATCAAGAAGTATTACTCGCATCCATGGAATGAAGTAATCCAAATCTTTCTTTTTATTATAATTAAAAAACTTTTTTTGCTAATTGAATACAAGTAACCCATGATTAACAGTTCAGACAGTTTCTGGAGACTTTGGGACTTCAACAGTAACCATGTAACATCATCTCTTATTGAACATTGGAAAAATGGGATCCACATTAACTGAATGGATTGATCTGTAACAGTGTTGGACTCCACACCTCTCAGCTAACTGTTTCTAAGCTTAGAGATTTAGGATAATAAGCATTACAGCATCTTCCATACTCATATACCCTGATATTTCTCATACAGATTATTATCTTTTTGAGCATTTTGAACTTCATATCTGTAATAAAAGATTCACTAATAGGGAAGCCATAACTTGTGCTTTCACTGAATTCGTGACCTCTAAACCTAAAGAATATTATAGAGGATCATTGGAAAAAGGTTATTGCTTCAATATTTTGACTATTTATTCACTATTTTTAAATCATCGTTCATCTTGCTATTCAAAAATGATATTTCATGTATAGCAAATCGATACACAAATAACACTGACTACAGTAAGCATATGGTAAGAATAATATCGTTAATCAAGCTTGAGGCCTGCTCCAAACCCAAAGAACAAACAACTTTACTGATCGAGCTATTTTCCATACCCTTATCAATCAAATGATAGATGTTTATTGTATGTTTTCCAAATTTATCTAAGGCATTTGGCATCAGGTGTGGAAGATTTCTTCATCGTCTATAAGTTTGAATCAAAGCCAAAAATTGTGTAATAAAATGAATTTCATTGATTCAATTGGAAAATCTTTACCAATTCAATAATTGCTGCCAGTAGAGATTCACTTCTAGCTTTGGTCTCCTCCCAGCAAAGGGTTGATAGTATGGTAGACGGGGCTCTCTAGCCTTACTTGGCAACCAGTCTAGGAGACCAAAAACAGCAAACTGGTTCCACTTTTACCAGTATGTCAGGTCAGGGATTACCCCTTGCTACTGGTACCAGGTAACTTAGTACAGCCTATCGCATGTTATGTGGAGAGGAGATAATGTGATTGATGTGAAGTATTCTCTATAATCTACTAGGTTGGACTAGAACTGATCACTTTCAGCCTCCCTGTAAATGTGCAAGCTGAATTTAGACTAAAAAGAAAATCTTTTAAGATAATGAATGACACCCCCCCCAATAGTTTAATATCCACTGGTACAAAATTGTGGAGGCTGACAACCTGATTGTTTTGTAAAATGCCTCAGATAATATACAACTTTGTCATTATTAAGGGAAACTGTTGAATTTTCTTTGTAATGTGCTACCGTGCCAAGCACGGGAATATTACTTTCTTTCATTTTGAGCTTAAAAAAGTTCATCATTGAAGTCTATCTGGACTATTGAGAGGGGTTGGGGCAGGGGAGGCATAAAAAGAAAAAAACAGGAAAAACAAGAAATATAGAGAGATAGAAAAGAGAAAGATAGAAAGAAAAGAGAAATAGGGGAAGAGGAAAAATGAAAAAGAGTGGCCAGAAAAAAAGGGGAGGAACAGGGTGAAAAGAAAGATGAGAGAGGGGGAAAATTCAGTTTGATTTGATCTCATCAAATTCCAGACTTGTTGACTGAAAAGACACTGGATATGAATCCAGAAAAAAGGGTCAAGTGAATGATGTATTACTGAGTGAAACTTTTTGAGATCAGAGTATGTTTGGTTTGTTTATTTATGCATATTTCCTTATAAGATCAGTTTGTTTATTTAAGCATAAGATAGGCCTCCCCTGGAGAATTTCCATTATCCAGAGACATGAATTAATTACAAGATAAATAAGCAGATAACTAAGGTTTCTTCTAATTTACAACCTGTTTCATGGCATTAAATTGTACTATTTAACTTGAGTATATTTTTGCCCATTGATGAGAGGTCAGTTATCAAAGCTTTAGTGGATTGAAGAATTGGTCTTTACAACCAAGTGGACCTTGAACCATATGCAGTGTGTTGTAAATAGCAGGTACTATTGTATTAGTATTTCTATAGGGTGATTTTTTTTTTCAAAGTAAAGAATCTACTTTATCCACAAAATTGTTACTTTTTGGTGGAAAAGGGCATTGTTATTGACAGAGAAACAGAAAAAATGCACTGTCATTATATTTATGATAAAAGCCATGTCTGTCACAATTATAGTTTCTGTAGCAGACATCAGTCCCCCTCCCTTCCTACCCTTCTAATAAACGACTTCATTTTCTCCCTTCTCCCTTCCATCAAAGTACCCAACTATCTTTTCTCTCTTTTTCAATTCCTATCTTATTAAACTATCTAACTTCCTTCTCTCTCCTCTGCCTTCCTACATTGTTTCAATTATATTATCAGCAGCAACCAAGCCTGTTGTTGTACATATAAGATAATCATCAACAAATGGACTAGTG
>OY735210.1:60848057-60850557 GCA_963457665.1 Thysanoteuthis rhombus | reverse complement strand
ATTAAATCTCCCATCTCTTTTTGTCAAAGATTTTCCCATTCATCTCTATTTTGTGTCTGGGGAATAGATATATTGGAATATAGAACAAATAAAATGGAGGAAAATTTTTTGGTGATGGAAGTTATTTCGCCCTGAAAAAAATTGGATAATTTTGCCAGACTAAAATGATCTAATATTGATTATATCTTAACTGCTTTTTCTTGTCAATCTTCCATGTATTTTTTTTTTCTAATTTGTATCTTTCAGAATTGCAGAGTTATTAGTCTTACCAAAAGTAAGTTATTGCTATCATCATTATTATTAGTAGTCTATGACCTGTCATTTTGTTGATGGTCCTCAGAAGTGTACAAATGAATGTTTTTCTAATATGAGATAAAAAATCACCAGAATTGATTTATTGTTTGAGGGGTGATTTAAGAGCAATTCAACACATTGGACGCAGTGTAATATTTGCATTGTTTATTTTTAAATGACCATATACACTGATGCATAAAATGCATGTTTAAATTTTTAAAAGATTCATGCCGATATTTCTATGTCCAATGTGCTGGTATTGAAACTATCTACTGAAGCTCAAAATGAACAACTATAGGGTTTGGATGAGTTGCAGTGAGCACTAGATCCTCAAATACCCATGTGAACTATGTGCATTAAAAGCAACCAAATATAGTGAATGCTTGTCTTACATAATGGCATATAGTATAAACTAGAACCTCACTCCTGTTTCTCAAAAGTCTTTTCTGATGACTTAATGATGATTTTCCATCTCTTTTCTTAGTTGTACAACATTATAGCCCATAAAAGTCCTTTTCTTGTTCAACAACTCGGTGACTTCTTTCTTGGAGGACTTAATGATATGGCAGGATGGACGCAGGTGATTTGGGGAAGTGTAGCAGAAATGCTTTTGAACGATACAAGGTAAGAAATTGGAAACCTAGTTCAATTTCATTATTAAATCTTACATTTCTTTCTTTTTCTTTTTTTTTCTTCTTTTGAGTTTGTAGATTATCAAGAGACCTGTAAAGTCATCCTTATTTAATTTTTTTATTTTAGATAAAGCATTGTCAACCACTATTAATTTTGTAATTTTTGACTGATATTTTCTTTCATCTTAAATTTTGTGGTTGCTTTTTATTGCAACTCTCTTAGACTGTCAATCTTGGTCATTGAGTTAATAGCATCAATCAAAAATGAAGAAGAGACAATAAGCTCTTGGCAAAACCAGCTGTTACCTTGGAGAAGCTGCCTATATACAATACCGCTCTAACCAACTGAGCTACTAGAGCTCTTATGGCTGGGAGATCAAATCTAACCTTTTGAACTTACCCTTCCTTCATCCTATCCTACTTGATATCATATTAGTCATTGTTTTTATATACACTTGTTGTAGTAGTTGTGATATTATCCCGAGTTATTTGATGAAGCATTCTCAACCATTATCAATTTTTAACTAGTATTTTCTTTCATCCTTAATTTTTGAATCAAAATTTAAGATGGAAGAAAATATTTGTCAAAACCAGTCGAGTTACTTCATAATTTATTTAGACCATCATGCTGATCTTCATTGTTTTGATAACAATGATCCAGCCTTGTCTTTCTATATTGTGTGAAGTTTGGAGATGGAGAATTCCACTATTTCTCAGGAGTAAGTTGCATACAGAGAGGAAGAACAAAATACCATCATGAGCAAAATTAATGGTTCTGTCAAAAAATGCCCGAGGAAGGCTGGAGAATGTATGAAATGCAATACTGGGATGAGGATATTGACTTTGAAATATTAATTGTCAATTACCATACATTACAGTATGTAAGTCAAACATTTAATTGTAAAAGAAATTATGCAAATATTACTCAGCATTCATTGTGCTAGTATTATGACGGGATGCTGCTAACAAAGTTTCATACAAACAGTTATTCGCTTGGATGAGTTGCAGTCTGTCCTTCTTATACCCTTGTAAACCATGTTTTATAGTCCAGCATGTACAGTAATTTTATCAGATCTGAAGTTAATAGAAAGTTAACTACTGAACTTGGTCTAGCACTGAAATGGCAGTATTGAATAGGTGGCACTGAACTGGGTCTTTTCCAAAATTTTGTGGCTGAAAAACTTCTTTAGTTTTTATATCAAGTACAACTAGAATTGCAAAAATAAAAAAAAAAGTGAACAGTAACAGAACCAAATCTTTCTTTTTTTTTCTTTGCAGTTCATGTCTTATCCCTTACAACACGTTATGTTTGCAGTGTAAGAAACATAAGAACAAAAACATTGCTTGCCATAAATCATCCTCAGAGAATGGCTTTTATCAGTCTGTACCTCCGCCATTATTACCTGTTGCTTTGGAAGCAGCATCATATCTTGGTCTAACACTTGATGACAACATTGAGATTCAGAAAACTTCCGAAGGAGTTTTCATTAAACCTTCATCAAAATTGAAAGTAAGACAATCAATTTTTCCCCAGTAGCTGCTGTAGCATAAACATACATCATATTTGATGGCAT
>OY735210.1:60813057-60830557 GCA_963457665.1 Thysanoteuthis rhombus | reverse complement strand
TCTCACCAAACTATACTAAACCAGCCGTGGTTCTGGGTTAGTAAAAGAAGGCAACAAGACGGAATTTCGTTTATATGTTTTATATAGAATATTGATTATCAATATCTCTGGAGACGGGAAATGCCTATTCACAGTTGAAAAGAGAGGAAGCCGATTATTATTTAAGTCAAAAGGACGGCTGGTCTCTCATGTCACGAACGGTAGTCTACTGAATGGTAGCAGCAGTTGACGGTTACTAAGGGCGGACGGCTGACACGAGAGAGAGCTGGCAACGACTCTCTTCTCCAAACCCAAATTTTACTCTGCTTGCTTGTTATGAAAATTCTTCCTATTTAAGCCCTTGGTATCGACACTGTATCTCTTGTAACCGACTTCCCTTATATCTCCCTCTCCTGCCATCTCGACCTTTCCGGAAAAACCCAAAACATTGACCCTCATTCATCTCGCTAAGCAGGTCTGTTCAAGATCATAAATTAGTCTCCCCCTCTGTCGAGGACTCTGCAAATAACTTTTCTTTCATAAGCTTTTACTCTCTCTCTCTAGACCCCAAATACTGGCCCTTATATCTGGCTTTGTTTTTGAACCCCAGGACTTGATAGATGACACTAGATTGAAAAAGTACAGGCAACTCAACCTCCCACGACAAGGTCATCGAATTGAGAACAAAACCTTTTTCCAAAAGCATTTGTTGTTGCAACCCAGGATTTGACAGATGACACTAGATTGAGAAATCGCAGATGCCCGCACCCGGAAACACGTAATTCTCAACTTGCTACAGTATCCTCAAAAAACACATTATCCCTTTTAACACAGATAACTCCTTTTGTAATAACAATAGTAATTACTGGTAATAACCATAGTAATTTTTGGTAACAGCCATAGTAATTTTCAGGACACGGGGGGACTCCTGGCCCCCTAGTGTCACACCTTGATTCCAGTGGTAGTCCAGAACCACCAGGTACTGAAACAGATAAGACGCTCATGGCTGCTGGAAATTTTTTGGTTTGAGCATAATTTAGTTCCTAAAACTGTCTTCCCTTATTCACATATATATATATACTTGATTAGACACTGATTTATAATAAAGCCTGTTCAGATTTTGCCCCAATGTTTGGAAATTCAGGTAGTATTTCATCATTTATTTATATATCCTTTATATTAAGATGATAAATTAATACTATATTCATAAGAAAAAACTTATATTAAGATGTCTATATTAGGTTGGTTAGAAAAAATAATTGCAATTTTTCACCATAAACTTGAAAGCAAGTATATCTTGGTTCAGAATAAGAGTTATTGGACAAAATGAGAACCCTCTGGATTTACCCATTTCTGTCAACTTGTAACAAGTCCATTCATTCTGGAAGAATAGAATTCTTAATGAATTCTTTTTTTTTCCTTTGGTTGAAATGCTTGAAAAAGTGATAATTGGTCGGAGAGAGATCTGGTGAGTAAGCTGTGTAAGTTAGTTTTTGTAACCTAGTATGTTCATTTTCTGCAGGGTCATTTACATGACATGCAAGCTTTTTTGCTTTTCCGATTCGGTACAAATGTTGAACAACTATTAAATGGTCAATGTTTTGTTCCTCTGCAATCTTTAAGGCTTCATTAAAAATTTTTGAAACCATTGCTGAGGTATATGTTCATTGACGGTCCCCTGGCCAAATGCTTGGTTGATATTGAAAGCAGTTTCCTCTGCTTTACATCCCATTTGAACTCATACAACAAAATTTGCTTTTTTCCATCTCTGATTTGATAACCTCACCTAAACCAGAATAGATGGTAAAAAGAAATTTTTCAGCATGAAGAAATAGAACAAGACTTATGCTTCAAAATGGTATATTACATGAACATAATTAAATAGTAGTTCATTCTAAAATTAAGCATCACAGTTTGAAATAACAAAAACCACAATTATTTTGGCATATTGATTTTTTTTTTTGCTCTGATTTTGTTTACACCATTTCATCTAGGAACACAACCCTAGTGTAAAATCGTGGCAGCCTGTATATTCATATATACATATAATTCTCTGACCCCCCCCCCCTCCATATTAATTGTCCGAGACTTTTTATTATAGGTAATACTTCTGGGATCTCAGCAGGACATCAACATTTGGATTCCCTGGAAGCATTCAGTTGTGGATTGCCAAAGGTAATGTTAAGTTTCACGTTCCAAACTTTCACTTCAAAAGAACAAAACAATTTGGTCATCTTCACATGATTTTAGCTTCTACTTCACTTGATCAGACATGTCCTAATTTGAAATTCTTCATTTCAACTTAATACTACTACTTCTAGTGTGAGAAAAAATAAAAGACAATAACCTCAATAAATTTATAGTGTCAAGTGATCAAGGATGAAGACAAGTTCAATGGATAGATTAGATATGGCTCTTGGGGCTGTAAAGTAGCTGGTTGGAAAAACCAGGCTTTGTGAGACAAAAGGGATGTGAGTTTGTATGTGCCCTCGAACTTATTCTTTGTATTTGTTTACTCACTGCCATCGACTGACAGTCTGAGTTGTTGCATGTAAAACAACTAAAATTAAGATGAAAGAAGTACTAATCAAAAATTAATAATGGTTAACCATGCTCCATCTATGTAAAGTTTTGTTTGGACTTTTGTCCTCATCTTGGGCTATTTCTTGAACGGAAAGTTTTGGCTGTTATACCGTACGGCTGTCTCCAGGTGATACATAATGATCTGCCTTTCTTTCAAATCAAAATGGTGGTCATTACAAAGTTATTGTGTGTTACAAAGATGTTTTTTGCACATAAAAAGCCTCAGGAGTAATAACATGATTGCTATGGGAAGTTCTCTACATGCTCCCCTGCTGCTTATGCTACCTGGTATTCCCAGCCACCCATTTAGGTACCGACTAGGCTTTTCATTACTCAAGTTTGGTGATCATACAAGAAGCGGTGTATTTAACATGATTTAGCCATAACAATAATTGCGATGCAAATCAACTAAAATCAAGTTGAAAGCAAAACTAATCAAAAATTGGTTGGAAATACTTGATCTAATGGAAATTCAAATTATTATTTTAAGAATTTCATTGTATAGAATTTCTTCTATTTGCAGAAGCAGTCACGATTTGGGACTTCTATTGTTATCATTGATCTGAACCTTGATGGAATTAAAGATATTGTGGTTGGTGCTCCATCTTCAAATAACTTCCCGTCTCTGGAATATGAGGTGAGGAAAATGGAACTTGAATTTTGAATTTGTCTCTGAAGTTGATCTGTCATTTTGCTCAAAGAAAGTCATTATAGAATATGCTTTGGAGAAGTTGAAAATCAAAATAAAACTGAAGACCACAAATACGTTAATTAGTGCATATCAATACCAGAATCTGTTGAAGGTTGGTTTTTGATAAAAAGAACAATCTTTCCCCTCCTGAAGAGGAAAAGGACTACCAGCTCTCAAGGAAATGGCTGGGATACATTTACAGACAAGACCTTATAAATGAATGATTTTGCTGCAAAATTATTGGGTGCATTTCTGTTTTCAGGGTGAAGTCTTCATTTTCTATGGTGAAAAGATGAGAAGAAGAAGAACCTCACAAACAGCTGATCTGGTGATTAAATGTTCTGAGGTGAATATGACAAAATGTAAACCTATCTGTCTGTAAATATTGGGATGTATCAGATGGTATCTTTCGATGATCCTAGCTCTTCTAAAAGCTCTCAAGTGCTGGTGGTAGAATTCCTTTCTACCTTGCATTTTAAACTATCATGATCAACCAAAACTGCTGGTTGTCCACTTCAGAGCTTTATTTCAGGGGATAAGTCTCCACCATTAAAATGCTTAAATTAGTTTTGGGTAGTGCAGTCAGATATTGTTTCATTTCTTTCCACCTCCCAAATTCTTATAAGTTCATCTTGATGAGTTCTGTTCTCAGTATGGATCATAGTTTGCCTAGTTCAGTTAATCTAGTGTGATATCTGATGATGCTTAAAGAATGAACGGATTAAAATACTAACAAAAAAAATGATTTTGTAGCTTGGGTGGATTTTCTCATTAGTTATTGAATTATTTTGGACAGGTTTTTGTTAATTTTCATTTATTTATATTTTGGATTGCTATTTTGTTTGTACCTGGCTCTAAATTTTGAAGGAATTCTCGATTAGGAAAAAGTAATGCCACTATCCTAAGGGAGCACTATGTGTAACTGATCGAATTATCAAAAAAGACTTACTTTTAATCAATGTGTTTCTTAATTTTTAGCACACTTACTGCAATGTTGGCTGGGGACTTGTTGCTGCTGACCTTAATGGTGATGGTCAAGACGATCTTCTTGTATCGACACCTTTCTTTGCTGCATCTGGATATCAAAGAGGATGTGTTGCATGCATTTTTGCTCATGCAAACCTCACAGGTTGGGAAAACTCCTTGGTTTATTCTTATGATGTAATGATAAGCAAGCCTTTCTGATAGTGTTGTGAGTTTAGTCCCGCATGGCATAATGTATCTTTTGTAATTGTGATAATTCTTTTCAATTGCAAGCAGTACATTAATTGATGTTCACAACTCAGTCTCTTGATCAAGGAGGAAGGAGGGCTTTATGAACACTTGAAATAAATGTCATTTAAGCCAAAATATTTGCAAATGCTTTTTTTTTTCCTCTAATAGTTTTAAACTCTTGATTTATTGCTGCCAAGTTGGAAAGGTATATGTATTTGGTTGTGTCCATATTTCTGTCTGTAAATCCACAGAAAATTCATGGAATACTTTTGGAGAGAAAGTACTCAATTAGATTTTATGAAAGGCTACGCAATGGCATCAGGAAGAGTTGGTTTAATTTTGAGGCACATCCAAGGATTTGTTTTTTTCGATTCAGAGCTTTTTTTTTTTTTTTTTTTTTTTTTTTTTCCCCTGCTATACATGTATGTATTTGCTCAAGACTGTCCAGATGATATCTCCCTGGAAATGTATTTCAGTTGAATTTTAGAGAAGGCCACGGAAGAAGTGGTCAAATTCAATGCTGATCCATGTACAATTATCTCCCCTATGTCATAGTTACATACCCACTCTACATGATATCTGCTCAAGTTCATGTCTGTCCCCAGGATATCTTGTAACTGATTAGGACTGAAAATGACAATAACTTTGCATCGTCTCCCCACTCCTCTCTCCAAACCTTGTTATTAACAAATTTTGTTATTTTTCCCATTTTACATTTGACAACAGAAGAAACCAATTCCTGAAACATGTTACAGAAATAGATAGGATCATTTTTCCTAATTTTGAATTTCCATATTATCTATTAGATTTGCAATTATATTGGATAAACCCCATCCATTTTCTCACCATATATATATATATATATATATATATATATATATATATATATATATATATATATATATATATATATACACTGAAAAAATCTTGTCTTAACTTTGTACTCATCTTTTTCATTGTTCATGGTTGATAAATATTCTGTAATGAAATTAGATAGTTTGAATATTTTCTTTGAGAACTAATTCTTAATCTTTTACAGCTTTAAAGACTTTGGAATTTGACAAGCTGGATTGGATACAGTGTGGACGTCAGGTAACCCCCCCAACCCCTGTCACATTCTTTAGATTAGTCATTTCATGTATTAAATCATTTGTTATATTTTATTCTCATAGACTCTCCATGAAGCATAGGGCCACTTAGCACTTTCAGTTGCAAGTATGTAATGGTGAAGGGTTCTATCCCTTTTTATAGGATTGTTTCAGTGCTATTGACCATATGATTTTGTCTACAGACTTGAAAATTGGCATCAGTACTCCACTAGACCCCTTCTAAAGATGTTTCAGGGGTCTTATTTAGACGGGATTATTATCAACATCTAGATATTCCAGAATTTATTCAATTTTAGATGTTTTCCTGTGAAAAATGCCATTCTTTGATAGAATTTTTCACATGATAGTTCAGTTATTGACTATAATGGTGAGTCATCATTTATTTTTACATCCTACCAGAATGATGATTCTTATCATTTATTTATTTTTCATTTCAAGTTTATTCACTCTTTGAAGAAGGAAAAAAAGAATTCTAATCTATAGCCTTTTATTTGCTAGAAAAAATGTACCAAATGCAATCCTCTATTATGTAGGTATAAAATCTGACTATATTTTATTTTCATTAATAATTCAATTCCCACTTTACTATGCAAAGATGAAAGTGTGAAAGGATCAGTTCTTAGTTTGTGTAACATATCATGATATTCTTGAGATGATCTCAGAATTCTGTGTATATCCCAGACTTTGCCACTTGGGAGGGAACTATGATGATAACACCTATAAGTAGTGTTATTTTTTTTTTTTTTTTGCTTGTAAGATTTTGGTGAAGATAAAAAAAACCTTTGTGGGAAATATACCAAATATTATTTGTTAATTTTATTCAAATGCATTTCCCCATCAAGGATTTTGGCTGGTTTGGATACAGTATGGCTGTATCTGAAGAAAAGATTTTTCAAGAAAAACCAGGAAAGCTCTTGGCTATTGGAGAACCCATGCACAGAATTTGTGAATTGTGAGTAGAAAGCATTTTAGACTGAATTTATATCATGGATTCCTTGTAGATCAAGTGTGTCTGCTAACCATGTGATAATCAATTGTTTTTTTCTCCATGCATAATTCTTATTGAAAATCATATTCATTTTTTCTTTCAATCAATCAGTGTTCACTTGTACAATAAAAAATTAATGTTGAGTTATGCTGAATTAGATATTGTTTATCAAACCAATACCACAGAAATTAGTATGTTATAAAATGATTAAGGGTCCAAAATAAGATTCTTTGGTAACAAAGAAATAGAATCTAAAGTACAACCATGTACTGAAATTTGATTCAATTTACCTTTAAGCAAATGGTATAAAAATTGGAACTAATTACATTTAGGTTGATTCTAAGAATGCGTCCGCAAAATGGAGGTTACTTGATAGCCTTAAAATCAACCGAGGATTATCTCCCTTCTTCCAACAATGCCGGAAAGAAATAAAAACCATTTGCTTACTCAATGTTAAAGAGTGAATGATAATAGTGAATAAAAACGTAATTTCTATACGAACCTTGAACGTTTAGCACACTCGCCCACTCTATCTTAAAAGAATAAAAATAATTTAAATTGTTCATCTTTCAAAGTGGAGATAATTGATTTCAATTTTTAGAATTTTATGGATGCATCCTGAGTATCTACCTGTGATTAAATTCATTGTTTTTTCCCTGAGAAAGAGCAAGAAAAAACAGTTGTTACATTTTCATGAATACTAATTTTGATGAGTGATTTGAACATTTTGGTTTGTTCCACAAACCAAGAAGTAGATGAAAAAATCCAACACCTGGGATTACGAACCTGTATACCCACATTTCTAAAATGGAATTCCTTTTTTTAGGGTACTAAAACGTTCTTGGGGACCCAAATTTGATCCTTCTAAAAAATTCATTTTTCAGTGTTCAGCGGTTGTGATTTACACAGTCTTCGTTCTGATTAAAGTTTTCAAAATTTTGTGATATTTTTTATTCACAATATTCTTTTTTTTACAAATGAAGGGGTCTGAATTCTTCATTCCATCCTTGTTTTGATTAAATTAAATTGAAATTCTAATAATTGAGCTGTGTAAATTTGCAATTATTGTTTGAATGGCATTTTTTTTTTAGCTTTTTGCTTTTTGTTTAGTTTTTGATTTTGAAATGAATGGAGTTAACAAGCCCTTCATTTCTCATATGAATCTTAATTTATTTTTATGTTGAAATATACATGCAGAAATAGATTTATTACAACTTCAATCAAAAACTATGATCCTCCTTCAACTTTTAGGGAGCCTGAAAAAAAGTATAGTTTAGAAAAAGGGACTAATGATTTTTTATCTAATTTGAAACGTTTTAAGGAAATAAAGTAAGTAGGTCCTCTTTGTAGACCATCTGAACAAAATATAGTTGGAGGATGAAGGTTTATGATTTATTATTGAATAAATCATCATTTGTGAAGACCCAAAAACGAATCTTTCGGATGGATCAAATTTGTGTCAATAAAAACGTTACTGTGCTATTTTTAGTATTGAGCCGAAACTTTTCTGTAGGGGAGTAACTAAGGGTTTTCAAGGGGAGTAACTAAGGGTTTTTATTCTTATTTTTTAAAAGGAAATCTTTTAGCAATATACACTGATGAGCCAAGATATTATGACTACCTGCCTAATATTTTTTCTTTTTCAGTTCTAATTGCAGTTTCTCTCATAATGACCAACAAAGTATTGGCCGTGTGCATCTTTACTTCCTTGGGGTTGGCACTAAACCTGTTTACCTCTCAGACATTTCAGGACCAAAGAAAAATTTGAGTCAGTTTGGTGCCTCACTCGCATTTGGAAAGCCACTTAACTTGGGATCTTTGGTTCTCGCTGTTAGTGCCACGTCAAATGGTGAGAACTCTTTCATATTTTTGTCAGGCTCAATCACACTTTTTGGTGCCTATATACATTTATAGAAAATATAGATGTGATGATTTTATATAATATACAAGTTATTACCCGTAAAAAAATTCAGATATATTTAAATTTCTTGGAATTTTTTTTTCTTTTAGAAAAGAAACTGTGTGTGTGTGTGTATGTATATATATATATGTATATACATATATATATATATATAATGCATCTGAATTTTCAAGAAAAACAAATGTGGATGCTGTTGGACACAAACTAAGTGATCAATTTGGCAGAAACTTGCATTGCAATTTGACACAAAACTAAAATCCTATTTTGGGGGAATTTTTCAAAAAACAAAACTTTATTTCTAGAAATAACGAGAAAGCATTGAAAATTTCAGCCCTCTAGCTCTACTGGCTCGGCCCGTATGCATGTCACATATACTCATAGCCAACAATTTTGGTTGACAGCTTCTGATAACGTTTAGATGAGCTCCCCTGATTCCTTTTCCATGTTGGTAACCATTAGGCTACCTTTTCACCTCCTGATAAGCATATACACACACACATGGAGGCTCAAAATGGTTCTTAGTGTAAGTAAAATGATTATAGATTTCAATTTTCCTGCTTTGTTGGAATAAATTCCAAATTGATTAAGGTCTTCTTTCTTCTATTTTCTAGACGTGAAAGGTTCTGATAGATTTCTTCCTCTGACCATTTATCAGGCAGGTACCATCTATTTGCTCAATGTTTCAACACTTGGACAAAAGGATTTGCTAACAACATTCTCTGGAGACAGATTCTTTGATTTATTTGGATCAAAAATACAGGTGGGAAAATAGATTTTTCGTTGAATTCCTAATAGATAAAAAATTTTTAGTCTTCCCTAATCCCCAAAATACTGATGATAGAATTGTATATGCCAGCATATGTCAACTTTTCAAGCATCAAGTTTATTTCTTGATGGATCAGATTAGACTGTTTCTGCCCTATGAAGTTGACACTCGGATAGACATGGTGCTGCCTCATCTTTGAGAGTCAAATTAATCAGCAAGTATTGGATGAAGCTTGAATTGAAACCTGAGTTTTTTGATCGACTCATGTGCTGGCATATACATTATGTTGAGGTCATCGTGAGATGAGCAAGTGGGATGTGAAGGAGATTGGGTTGTAAAAGAGAGAGGAAGAGAGTCCACATTGTCTGTATCATGGCTCACTCTAAAACAAAAGCTTAGCACTGTTTTCGTTTTTCACCTTTTTTCATAAAAGCTAAAAAGTGGCAAAAAGCGAGGAAGCTAGGGATCACAAAGGGAGGGTCCCAGGGTTGAGTGATGGCTGAGACGGTTGCTGCCTTCTCATAGTTTTGTATTTGATCTTAGAAAAACAAGTTAATTTCGGTAAGATTGGCCTGATTTGCGTGTTAACTTAATTGAATCCAAGTAAAAATCTCAGCTCATAGTTTAGCTTTTGCCTTTCTGTTGCGGGTCCTCAGTTGGGCCCACAAACCAGGTTGGGGAATAGCCCTCAGGTCTGTGCTAATGAAGTTTTAAGGTAAAGTGCACTGAGCATGTGATTGACCCCACCCTTTAATGTAAGTGTTCACATGCCAGAGGTGTGATGATGGGAGTAAGGTTCTGAGGTTGTAGCATTTCTGTTGGAGTTCCCTTCTTCTAAGCAGATGTGCGAGCTGGTGGGAGAGGTTTTCAAGGGAATATTCTCATACTATAGTTGACCTATTACGATTGTCACCACCATTATTCTTACTACTATCATTTTCAATATTTTAGCTGCCCATTATATAATGTTAGGAGATCTCTAGGAGGATCATCTCTTCACATGATGATCTAATAATAAGTAAAATAGATGTGAGTTACCAGGAGCGGACTGAACGTTCTTTGTTTTTACCTGGCATTTTTGATGAGTGGTGGTTGGATCTAGATTTGTGATTATCAAATTAGAGGCACTTGGCTCCCAGGCAAGGAATTTCAGCCTGGGGAAGAATGTATAATTTATTTGATATTTTTTAATAGTGGGGGGGGGTATTGGGAAAATTTGTGATCACTAAGGGAGGAATGTGACCTTGGACTCAAAGAACCAGTCAACAAAAAGGTTGTTGAGAGACCTACCATTTTCACCCTATAAATTCTGTCATCTCTCCTTGAAGAAATTTTAATAAAAAAGTAAACCAGATTGAAAAATTGAATCCTTCCTTTTTGTTTTTGCTTAAAATTTGATTTCTTCTAATTTTTCTTAGTTTTCAGATGTGAATCAAGATAACATTGATGACTTGGTCATCACGGCGCCTTTCCGAAATGAGAATATGTTCAGCTATTCTGGAGGTGAGGAACATTGGTGCTATTACTTCTTTTACTCTTTACAGCACATGTTGAATGGATGATACTTCCATTTAAAAGAAAATTACCAATTCGTTGGCATATTAAACTACCTTACCCCCATTTTAGTTGGGAATATTGTAATTCTAAATATATTTTACAGTTTAATTTAGTTTAGCTTCAATACAAACACTTGTAGTCTATGGCATCTGGGTAAATATTAGTCTACCCTTTACCTCAATTTCATGTATAAGAACCAGGAAATATTCATATAACCATATTATTTTGGATAATGAGAGGGTCTTATATGCCATCAAATACAGTATCTTTTTATTTTTTTTTAAAAAGGGCAATGTTGTGTTTCACATGAGCATCCTATCATGGCATTTAAAAGCCATGGTGGCACCCATGAAGAAATATTGTGTTCTTGGTTGTTATATTCTGGTAATGAAGACCTTTCACACTGACGTCTTTTAGTTTATAGGAACTTCACTAAAATTTTCAAACAAATCTTCCCTGGACTCAATATGAGTGAAAAAAAAAAGTTGTCAATTAGAACAAAGCAATATCTATAATACATATCTAATTCTACTTTATTTTAATTTATTTTCAGTTGAATCAGGACACGTCTATATTTATTATGGTGGTAATAACTTTCCTATGGGTAATGCAACTTCTCAGTGCATCAACTCAACAATTGTTCCTTGCCCAGGTGAAAAGGTACTTGAGTTTTTCTCTGGTGAAAGTGGTTTATACTCACCCGTATTGTCCAATGCTTCTTGTTGTTGTTTATTCCTAAAGGGACATAACTACCCTGTTGTGATTTCATTTACAAGTATATTTTACAGGGTGGAGTTTGCTTGCTCCACATCTAACCCTGCTTCTTTACCTGGGTTTGGGATCAGCTATGGTGATTGCCAAGCAGTAGGTTTTTTCTAGTCAAAGTGACCTTATCTTAGACGGATTACTTTACAGGTTTAAAGGGCTCCAATTGCCTTGCTACTTACCTTTTGAGGGCTGGAAGTAGAAGTGGATTCATGTCTTTCTCAAGTGCATTAATGCAGAACTAATTGCGAATTCTTAATTCACCTTTTAGATTTATGAGATGTATAATGTTTTTTTATATATATATATTAAATCAAAATACATCATTAACATTTATTAGATTTAAACAAATATAATGTCATAGTGTTTTATGTATAGATTTTATTTAAGCTTTTTTGAAATTGTGTTTTGCAGGCTTCCCTTCAAATCTTAGGTAATGAAGAGAAAGCCAGATTTGGGAGTGATTTGATTATTTATAAAACCAAGAAAAATGTAAGTTCAGTGTTATTGATTTGTTTCAATTTGGATCAAAATTTGAAATACAGTTATTTTGTTTGGGACTGAATTTCTGTGACTGTCCTCAGTCTATGCTGAAGATATCTTATAAAGAAAAACGAGGCCATCTTAGAAATAAGCAATTATCTCTTGGTAGTAAAAAAAAAATGAAGCCAAAGTTCAAAATAATTGATTGTTGAAAACTGTTGTTTCTTGAGAGCTTTGAAAATGATGACAATAAATGATGAATCCCATTTTGATTCCATTATTCCATTATCCATGTGAGGGTATAAGCACTGTTTTGCTTTGTGGAACTTGTTCTGCTGGATTCTATTGCCTTGTATGGAAATGAAATACTGTGAATTAAGACCCCAAAGATGGATAAAATGCATGTCTATATAAAGAAATGATAAAGATTAATTTAAAATCTCTATGTCAGCTATTCCCAAAGTGGGGGTAGTTATAGTCATTATCACCTAAGGGATAATTTGAGGTTCTTCTATTGCATTTGTTTTCACTTCATTTTTACCTTTTTTGTACTTGAATATATTTTTTGGAAACTACATTATTTTCTTACCTAAATGTTTTAATAATTTGTTCAATCTTGCTTGTGCACTTCTACAATTCTGGAAAGGATCATCCCTCAAAGTTTACGAACCATTTCTTCAAGCAAAATGTAGTCTCAGGTTTTTAGCAAATTTTTACATAAGTAAAAGAAAGGATGAGGATATTATAATTCATGAAAATATTCAGTTTCCATTCATCATTAAATGATTCTATTTTCAAGTAATTTTTTTTCTGCTCATTGCCAGGTGTTTTTGGTTGTCTCTTCCCCACACAGCAGTGTTGGTGATCGACTGTCAGGTTCTGTAAGTCTCTATATGATGCCCACCTCCCCGCCGTGAAATAAATTATTTAAACCATAACTCAATTCTCTTTCCCTTTTTCCTTCAATCAATGCAAGAAATCAAGCCAATTTCTTAACCTTTTTGGCTTTGTAGTCCCCACTTGACAGTTTGAAAAATTTGATGTTCCCTTTACTATATAAAACAAATTTGGTGTTGAAAAGGTTAAAGGCTATAATAACATGAGAAATTCAGAAATTTACCCAAGTTTACAGTTTTAAATCATGGAAAATTTCTCGGTAATTAATAGTATCGTGCAATTAGAAATTAATATGTTGAGATGTAACATGGCTCTGTTCTCAACCACGGAATGCTTTTTTCACTCTTCACTCATAAATTCCAAATTGTCCCCTTGTGGGACATGCACCCCACATTCAGAATCACTGGATTAAATAATGAAAGCAATAATTTCAGTTTCAGAGAAAAGATTTTCCCCAAACTTACAATGTAAGACCCTAAATCATCTTTCCATTTTATCTGACATTTTATAATAACTTTGACCTTGAGCTATATTAAGTTGCCTATAAAAGATCTAAAATATCCACTGGCCTAACAAAATCTCTTGCAAGGAAGTATACATGAGGACTAACTGCAGGAATGAGTCCTTTGAGATTAAGAAACCTGACCTGGTCATGTCCTGAGACTGTTCATTTGAACAAAACCCAAGTTGTGTTGAGATGACATATGGGAAGAGACCACCTGATGGAGGACAGTGATAAAGGAATTGGAAGAGATGGGAAGAGAAGCAGACCAAAACAGAATCATGTGATCATGCCTTGATGTACAAGCAGCATGGAAAAGGATTGAATAATTAGATTTAACAATTATTGTAAATAAAGTTTGTATTGAATACTAAAAACAGATCACATTCAGAATTTATTTTTGTAATTGTTTCAAAGATTTTGATAAAAACTATTCACGCTCAATTTCATGTTTGTGCTTTTTTTCATTTATGCAAAGAAAACAAAACAAATCTGCTTTAATCAAATATGTATAATTGACATCGCACCCTCAAGAAAAAGATAATTATCCATGACTAAAGAGCTGATCCTCTCATTTTTTATGTGTATTCTGCTAGAATATATATATATATGTATATATGATTTGAGGGAGCTTAAGATAGTTTATTTCTGGCTATTTCCTATAAACTCCTTAACAGTTGCATCTTACAAGCTGAATTTTTTTATATAAGGGTAACTTGACCCTAAGTCAACTAAAGATAGGTTGCTATGACCTCTAAAAGTCAATTTATGGTCTGGTTGATTAGGGGATCTACAAATATGAAGGAATACCTTCACTCTAAAAGCTTAGAATTTGTGTAAAAGAATAACTTGATGATGAACAGAGCATACATGGAGCTGACCTCTGGAGACCTTTTAAGATCAATTTAGGGTCAGGTCAATTTTTGCATTTTCTACCCTCCTGAAGGGTTGTGAATCTCTGTTAGAATTCACTACATCATCTTTGAGTATTAACTATGTTTTCCCTGCGGGCAATGCTGGGTACATCAAAGACTATACTTATATGATGAGTATTATCGAACAAGATGATATTAGAAATGACAATGTGGAAAGAAGTTCAAATTGTTTGTAAAATGAACAATTTATTCCATTAAAATATTTTGCTATTAAAAGGTTTCATCAGAATGGGTGGAAGTACAATGTAATAGTACAATCTAATATCTCTCTCTCTCTCTCTCTCTCTCTCTCTCTATATATATATATATATATATATATATATATATATATGTATTCTGGACATTCTCCCACTCAACAGGAGGCCTCCAGCAGCCCTGACAACACAATTTACCCACAATGCATAGCTTCCACATGGGATCTTTCAACACAGACTCACACAGCACACACCACTGAAGATGGGAAGAATCCCGAAACAATGTGGAGAATTTACTTCTAAGGATTAATAAACCTTACCTCTAAACACCTCACTCCCAAGTCTGTCTCACTCTCTACAGTACACATTATATATATATATATATATATATATATATATATATATATAATTGTGTGTAAATATTTAAGAAGAAAGGAAAGCCAAACTTTTTAGTTATGGTTTTAAGATATAATGATTTTTGATAAGCCTTAACAGGTTTTTCTATTTGTCTTTAGAAGGTGGATGTGATTCTGATTCTGGACTTGACTTTCTTCTGTCCAGTATTTGGGGTTCATTTCAGGTCATTTATCTTGGTTTTTAATTCAAATTCCATGGATGTCATAAAATTGCAGTTGTTTTGAGAAGGAATGGGGTTGATGCTGGAACTCCCTTTAAGGAGAGAGGTAAAGGGGTTGAAGTATCAATGTGTGTGTTAGCAGATATGGTAAAGTTTAGGTATGATTATCACTATTGGTAGTAGGGGGTGGTAGTATGAATGTATATGAGAAAGTTTATTGGCAGCTGTTGTAAAATTATGGTGTGTTTAGGTATATGTGTGAGGGTCAGGAAATGTAAAGGGGTGTACCAGGAAGGAGAGGTTTGTTATGGGGTCCTTGGTGGTGGGGGCCAACTTTAGGTTTAAGAGAAAAGGGAAGACTTATGTTCTCTATGAAAAATCTGAGTTGAGGTTTCAAGTCCAAATCAATTATTTGATTGGATTTAATGCAATAGTCATGAGATTTGTTTCCCTTTTTCTTCTCTCTACTATATTGTCAGAATTCATTTTGTAGAAAGGGTGAACTGAAGTTTTTGGTTCCTCTGCTATTTTTCAAGGGTTGCTCCTATTTTCGCCATTTTAAGCATGACCTTGTGTCAAATATTGCTGTGGTGGGACAGTGATTGAATAGATGCAAACTGATTTGGAGGATCCTGGTCAAGTGATTTGTTGCCTGTGTACCATGATCCTTCTTCCTTTTTCCTTATTTATATATATATATATATATATATATATATATATATATATATATATATATATATATAATATGTGTGTGTGTGTGTTTGTATACATTTGGGAGGAGCTATAGTCATTTAAAGTGTTGTTGAATACTTCCTAAAAGTTAACACTCAACCAAGCAACATAGAATTTTATAAAGAACTCCCTAATGATCACTTTATTGAATACCAAAACATAATAACTCATTCCCTAGTAGAAATGTACAGCAATAACATTATAGATGAAGGAACACAAACTGCACTTGATCCCCCTTACACAAAACCTGCTAGGTTCCAGGTAAACCAGTCATTTCGTCCACTGACTGCCACACCACCAAACTATTGTTGTATGTAGACCACCACATCCAACCTCTAATGATGCAAGTTAAATCTTTCAGAGGAGATACCACTGATCTCTTAACAAAGTTAAACATCCTTCCATTTTCACAAGTTTTTAGAATTAGGAGAATTTGCTCTATGGATAGTGAACTCAACAGACTCAACTATGATGTATCACATTTCACTAAACGAGGATAATCACTGGAAAATACAAATAACAAAATAAAAAAGGCCACTACAATACCCTGAGAAGAAACCCTTACACCCTCTAACAAAAATAAACCCAACTGCATACCACCCATAACCACCTCACACAACACACTCCCACCTCTTACATATGATTAATAAGAGAAGGAATATACTTACCCTCAAAACAGAACTTTAATAAGTATTCCTAAAACCATGTGTTATCTTCTACTGCAGACCCAAAACATCAAAGATATAATTAGAAGCAACACTATAATAAACAATGAAGTCTCACATAACACTATCACAGTTAAGTTCTTCCAATCCTGTAAGAAAAGAAATAGTCTAATCTACAACCACCTAAAGCATATCAACACTTTCACTAGCTCTACCTCTAACAAGACTTTCTACGTCCAGCATCAGTGTAACTGAAGAAGCAATAATGTCATCTACCCATTTAGAATGTGATAGATGCAAATTGCTATATATAGGCAAGTCTAAGTTGCAATTAAACTTGATACCTCTAGGCACTAAATCACCCAATCATTCTAACCTAATCCTGATGGAACTAAACTTCTGCACCCTCAGCCATAATTCCAGCATGGATGCAAGATTCACAATCAAAAAAATAGAAAAAATACACCTCCCAACTCAACTAAAAATTCTAGAACTGCCTAAAGGTATTTGGATTAACAAACTTGAAACTCTCTCCCCCAAAAGTCTCAACACTTAACTTAACAACCCTAACCACACTGATCTCCAACACCATAATCCTTTCAGTCCTAATTTCTCTTTACTCATGAACTCACTATTCTTAGATTATACTTCTACTCAGGCCCCCAAGCCCTCATAGTATTCATGCTATCATTTCCCACATCCACACCCGATCCCCCTTCATGTTTATCTGTTATTGGAAACTTCACATGGTCACGTACCTATAGAAAACCATGTATAGTATTTCATTTGTACAACTCAAAGCCATCAGAACATCCACAATGACCAGGACGCAGAACATACACTTCCCAAAGGATATTCGATCATAAATAACAAGGACCCCATTACCCCACCAACTGGACTAACACCATAGATAGCTTCATCCCCAACTTACCAAGTCCCCA
>OY735210.1:60760557-60798057 GCA_963457665.1 Thysanoteuthis rhombus | reverse complement strand
TGCCAAACCAAATTTCTCTCCTTATTCAGCAGAATTGCAAATTTGTCAGCAAATAAAAGACATTAGGTACATTAATGTAGATTTCTCACATTAATTGAAAATACGCTTTTTTACGGGTTCTTGGTACTTCAGGTAAACTGAACTTTGGCGTTCTTTAAAAGAAGAGGATTATTTATTGATGCTTTTATTGATGCTTTACAGTGAAAAAAATAAATATACATAGGTACCATGGGCGTCCACAGGAGGAGGACAAAGGGGTTGGAAGTTGGAACCTTATGGTCGATAAATGATAGTGCAGTAGAATTGTTTTATACAACCCCAACTTGATGCTCCCATATAAAAAAAAACTATCATTATTCGCTGGTGCTTTCTTCATTGTGTCACATCAGAGTCAGTTCATATGTCTCCATCAACGCATCTGACTCCTAAATCATTTGGTTGTACTTGTTTACGTGACAAAAGGTGGGTTGAATGCCAATCATAAGTTGCCACCAAGATATATTTCAAATATGCACTTTGCTCCCCTCCCCCACCAATAAATATGATTTGCCCCATACCTTGAAAAGTAGCAGTAGACACCCATGATAGCTACTATTCTATACAATGAATTAAATTACAATGCATCAATCAAATGGGCTTGTCATCAGTCATGAGAATTGCCTTTGCCCATTACTTCTCTTAGTTTCACAACAACAGAAACCATCTGTCAGATATTCCTGAAAAATCTGTCTTCAGATTTTCTTATTTTGACTTATTATTCCATTTAATTTTCCCATTCTCCTTTTTTTTTTTTTGTTGAACGTCATATTGTCTTGGACTCAGGAGGCCCTTAGCACTTGGTTACCTGGGCAGCTGCCTGTGTTACCCAGTCTGCAAAGAAGAAATGACTGGAAAGCTGACAAAATACATTTTCCATTCTTGACTTGAATATGAATCCATAAAATACAATCCTACCTCCTCAAACAGGCAACCTTCGTATCTGGTCATCGCTGAACCACAGACAGAAAAGAGAATTTTTTTCTCATGCTATTACGTAATAAATTTCCACCGATTTTCAACGATTTTTTTAATAACAAGGAAAATAGAACAATACATTTTATTGAAATTTGCATAATATCAATTATCTTATGTGTTTGCTTATGCTTTTTAATTGGTTGTATTAAAAATAATTTATGAAGTTCAGAAAAAATTAATAAATACACGTCTAATTTTATGCTAAAATAAACAACAAAAGTTGTTCAATAAAGAGTTAATTGATTCAGTTTCAGACTTTTCAGGTGTTTTACACATTTGGTTTATTGAGTTGTTTTATAAACTGCAAAATGACAGTTCAAACCACAGTTGAAACTGAACTTTCATGGCAGATTCACAAACGGCTGTAGATTCAAAACCTACCAGATCAAAGGAGTTGCTGGAATATAGAACATTGTATAAGTGAGATACAACCTAGACTTGCCTTAGACCTGTAATTTTGTAAGTATTTTGTCAATAATGAAATGAATAAATGAAATCATTTTTCTTTTAAAGAATTATGCACAGTTTTGATATGTGTGTTCTCATCTTCTTCTTGTTGTCTCGTGGTTTGAACAATCTCGAGGAAAACTCTGCAATAGCGTAAAGATCTTTTTCCTGGTCTCGTTTTTGAACGCGATGCAACATGATGCGATAAGCACCAATTATGCAGTTCCGTGTATTTTTATTGATGGCTTCCTGGAAATGTTCTTTGGTGATACCGAGTTGTCCGAGAGCCTTCACCGCTTCTCGTTCATCGTCTTTCAGGTCGGACAAATTGGCATTTGGGCACAACCGATACAACGGAAGCGGCTTTGGAAAGACTTCGCTGGACAACCATTCGCTGTTCTTAATCTCCTCGATCGTGAAACGATCTTTCGGAAGTGAGCGGAGAATTCCACGAATCAGGAAATGGCAACTATCAGAGACAAACATGGGAATTGCATAGGTACCGTTCAGAATACACTTTTTCATTCTGGTTACATTCTCAGCACGAAACGGCATGGATCCGGTTACCATAAAATAGAGCAAAATGCCAAGAGCCCAAATATCCACAAATGTTCCGTAGTAAGTATCATCTCTAAAAAGTTCAGGTGCAGCATAGGGAGGTGAGCCACAGAATGTATTGAGTGCTTGCTGCTTTGTACGACACATGGTGCTGAATCCAAAATCCCCAACCTTGACTAGAAATGGTGCTGCATAAAAGACATTTTCAGCTTTCAAGTCCCGATGTATCACATGGTTGTTATGCTGGAAAGAGGAAAATAAAAAGGAATTATGAAAATAAAATAAAAAAAAGATAAAAACTGAAATTCAGAAAACTTCATCAGTATGTACTAATATACATACACACGCGTTTCCGTACTTATGTATGCATTTGTACACATACATACATACACACACACACGCACACATCTTCATCTACATATGCATTCACAAACATACACACGCTCATATATATATAATAATTAATGATTGTATCAGCCAAAGACAGGTGTGTCGTTGTATTACAACTCTTCAGTGTGGTTATGGACTATCCAATGTCCCTTCCAGTACCACAAGGTAGGATTGAAACCTTCACTTCAGATCCAGAGGTATTCAACCTTTGCCCTAAGCATAACTGGACGGTCCTATACTGTATTTCCCCATCTGCTACCAGGGATAATCTGCACCTTTGGAATGAAAAATGCGTATTCAGAATCTATTCAGCAACCCTTTTTTTGGATCTGTTTGGCATCCCCAAAATATTTACTGCAAGTTGCAAAATGTGGATTTTAATAACCTGACGAGTTGGAAAATATATATGTATATTTATTTATCTATGTTCACATACAAACATGTTCACTCACATATATGCACACATTCATATACATACACACACACAAAGACATGTACACATACACTCACATACATACACATATTGACATAAGTATAAATATATATATATATATATATACACATTCAGTCATGAATATGTACATATACTCAAATGCACCACAGACATGTACCCATACACTCATATACGTACACATATTCATATATATAGATATATACACAAAAGTATTGTTTTGTTCAATCTATGAACTTGAAGCCAGTTTCCTGGGAATTTCTTTCTTTCTCTTTCAACAACTTTCTTTCTCATTTCAGTTTTCCTCTCTTTCCTCTTTCCTTCCTTTTATTCCAAAGCCTCTTCAGGTTTTCTTGGTTACTTTTTGTGTGTGCACTGGTAAATTCAAGACAAAACAGGAGTTTATTGGTGAAAGAATACTTTATTTTTCATTTTTTCAATTTATTATTATTTTGATCTGGTATATGTTTGATTCTCACAAACTAGTTTTGGCTTCTTTGTCATGATTATTCTGATATTATAACCTTTCATGTCTTTGAGTTTCTTGAGACGACAGTAAGAAACTAAACCTAGTTCCTGGATCAAATCACTTAGGATGTCCCAGCAGGGCTTAATAATTGAGTGGATGGGGGGGGGCGTGTTTTATTCAGATTCTGGGAACTGCTATGAGAACTAAAATTGTGTCAGCATACACCATCCTGAATTTGGCATATTTAGAGGAACTTTTAGATGAAAAGTAGGAAGTGAAATGAAAGATAATTTCATGAAATCATGGAAAAGATACTTAGATGATTGCTTTATCATCTGAAAATATTCATGGGCAATATTGATAATACAACATGTTACAAAATTTACATCCAAATATGAAATTTACCATGGAACAAAGCTTCAAAGAAATTCTCTCATTGGACATAGCAATGATAAAGACATAGCCACCCTGATATTAACGTAAATCAATTCTTTCTAATAACAATGAATAGTGAATTTAAAAAAAACTAATGCTATGGCATTGTCAAGGGTTTTCTTCTGTTATAGGGATAAAACTCAATATCAAATTGTATAAAAGTAGCTTTATTTTTACCTTCAAATTTTTCAAACTAGTCTTTGGCTTGTTGGGTACTGATCAAAAATGTTAGTTAATGTTTTGAAATCAATAGAAGGTTATCTTATTCCACCTATGTATCAGACTTCACGTTTTATGGACACTAACCAACTTCTGAGATGCATCCAACATTGGTTTATACAGAGATTATGTTGTTATTATACTTGATAATTGTGACCAAATCAGGCAGTGATTGACAGAAAAATTTAAGAAAACGAGTTTCAAATTATAAGTAAATTTCAATGTCAGTGTCAAAAATTGTCAACTTTCTGGACGTTTCCTTCAATCTTAATTCCCAAACCATCAAATCATATACTAAACCCAGTAACTATTTAATTTATATGAATTAAAATCCAATCATCCACCAGTCACAGCAAAGCGAGCTCCAAATTCAGTTAATACTAGATTAATATCAAATTCATCAAATGAAAAAGTTTTTCAAAAAAATTGCCAAACAAGAAATCACTCGAAAATATTTGATTTATAAAGCATAAACTAGAATTTAATAATTAATTCAAAAACAAACAAAAATGTACCAAAATAGATAAAAAATGTAGACAGAGAAATATAATACCCCCCTCTTCAATAATCAGGTCATAACCAACATTAGTAAAATCTTTTTGGATCTGATTAAAAAAAACTTCCAACAGAATAACAAATTATACAAAATTTTAACTCAAACATTAAAATTAGAATATAGCTGCATGGACGATATTCAAAGAATCATCCAAAACCATAATAACAGAATATTAAATCAGTTAAACAAAAAAAACAAAGCATAAAAATTCAGATGAAAGATGTAACTGTACAGAACCTTGAAAATGTGTCCTATAAAACAAATGCTCTTTACAGGGCACAAATATACGCACATGTGAATAAAAGTGATTCTAAATTCTACGTTGGGATTATATTTAAAGAGCAGGTGAGCTAACCACAATTCCTCTTTTGCACTTGACAATCACAGAAACAACACCTCCCTTTCCTTTCAATTTTGGAAACTTATTGATGAAGAGAGAAAACCTGAGAAAATGACTGGAAAATAATACTAAAAAACAAATGAATGTTGAAGCCTCCATTCAAGGTGTAACTTGTGCCTTGAAGAGAGATTTCATCCATCAGTATTTTGGGATAGACATAAACTACTCAATTCAAAGACAGAGATAGACATCAAATGCCAACACAAAACAGAATAGACTTTTCAGAAATTTAAAGATTAAAAAACCAAAATGTAGTAATACATATCCATATATGTTGGCAAAGGGAACAAACACACACATACATATACATATATATATATATATATATATATATATATATATATATATATATATATATATATATATAAATATATAAATACATATTTATGCCCAGGATTGGAAAATAGAGTAATGGGTAGTATAAGTACGCTCTTTGAACTTCTGCCTTGCCATGGGTGTTGTTAGCTCAGTTGGTAAATGCAAAGCTGCATATAGGCTGTGTCTTGGTGGGCATGTGTCAAATCCTGTGTGACACTCATTCCTTCATTTATTCATATGATCTGAGGCCAGTTGATATACTACTGAGCCACTTTGGTGGAAAGCAAAAGTCCCCATATAAATGTCTAGATAATTATCATATTTAATTGAATACAAATTGTCTATCTACAGATATATCATACATATATATATATACTCAATGAAAATCGTCGAATAAAGAAACCATCTGCAGATGGCTTATCCCTAAAATGTTTTGGCATTCCTTTTCCTTGCAGCATAATTTTTAACTAATTGATCTATAGATCTGAATTGATCTAATTGATCTGAGAAAGAGGAAATCATATGCGAATGTTGTACACATAAACAGCTCATCTGGGGCCTACTGAAACCTTTTTAGGCCCTGGGTAGAGTCAGAAGTTCAAGAAAGAAGTGGCCCAATTAAAAATTGACCATTGTAAAATAATATCATAGTTGATCACTGATGTCAGAGATAAACCATTTTACTGATTTTAATGATTTTTATGCTATCCTCCTTTCAATTTTTGTACCATTGTTGGATTTCACAAGAAGGGAATTGAAAAATTGAAGGAAAATTAAGAAAATAAATTAATTTTCTATTTGATAAATGCAGCGAAGTTCATTTTGCAGTGTCCAAAACAGACTTTTAAGGTTTATTATGCATGCCTTTTCACATGATCATCAGTCTCGCAGAAGCAACATCATGACAAGCAATAGAATCAGAATCATTGCACGTTCAATGAATACCATCTTCATGTTTTAAAGATAGAAGAGAAACAGAAAATTTGATAGAATTCTAAGAGAGATTTCACTTGTCATAAGAAGGTCATAGAATGAAAGAGAGGCTGACCTGAACTTGGAAACCAAACATGAGAAAAGCCTTTCGATTTATTGTGGTTGTCAATATGGCTTTTGCAATTATATGTGTGTGTGTGTTGGGAGGGTTGGGTGTGGGGTCAATAAATGGGAAAGACTTTCTTTCTTTCATATTTTACAAAGTTGCAATGTTAAATTTTAAGGAGGCTGGATGAGTATATATATATATATATATATATATATATATATATATATATATATATATATATATATATATATATATCATGCTTGGTCACATATACATATAAAAATCTTCTTTACAGGAAATTTTTCAGCAATATATATATATATATATATATATATATATATATATATATATATATATATATATATACATATATATATATATATATATATATACACATTACTGAAAAATTTCCTGTAAAGAAGATTTCTTAAAAGAACACTTTATCAGTTATTGACTTTTTAGATTGTTGAAAAAAAGGAAAAAAAAAGAAGAAAAATAAAAGAAACCAGGAAGGTGACCAAGCACAATATAGTTCTTTCCATGTTCAGGCATATATTCTTAGGCATGGTAAATTTGTCATAATGTATGTAGATATTAACTAAACTTAGTAAAGTCTGTCACAATGCCTGCAATAATTATCATGAAAATAATTTTCACACCAAATATGCACCTTTGGAATAGGCACTACCATCGTCTCTTAAATCTCTGACAAATGTGGTTAGTTTCACCCTTTCAACACAAGTCTCTAATAAACCAGTGAATTTCTATGGTCCTATTTACCTCTACCAAGTAGGACAGAAGTCAATTATTCATGCATGTTAGTCCGTCTCTCTGTTTTGTTTGTCTGATAATCCACACAATATCGCCAAAAGTTCTCAAACTCCCTTGAGATTTTATGAAAGGGTGGGTCATGCCCCAAAAACAATTGATTAAATTCTGTGGTTGAGTTGGAAATTTTTTTTACTATTACATTGCATGAGAGGACAATTTTTTGTCTCTTCAGATGTTATGAACATATGTGGAGATTCAAATAATTGTTCATTCAAAATATTCTGTTACTTGTTGTGTTGAATTACTGTTCATGAAGTTTGTAAATAAATATGATAATCTGTATTGTAGTTGTTTATCAAACTATTGTTGACATCTCTCTGATTAGTGCAAGCTTTTGTCACAACATTTGGGATTTTAAAAGAGACTAGGGTAGTGCTAATTCCAAAGGTGCATGTTTGGTGTGAAAATTTTCAGTCACTTGTATGAAACTACGGCTTAAAGGATTTCAGTTACTTCTCTTCAGTGAATATATCTAAATATATCTAAATTTGGATAACTCTAAAGTTGAGTTGAGGTCAAAGAAAATAATTTATGAAAAAATATGTAGAAAATCTTTAATCAGTTATGTTTTATCTATTTTTAATAGATTTCTCAAGAACCAGTGATTTGAACTTCAAATTCGCTTTTGCACTGCCTTGTGTGCTGACAAGTATATCTGGCGAATGACCACGCAATGGCCAGTAGTTGACTAATCGGGGTGTATGCGCAAACCAAGATTTCTTCAATTGTAGGGAGATGAAATATTTCCATCATTTCAAATGGTATTCAAGACTAATAAACCAGTGAATTCAAGACTAAAATCTTCATCTTTTCTTAAGCTTTTAACTACAAAAATTGCACGATTCATAAAATGTTGTAGAGGATTCATGTCTTTCTCAGGGGCACCAGTGCAAAGTGAACATATTTAGCATTGGTCAAAACTTGAACTTGCCAATAGCCTAGGTCTTACCATTCCCAACCCCACCTATTTGATGTTTTCCCTGGAGCTGGAGAAGAGTATCACAAGTAGGTCTGTTATTAATCGTGAACAGGAATCATTAGTAGGACCATCAAGAGAATAAAAGGTTTTGTGTTGCCAATAATCACAAGCGAATGAAGAATTGAATTCTAGCCAAGACACAAGAATTGAGATGGTGGGAGAATTTGCTGCAGGTTTATTTGACCCGAACGGGTATTTACCTAGAGGTGAGTTTTGATACGTACAGGTTTTGAAATGAGGGTATGTCTGATTTTACAAGAACTCTAATAGACAGACAAGGAGGTGAAGAATGGTGTTATACTTAACAGCAAAAAGAGGAATTGACAAGCTGAGTTTGAACTCCAGCTGGGATTGTTAGCTTTCACTCCATTCTAATGCCCTTGGGAAAGGCATGAATCCACTTCTCTCCTCAGCTATGGGTCAATAAGAAAGCAATTAAAGCCGTTTAGTCTTCTATCTTGGGCACTGTGCTAGCACTCCAGTCTCATAAAACACCAGAATGCCAAGTGTAGCTAAGCTTTTTGGATGACAGGTGATACATATCACATCGATTTCAGTTCCAGTCCAACCCATGACCAAGTAGATTGTAGAGTTGTCCAGATGAGTACTTCCCCTTCATGCCATTACTCAGGGAAATGGGAGTTCATGGGCAGTGCCCATCTCCTCTCCACATTACATTCAACAGGCTATACTAGTTATGTAGTACCAGTAGCAAGGAATAATCCCTGACCTGGCCATTTGGAAGAAGTAGAACCAGTCTATCTTAGGGGCTCTACTCCTGGTTTTTTTTACTCCTTGACTGGTTGCCAACCGAAGCTAAATAGCCCAGTTTGCATAGCAATTTACCCGTAGTTGGGAAGAGGAAAGAATTCATGCCTTTCCCAAGGGCATTGGTATGAAGTATTCTCTGTTTCAGACAGAATCTGAACTTGGTTCACCGATTCCTACTCTGACGCCATTAACCGTTTGGCCACCCACACATTCATCAAGTAAATTAAACTATACAGAACGATTGAATCATTTTTGCATTTTAACATGTTGCCTTTTAGAAAATATTTGATTTGAATCAAGGGACGTATCCTATTTGACGACTTATACCCCCCATTTCAGCAGGGAATATTCAGAAAAAAATGCATTTCCCTGAACTCCTTTCATCTATAAACAAGTTGACAACAAAATTAACATTTGCTTTCTGAGCCAATTTTAGCAGAAAGTCTTACATACTGCCAAATATGGTATGTCCCCTTGATAAGTATAACCAACCATAATACTTTATTCCGCCTAAAGAATGGCTGATGGATATTGATTTCATGTTAACATGGATTTTTCAGATCAAGTAATAAATTTCCAGGGAATGGAAGCAATTGCTCTCAAGAACAAAGTGACAAAAAGAAATATCCAAGAGATACGGATCAATATTGCTTTGTGTTAGCACTGTCCATTCTAACAGCTCAAAGATATAAAGTCTTCAGACTGGAAATTGTTAATAATTCTTTTTTATTAGGACTGGCAAGGTGGCCTAGCATTGCGTGGGATACAACACCCATCTGATAAATAAAAACAAAGATGTGGATACTTGTTGCAATGGAATTATTCATCCATTATCCCTTGAATCATTGGCGATTACCAATATTTGGAGGCTACACTTAACTAAACTAAAGAGCACTCAGTGAGTACATACCTCTGCCGACACCATTGTCACTGAAAACTGAGTGAAAATCAGACCATATATAGCTACGATGTAAGGGGGGAAGGTAACTGTGTGGAAAAAAAGGTCTGGATCCACCTACAAAATTTAATCAATTCTTCCACAAAATGTCATTGAAATTCATTGAGAGCTTTTGGAGATATTGTGTGGACAAATAGACACAAGTGAATTTGGTCAATTTCCATTTTTTTCAAGAATGGGCATTACTTGGCAATGTTCATAGAAGAATCAAGTGATCAATCAGGGAAAAAAAAGATTTTTTTTATTTGAAAGTTTACTCAAAACCCTGAAGTGGAATCTGCTCAACTATAGATGTTTTATCTCAATGCTTAAAGGGTTAAATATGATTTGATTTGGCATCTTGTGTTTCCTTTGTTTAATATTTGGTACACATGTGCAAAAATTTTGAGGCAACATGGATGATTTCAGCATGGGTGTGTCAAGGGTGAAATAGCCTGATAAAACCCAGTCTTCTAGATGATAACCATGGCTGCCCAACTATTTAACCATAGGTAGTGGAGGGGGGAATAAGAAGAGATAGATTCATAGCTTTTCCAAGTCCACACAGATAATGTAATGGTTAGCTTGTCTGCATGACACACAAAAGGTCCCAGGTTCGATTCCTGGTATAAGCGAAGAGTGTGGAAAACTCTTCTTTAAGATAAATTTCCCTGTGCATTCAGTGGCTAATTGAGTGCACTCTATCTAAGCTGGGTGATTACGTTGGACTTGCATCTTGCCCAAGGGGTGGTCATAAAAACTTGTAAGTAGAAAGTCCAGGTCTTGATCAGATTTAAAACTTGCAAGGATCACTAAGCTGACCCATGCGACAGAAACCGGGACATCTTTACCAGCTGTCATACTCCATTGGGGGGTTTATCTCTTGAGAGCCGTGACACTTTCTCATCAAGAGCATTAATGCTAAGAGAATGTACACTGTCAACAGATGACGAAGTACTTCAAAAAGGAAGACAAAGAAATGGGCCTAAGAGAATTAAAACACAGAAATTGATTTCTTTGTCTTATTCCAAAGGTAATGCTCCACTAATTAAAAATCTTTTTATTTTTCCTGGAAAAGATTACATACCTCTTCAGGAAAGATTACCTGTCTTTTCAAGAAATGGTTATTTATTCTGTGATTCTGCGGCTCTCTCTCTCTCTCTCTCTCTCTCTCTCTCTCTCTCTCTCTCTCTCTCTCTCTCTCTCTCTTATATGAACACACACACACACACACACACACACACACTATTTCTTGTGCTTGGAAGTTCTGACTGCTATAAACCATTCAGCAGACTCTTCTCAGACTCAGTAGCTGGCTTGCAGGGAAAGGGGATCTTTTTTGTTTATTGTAACAGCACAAGCCTAAAGCATACTCAGCAGCAATGAATCAAATCACACAACAGAATATTCTAGTAATCATTGAAAAAGGTAGTTTTTCTCTCGTATCAAATTCCAGTCAAAGTCTGAACAAGAACATGAATAATCGACACCAATTTTAGGTGAGTAAACTCTTCACTCTTTGTCTGTCCGAACAGATATATAAGATTAATATTTCCCAATTGTGATTTGAAATCATGATCAAGTGATTGGTAAGTGGGTTTTGCTGAATCGACAAGTCTTATATACCAACAAATATTTATGTTACAAATACACAATACCCGCTGATTTCATTCTAATAAATAGATACATTTACATGAAAATTATTTATACTCGGCTCCTCCCAAACTTTTGATGGAATGAAAAAAACATTCAAAACTTGTAGAAGAACTATTTCTATTGTAAGAAATATTCATCTCATTCATAAGAATTGGTTTTCCATGTTTAGAACCGGGAAGTTTTGTCTTTGGAAAAATTGTTCACACATTGTAAACAATGAAATGTAATACTTATCATATAGTAATTTTGATTGCAAATTACATGCAGATTTTGAAATTCTAGCAAGAATTAAATAATCATACTTCAATAAAATTTTTGATACCTATTCAATTTTAAATGTATTTAGTCATAGAATGGGTTTTTAAGCCAGAGAATATTCAATTTAAAAAAATCAATTGACCCCCTTAAATTTAATTTTATCTCTATTAAATAACGATTGAATAAAAAGGTTATCCATAAAATCATAAAGATAAGGCCTTGAAAAAATTAAATTAGTTAAAATTATATTTGAAAGCTTAGTAGATGTAGAAATTATGACATGAAGGAATGGGGTAGGTAAAATTTAATAAAACTCGAATATTTCTTTGTTTGGAAACTTTCTCGTTGCTTTTTTTTTGCAATAGAATATATTCAAGATTGAGATTGTGGAGGTGGGGGGAATAAATATTTGCTCAAAATATAATTAAAAAAATTTTTTTCCAAAAGCTTATTTTGTGGGTAAATGGTTTTAAATGTTATTAAGATATTCATTCTCTGTGGATAATCATAAGGCTTAGTTATTGAAGAATACTGTTTGATTAGTCGAAAATTGTAATGTTTGAGAAAATGAATCAATCCTTTTTTTTTTCATTACGTACATACATGAAGCAATTATTGAATATGAAAGACTGGTAGAGAAATAATTTTTTCATCTTTCATTATCTCCCTTTTAAAAAATAGATAATAATTTCAGAATTTCCTCATTTTTTACTAACAAATAAATACCTATTTCCCTATATATAGCCCGCAGGCTATATGTCAATTTAAACCATTATACGTGCACGCGGGTTATCTGGTGATAATTTTTTCATGTGGCTCTTCAACCCAAATTCGGACATGCACGTTGCTGCTTCAGCACAGAACGGTGATAATGGTTACAAGTCGTCAAATTGGAGACAATGGAAATAGAACATGGTATTACATTATCCTACCCTTATATATCGGTAGAACACTTGAGTAAATGACCATTTAGAGTTGCCCACTTTTTCTTTTTTTTTTCACGCAATTACTGATATTCATTTCTTTGAAGCCACTTTTTCTGCATGTGTGTATTCCTAATAATTCAATAAAATGTCTTCTGACTTTTCATTCAAGATCAGTGTTTGCTACGATAACGTAACCGAAAAATATCAGGCAAATAGAAAAAATTCCTCATGACCAGTTGCTGCCAAACAACTTTTAAATTGAGAGTTATACGGAAGTGTGGGTTATACGATGATACTTCCGTACTACGAACAAATATTTCTAGTAGTGCGGAAAGTAAGGTACTTTACAGTAAAGAAAATGTAACTTTTCCATTTTTTTTTTTTTTTTTGGACATCCATAACAGTTTATAAGGACCCGTAAGGTTGTTTCGATATTATTTATGTAAAATAATTACTCTGGTGTAAATAAATTCATTTTTCATCAATTTTCAGTGAAAAGTAAGTAACATTTTTTTTTCTGAAAATCGTGATGTGATCGTTAAAGTAAATGATTTCCGTTGTAAATAATCAAAATGATGATTATAATATTAATTACAAATTTCAATTTTTGCTGTCAAATGGCTGATGCAGTCTGACTTGTCTACGAAAAAAAACGGTCTGAAAGTGTGTTTTGATGGCACTAGGGTAATTTTTCTCCTATCATACGGCTAAACTTGGGTTATTTACTTTTAGTTTAATCCAAAATTAAAACTTCAGAGAAGATATTTATATGGGGCGGTTTTTTTCTCGTCGCATATCGCTTTCACAGGAGGGTGCCCTCCATATACAATCCATAGGTTGGAATACAAGTAGGAGTGGGGTTTCGCCCTGCAACAGCCAGGTTTGTTGATTTCCTTCTTATAGTTTTTTCTTTCTTTTTCATTGGTTAGCATGTTAGTTTCACAAGCCGTAGCTAGTGAGTTCGTTCTTCACCGAGTGCTTCAAAAACATGACCTTATGCAAAAATATGCTCTGTATGGGAATATATGATATCAAGGATTAATTCACTTGTGGTTATCATTTACCAAATATCTGTCTGTCTGTCCCTGCATGCTAGAGTTACGACCACCAAATTTTCTGTGGTTACCAATAGGACCCCGGAGCAGGTTTTTAGCTGATCAGTTTTTGACCCCCTCCTCACCCCCCAAAGTATTTTATCACCCCTGATATGTGAATTAAATGTGAGCCAAAAGTCCATGATGGTGACTATTTTCAAATTAAATATGATCGAATATAAACATACTTCAAATGCCCATTTTGGCCTTCTACAAGAACCAGGTTGTTTAAAAAATTCTTTTGGAGAAGCAGTCTGACTTAATGCAGGAGAAACAAATGATAAAACATCTGTATTTTTATCAATTTGAAAGCTCAGCAAAAGAGTCAAAATGTAACATTCTGAATTTTTATATAGAAACGCTTTAAAAGACAAATAATGCAAGATTATTCATTCATTTTTCACATAATGAAAATTGAAATTTTTCTATTAAACTTGAATGCTTATTTTTTTCCCAAATTATAGGAGTTAGAAGACATGATTTCAATTTTTTTCAATTGTCAGCTTTTGCTGAAAAGATTGAGACATGAACAAGTATTAAGTGCAAAGATCATGGGAAGAAAACAGGTGTCTCATAAAGATTTTACATTTGAATTCAAAATTCCAATTTCTATGCCATGGAAAATAATTTGATTAAAGTTACTTCCCTTCGAACTTAAGATAATTTTAAAAAAAATTTCTAGTCAAGTCATAAAAGAGTTCTATGACTGTTATGTTATTAACAGAAGAGTTCCACTGTCAATTATGAGCAGTTATCAGCAGTCAATGTATGTGAGAGTTGAAATATAAGTATACACAGTGTAGAGGATGTCAAAGATGATGAACATTGGGGAATGCCCATCCATGTCAAGAACTGGCAATAGTGTTGAAGAAAAATCAAACTGTTCTAAATCAGAATGATTGTAAAAATGGTATCCATCAATAATGAGATGGTTCTTAACATACATAGCTGTCTATGATGAACATCATCTTCAACATTTTCTCCACCTTCACAAAATATCTCGTGCCACTTGAACACTCATTCGTGTCATATCCATTCTTCACTTAGAATACAAACAAATTTGTTCCATTCAATATTACCAAAAATTTGATATTGAGATATTGTTCAATTTTTGAACTGACCATTTTTACTACATGTCAGAAAAATACCTCCACTTCAACCAATGCAAACAATGTGAACTGAAGACTCAACCAGATTGAAATTTTTCTGGGATTGTTCATGCTAGCCCAGAGGTCAATTTACACCATTGTGGTTTGACTGGGCTTCAGTCACGTTCTTTAATTGTCACTTTGTAAATTGGAGCAATTTTTCAGAGATTGTTTAAATCAATACAAACTAAGACCCGTGGTCTTATTTCACCTGGTCTGCTAATTCTATTGGATATTTGGCATTGCATACAACAATTCTTTATTTTCTTTTGTCAATCTTTGGTCAGCAAAAACAGAATTAGTTATCGAAAAATAGGGCAAAAGTTTCATTTTTGCTGTGCTCTCTTGTTTCATAGCTAAGCAAATGTTTTAACACCAAATATTCCTGTTGTTTTTATAGTACATACAAAATTTGAACCACAATTAAACTTAATTTTGCTCTCAAAGAAGAATTTCATAGTTCTCATTGATTGATAGTTCTTAGAAGTTTATGTATAATAAAAAAATATTAGAGTTATTAAAACAACAAACTGTTTCCAAAGCCTGGTATTATTATTATTTCCTTTCTTTAATTCCTTTTGGTCCACTAGACATAAAAAACATTTCTAATCCAGCCTACCTCCCAAAAACTTGGCCAACTCATAGTCTAAATGAAGAGCTCAGATACCACAAGGGACCAATAAGGAGAATACAATTTATACTTTACCATATGTTCGACAGCAGAAACAATTTGAGCAAAAATGAATTTAGCCTCCGGTTCAGTCATTCTTCCTTCATTAGATAATTTTGTGAAGAGTTCTCCTCCAGCTGCATATTCCATGATAAGATGAACCTTGGCCAACGTTTCCACCACCTCGTACAGGCGGATTATATTTGGGTGCCGTAACTGTTCCATGATTTCTATCTCACGAGACAAGAGGCGTTGTGTCTTCAGGTCAAGACGAGTCTTGTCCAAAATTTTGATTGCTACTTTTTCTAGAAAAGATAAAAATTTTTCTGTTATAATGATTATACAGTGTGTGTGTTTATATATGTTCACAGAAAAACTTTATTTTCCGAATTTCAGATTATCCAAAGAAGATCCCATGATTTTGATCAGTATAGCTTCCTTCTTCATGATCATATCAGTTATTTGATCTATTAATAATCTGAAGGAAATATTCCCAACCTGTCTCATTCTGATAATCAAGGCTTCTCTGTTTATCATGGTTATCAGACCTCTCATATATCTAATTCTATAAAGACATGTAATTCCACCAGGAAGTTAACATGTACCTGTGTTTTTTCGAGATCATATACTATATTTTGAAAAATTTTCCTAGTTGCAAATAAATATATATCTTTGTTCAATAGAATATGATGAAAACAAAAAACATTAAAAAAAAATGATCCTTTGTTTGTTTCTTCATAACTTTATTTTTTTATAGATTCCTACAATCTGAAAATTTGTGTATAAAAATAACATGACCCTAGGTAGAACATGGGTGGCAATGACCTCTTGTGATATTTGAAGGTCAATTTGGGGTCAGGTCAATTTTGGCATTTTCAAATCTAACAAATGGCTGCATACTATGGGCAGTGAATCTGAGTAAAAGAATAACTTGACTGCAGGATAAACCTGGGATAATAGGTGGTTCTGACCTCTGGTGAATTCTAAAGGTCAATTTAAATTCAGGGCAATATCAGTGAGGTCAAGTCAATTTTAACATTTCAAAATCCAACAGAGATGGCTGCAACCAAAGGTTTACAAATTTGAACCCAGGATGAAGATAGGTGGCAAAAGTCTAAAAGTCAATTTGGGGTTCGGTCAATTTTGGAATTTTCAAATCTAATTGAGACAGTTGCAGCCCACAGGCTGTACAAGTCAAAAGTAATTTGGCCCAAGGATGTACAATAGATAGTACACTAAAGGCCAATTTTGGAATTTTCTAAAAAGGTCAATCTCAAATCTCAGGAAAACTGCTTCACCTAGGATGAATATAGGATTGGAGACAATGACCTCTGTTAACCTCTAAACTTTGACTTTCGAAAAAGGTTAATTTTGGTTCCAGGTTAGCTTGACCCCAATATGAACATAGGATAGATGGTGCTGACTGGTCTTAAGGTCAGTTCAGGGTCACATCAATTTAGGCATTTTCAAACTGAAGGTAGATGGCTGCACCCTACCAGTTGTAAAATTATATATGTGGGTAATTTGACCCTTAGATGACTATAGAATAGGTTGCACTAACTTCTGGTGACCGCTAAAGGTCAATTCAAGGCAAGATCAGAGTTGGCATTTAACCACTGGTCAATTTTGATATTTTCAAAACACCAGAAGGGTTTCAATCCTCACTTTGAGAAACTCTATGTTAGAATTCACTACTTGACTTTTCAGTATTGATTCCTTTCTTACCTGGGAAAAACTGTGTAAGATAAGATTCATCTTGTCCATTTGAATAAGAATTTGGCTTTTACCTCAACAGTACCTGGAATTAGTTGGCAGAGGTAAAGTCTGTTGATTCTCTATTATGAGCTCTTGTACCAATCTCCCACCGAAAATTATAACTAAAAAAGTATTTCGTCTATTCAAAAAGAAGAAACTCAATTGGAAAGGAGGTTTCATTGGTACATCTGCCTGCAACAATTGCTATGGTGTTAGAGAATTGAACACATTGTCTTCATGTAATATAGGTAGACCACCTATTTTCCGGCATTGACAAAATTACGAGAGGGAACTTGAAATTTCTGTGGACTCTAGACTAGTTCACTGGGTGAAAACTGATGCCATCGTGTATAGTGTACCATCACGTAGATTACTTACCGAGCACTTGTTAGCGGTTATACTTTGATTTTATGAGATTCTTAGCTTAATTTGCTAAAAATTTTACCCTTGTAAGAGGGATGTGAGTGTCAGTGGTGTTAATATACTCGTATCATTTGTATTCAGGATTAGTCTGGAAAAAATGGTCAATATGTCAAGGCTTTTGAAACGAAGGTGCTGGAAAATCAGTGTTGTACCTGTACATAGCTTTGCAGTTCTTTTTTAGCTGCCAATATTCTAATAATAATAAGGACAAAAGCAGAAACCTAGTTATACCTTTGTATATCTTAAGCCATTTTTTGACTCATTTACTTTGTTCATTTGGAGAATTCTTTGTCTCATTTCAAAATGTTTTTTTCATTCAACCAATTCTCATGTTCCAAAAATTGTTTGGCTATAAGAGAAAAAAACTGTTCATTGAAAATGATGAAATTGGGTGGAAATAGAATAGAATTCAGGGTTTTTTAAAACTTAGTTGTACACTTGTGGAAATGCTGATGTCTATTTGCAGTATTGTTTTTTTTAAAGGAAAATGGTGCATAATGATTTATTGTATTCTGAAAGTCTACATTATTCTCTACTGATGCAAAGCAATGCATATATTTCAATCATTCCGAAATGAATTTTGCTTGGGATTTTGAATAAATATTTCTCTGTATTTGTGAATTTATGAACACTTAAGGAAGAAAAAACAGCATTACAGGTTTCCCCCAGTATCTGAAAGCAGAGCAGCCCTATAGAACCTTTGGCATGGCATAAAGCAACAAGCAATTACCATTTATTTATGTGGAAAATATTTTTGAGAATTCTCAAACTTGAAAAAAATCTTTGCAAGAGATTTTTGCTACAACAGACAGTGCACAAAAGTATGATTTCAACTTTGAAAAGAGCATGCAGGTTTAGGGTGGGTTTACAGGGTGTTCTGAGTGCCTTCAAAGAACTGAATGAGGGAAAAATGCCAGAGCAGTTAAGCGCAATCATATTTCAAGTCCTCCACATCAGCAACAGCAGCCGACAAATCTTGATCTTCAACATCAAGGTAGGGAGAAAAAGGTTATTTTTTCGATCCTGGAACATTCAAAGATCTTTCCTATACAAATTATTGGTAATTACTTTTTTACATTATGCCATTTTGAATTGTTAGGAAACCCTGTACTAATGTAGATCTTTTGTAAAAGTGAATTGGTAAAAAGCAAACTTTTGAAAAGTGCAGAACACCTGTATTCATAATTTACAATTTCACAAAAGACAGGGACAGAGGCTTTGTCTGCGCTTTGCTAGTTCTTTCACTTCTGTCAAAACACTCTGATCATTATGCCATCTTATTTTTGGCTGATCATAATTCTACTTATGATCCATGTTGTGAGTTGTGATGTCTCGTTTTTGTTTGATATCCTTGCAACATGGCCTGCCCATTGCTATTTAAGTTTGTTAATGGCTTCGAGGGTATCTCTAACATGTTTTTTTCTGATTTATTGTGCGGTTTTGTAATCTTTCCAGGTGATGTGATGATTTTTTCTACTGTACACAGTGCATGTAAAATTCAACTCTTACATTTTGCAAAACTCTGTGAAAAATTTGACAAAATGTAAACAGACATAAAGACGGAACACACCAACAGTAAGACATCTTTATTTCTGTTTGTGAAGTTCTTTTTGAGAATAGTAACAAGAAACTAGTAGTACTGGGTTACATAGGAAGAGTATTTCTTGGAGAGGAGATGGGTGCCAACAAGTAAATCCCAAGATACTACCAATAAAACCATTTCGATGTGCTGGCTATTGTTGCTTTTTTTTCTGTTGTACATCAGCAATAAAACAAAAAAAAGTTTGTCTTCAGCATTTATTACATCGGACAAAAATTTATTACGTTGGTCAAAATGGATTCATAATAAAATTTGTATTCTTTGTTCCCTCTTGCCTACATAACCACCAATTGCCCTTCTAGCACCCCTCACAACACTCCGCCCCACCTGAGTCCTCAAGCACCTTCAAAGGGGTGGTAGCACTCACTTTGGTAATAACTCATTAAGAGTGGCTTCACTCCTACTCTCGAGGAACAGCAACAACAACAACAACAACAAAAAATCCAAACATATTCTCGTACTGCCTTCAACGCAATCAATAAAACTCGTCTTCCATTTACTAAATTCTACAAGGAATCTATAGACATTGAGAATTATTGATTAAATAAAAAACATTCGGCTGTTCAGAAATTTTGGTCATGAACAAAAGATATAAATCTCATGTCAGAGTTACAGCTGATTAAACTGAAGTGAAAATGCCTCTGTTCCGACCGCTAGGTAAGAAGGTATGAGTTATGTACAGGTGGTGGAGGTGAGGGAGAAGAAAGGGTTGGGTAGAAGAGGTAAGAAAGAATGGTAAAAAGAAAAGGTAGGAGAGAAAGGAGGTGAAGACAGAAATAGAGAAATTCCGTACTCTATTTCAAGGACACCAAGATTTTGTGCACTTAGTAATTTTGAAAGGCTGTACTTTGTGTGTCTACTCATGTATGACTGACATCAAAGTGACATGACAATATAACCTCAAAATCCAAACATACACTATTGTTCAACTTTTTGAGAAAAAACTGTCCACAGAATGTTGGAGGTTAAATAAACAAAAGGTTGTTATAGATTGAAGAGAGGAATGAAAATTGAACAAATGCGAGAAACAACTTACCTTTGACTAATGTGTGTATCCCCAGTTTGACAGATGAGAAGTTACCACTGCCAAGTTCTCCCCGAATTCGGTAAAGACCAATTCTTTTACCAAGTGAAAGTTCACGTATGGACTTTGGGTTGGTTTCCAAGTCTATTGTCAGTCTTTCATAAGCAGTCACCCTGCGTTCGGGCGGGCGTGGCACTACCTGATGTGACGACCTCGAGTGACAACAATCAGACTGTGAGTGTGACCAGCGTATTGCAGATGACAGGCCAGTCCTGGTTGTCGCCACTGCACTGGATGACAAAGAAGACACCATTGGAGTCGTAGTTTGTGGGGCACATCTTGCTTTCAAGGAACCTCCCTCATTGACATTGAAATTAAAATGGTTACTGCTGATATTATTGTTTGTTAAGTTGACAACTGAGGTCGAGGAAGGAGAAAAGTTGACATTGTTCACCACAGTTAGGAAAGGGTTAATGACAGTTAGGTTGGCATTCACTGAACTGGTGCTCTTATAATTTGGATTGGTGTAAATGTTTGTGATAGCATTGTTGTTCTTCTGGGTAAGACGGTCAGCATTATAGCTACTATCATCGATGATGTTAGTTGTTTTGGGGTATTTGTCAAAGTAGTTAAGATTGGATGGTTTTAATTTTGTAGTTGTTGCTGTAGTAGTAGTTGTTGTTGTTGTAGTTCTGGTTGTTGTTATCTGAGACGATGTTGTTGTGGTTGCTGTTGTGGTTGTAGTTAATGTTATTTTGGTTGTTGGGGTTGAAGGTGGTTTTAATATAGTCACATTCTGACCCATGACTGTTACTTCACTGTTGCTGTAATAACTGGTATTGTCATTGCTGTCGTCATTGTCGTCATTTGTGATGTTTTCATCGTGGTCATTGCCCTGCATGGTAGCTGATGTGGCTCATTTGTGGCCAATATTTCCGGTGCAGATTCCATAAGCAAAAAAGGAATTGAAATGTTGGTAAAAGGAGTTCAGTAGCATCCAGCAAAATTTTAGCAAAGTTTCTTGAGCATATGCCACTTTACCAATATGTTCTGAGTTTTGAGGGAGTTGTCAAGAAAGTCAATATGATTGTGTCAAGGTTATGGTTACTAGAATGCCTTTGCTTTGATATTTGATGAAAGCAATAAAAAGAAAATGATTGATACTTTATTTCTGGGTACATTTGAAAAATATGAGATGTTCAGGTGTTTTGGATATTCATGTGAATGAAAAAGTTCTCCTTTGTAGATTTGTTGATTCACTCTGTTCGAAGCATCTGTTTCCTCAGGTGCTCTATAATTCAAACGTAGTATCCACAGTACTTTATGGCTTTGAAACCTGGCAATGTAAGACCATCATCAAGAAGAATTTTGATGCCTTTGATATTAAAATCATGTAGAAAGACTGTTGAATGAAGAGACTGTGAAAAAAATACAACAGCTCTCCTGTATCAACCACCATTTGCAGAGGCTCGTCACAAGACCTGTGTATCAATCCATTAAATTGATACCAATAGGCCTTAGAAAAAATGGACTGTCCGAGATAAGCTGGTGATAGACAATGGAGAGGGACCTTCGACTGGTCAACAGGCAGTGGAAAATGGACTCGCTTTGATAATATAAACAGTCAAGTACCAATTTCCTCATTGTTGATTTTGGAATCTTAACTTGGAAGGAATGTTTTCATGAATTTCATAAAAGTGTAAACATAATGAAAACATATCTGCGTAACTCTTACCAATTTTTATATTGAAGTCAAAATTGCGTTTGGCAGATTGACTGCCATTCACTTTGAGACGAGGTGGTGAAAAAGCTGGTCCTCCTAGTTCTTGAGCGATGGGTTCTGTATTTGTGAACTTAGCACCAAAACAAGAAAGAAAAGTTCAGAAGATGAAAACCAACATCCAAAAAGTGAAAGATTCTTGTCTAATTTTGTCAGCAAGAATTCAAAAACAGTCATGAATTAGAAAGGATGACATGAAAAAGAAATCACACAGTGATCAAATAATTCTGTAAATGTTTACAGGGTGAAATGAATAACGATTGGCTGAAGACAATCAGAAATCAATATTTAATCCAAACCAAGAAGGTAAATAAAAATTTTCCCAGGTGGAGGTAAAAGTTGTCATCCATCAATGAACTTGGTATAATTCAGAATGGAATTTAATGATTTTAGTTGCGATGACTGTGATTTCAAGTCTTCAGTGCGAAATAGAAATTTTTTAGTTTGTTATTCATTGATATTAGTTTAGTATTCTACAAGTCCAAACAGGGAAAATAAGATTAGAAACAATATCTTGCACTAATCCTTTGAGCACTTACCTGCCTTGAAAATCAGCATTCAAAATATTGGCTTTTACTTGAGCTCAAACACTGACCCTGCATCAGTGGGAAATACACAACTCTCACAGCCATAAGACAGGTTATATTTGAGAAGGGTTGTTTTTACAGTTTGGATATGTTGGGAATATTTTTAGTTATTTTTTACAGCTGAATGCCCTTCTTAGTGCAAACCATTTAGAATTTTATGGTTAATTGTTTGTCCAAATGTCTTCACTATTGTTTTTAGATGATTTAATTTAATTTTTACATTACATCAGAGTTGGTGTGCTGTGCCATGTCAGTCAAAATATTTCTGAGTGTGCCGTTATACCATAAAGTTTAGGAATCACTGATTTAGAATAAAGATTTTAATTGTAAAACCAAGTAAGGATAAGAATTATCATCCATCAATGTAGGTTATGTAATTCAGGATGGCATTTGCCAATTTGGTTTCAATACATGTGACGACAAGCATCTTGCTATATGCAGATGAGGCTGCAGAGATAGTAGTTCAAATGATGGTGTCAGTGGTGTCGGTGGTGTCAATGGTGTCGATGGTTGAGGCATCAAAAATAGCAATTGTGTGGCAAGCAGAGATAGAGAAAATAATGTCAGTTCGGTTCTGAAAGAAAAAGAAAAAAATTTTGAATAATTTAATTATTCATCTTGCAACTGACTTATTTACAAAAGATCTCTTTGCGTGTGTGACTTTGAAAAGGTGTTCATTAAAAACAGATGTGTAAATTCTCTTTCCAGCAAAAAGTAAGTGATGTATAATAAAAGGTTCATTTAAACATCCTTATACGGCTTCAAAATTGTAAGAATTTGGACCAAAGGTTAATAATAAGGCACAAAATACAAAAATGAAAAAATATCTAAACAAGATTGAACACTGAAAAGTTATGGACAAAAATCAGAAATGAGAAGAGCAACAAATATCAAGAAGCATAACCTTTTGAGCCACGCGTCTAATACTCATACTTAAAACGCGTTTTTTAAACAAGATTAACTAAAAAAAGCTTCAGATCCTACAAGCTCTTATCAAAAAATCAAAAAACCTTGAATTAAATAAGATCTCCTTCAGTCTGGGCACTCTAGTTCTAAATGTATTTGAAAACTGAGGGATACAAATGGCTGAGTTCAGAATTTCACTTGCATGTCGATCTATGTGTGACATCTCTATTATGGACTAATGGTAAACAATGAGTTCAAAAACTGAAGAACAAAGAATACCCATAGTTTTTTCCCCAGGTCTTGATAATGGCCAGAAGTATTGTTGAAAGCACTTGACCATAAATATTTGGACAATATTTACACTTACTCTCATCCATTCCCTTGCACATAAACAAGATAAATGAACTAAATTTGGAAAAACATTCCTCATCTACAAAACCTCTATAATTGGCAGAAGATCAAATTTAAACACTACCAATCAGCGCTGTTTACTAACAGCAGTAGAATGATAGTCTGAGTCGTTGTGATGAAAAGCAACTGAAATCAAGATGAAAGAAATGCTGGTCAAAAAATTAATTGTGATTCACAAATAAGTAGCTTGTATCTATTGTTTGAGAGAAGACCTAACCAATTTATGAAAATAAATTGAAAGAGAAATTGTAGAATTATAACAAAGATTTATATAGGAGATAGAAGAAAAAATCTTTACTTTGGTGTAAAAAACAAAATTCCTTGGAAATGAAAAAGCAAACTAACAAAAGAGTGAGAGTAAAAATGAAAAATAAATTTGCTTAAACAGGTTAAGAAGTTTCATGGATAACTGCTTTGAAATGCTGACTTGTTCTGTCCTGCTGACCAGGATTTGAAAAAAAAAGTAGAATGAACAGTGTTTTTTCATACTAATGACATCATGGAGGTTGAAGGTCAAAAGAGAGAATCTATAACAACATTGAGCCAAATGATTTGCAGAAAAATGAATAAAAGAAAGACAAGAAACTGACAGAAACTATTATGCAACCAATGTCTTTTGGCAGCATGTCAAGTTGGGGGTGATCACTTGGAAAATTGGAAAAAAAAAGTGATTTATGAAAAAGTTACAGTTTTCACTTTTTGTCTGAATGCAACCAGTCACAAACTAAGGAATCTGTTTAGCATAAACTTACATTGTAAATTGAACCAACATTAAAAACCTATTTGGGGGAATTTGAATATAAAATGTTTCTCTAGACATAATAAGGAGTAAATGTTTGAATTTTCTCTAGTTTTTAAGTTGATCTGGCAGGCCAACTGCATATATTCACCAATGGAGGGCTGAAAATTTAAACATATCCTCCTTATTATGTAAAAAAATGTATTTTTTTTTTTTTTAAATTCCCCCCGCAATAGATTCTTAGCAGGAGTTTCAATTTGCAATGTAAGTGTATGCTATATTAGTTTGTGTCCAGAAGCATTCATTCTTGTATTTTGAAAATTCTGACTTTTTTACTCAACAAAAGGCAAGAGAAGTAACTTAATCATCAGTCACCCCTTTTTTTAATTTTTTAATTGATCATCTCCTAACATGGTTTGCTGCCAAAAGGTATTGGTCAAACGAGGGTTTCTATTGAGTGACTAACAAGACATGTTTTTATTCTCTTTTTTTCAAAATTTTGCAAATCAAATTTGAAGTGTGTCCAAGAAGCTGGAGCTTCCTCCATAATATTACCATTTCTTGCTTATAGGACCAAGGTAAATAAAAACAAAAATCATTTTGCAGTCCGTTGATTCAAGAAAAGCATTTTTAGGTGGCAGATGTAATTAGATTATCTCGGTCTGTCTGAACCAATAGACACAAATATTTGCTTTGCATAGAAACTTTTCTGAAAACATAATGAATAAATCCCATTGAGTTTGATGTAAATGCTTGATCATCTTTTTATGGAGTGAATTAATGTTCAAAGAATAAGATTGATTTTAGCCCCAAAGGGAATTTAGGAGAAAATAAAGCTCATTTCATATACACATAAGCACACATAGACTGACAGATTCAGAGACTGACATACACTAAGAATAAAAAATTCTTTCACGTATGTAATTTGAAGTTATCATCTCAACCTCTTCAACACTTCTGGGACAAATAAATTCTGAGGTTTCTATGTTTGGTGGGGATATATATGTACCATAGACTTTTTAAAATTAGAACTTACAAGGTCTTTGTTCCAAACACTGCAGCCAAACACAAATCATTACTTAGAATGAAACATTCAGTGCTTTCTGGTACGGTAAAGGCTGTTGATAGTTACTAGCATTAGCTTTGCCTGGCATAAGGTCAAACAGAGAAAAATAAGGACAGGAAGATTGTGTTGCACCAAACTCTCAAGTGGTCAGAGCTTACCTGCCTTAAAAATTAGTATTCAAAATCCTAGCTTTTGGCATCTGTGGCAAATACACAACTCTCTCAGCCTCAAGACAGATTATATTTGGGGAGAGTTGTTTTTACTGCTTGGATCTGTTAGGGACATTTATGGTTTCTTATTTTTACAGCTGAATGCCCTTCTTGGTGCAAACCATTTAAAAACCATTTAAAATTGCAAAGCTTATTGCTTGCCCAAAGACGCTAAAAAGAAGGAATGAATATTTTCTATTGAACAATGTTGTTCAAGACCAAACAATTCCCATAAGTTCAAAATAGAAATTGCCGCAAGATATAAAGGAATGAATCTTCAAATGGAAGATGAAATGCAATGTTTCCTAAAATTCTTCTGGTTTGTGAGTGTAAAAATCGTATGTTGTGCAACTTTTTTTCATGGGACAAAAGTATGTGTGCATTGGATTATAGTTACATGGTAAAATCAAAAATAAATTTTCTCTTTTAAAATAGACACTTTTTGATTGAAACTACAAAAAAATTCTCCCAAAAATTATTTTCTTGGTTTTTAGCTTTGCTGTATGACCGTGTGGAATTAAAGTTTGTTGAAGTCACAGGAAAAGCCACTGAAAAATAAAGTTCAAAACAACATGCAAAAAGCTGGACAAAGATATGAGAGAGGAAAGAAAATTAGAAGTTCAAATTGAACAGAAGTTGAAAGATAGATTAATTAGATCTTTTATAACTACCGCACTGCCTCATCAACTCTAGTGTCTTTCTCCCAACTGCCACTATACCATTTTAATTTCCCTGGTGCTGATGCTGTCACTCAGGGTGTCTTTGTTTGAAGGATCAACTAATGAGAGAGCAACTTTCAAGCTGTATGCTAGTAGGATAGGCAAATCAAAACTTTTCGTAAGGAGAATACGATTGGCCAGCCAACTCCATAATCAATTCCTGCAAAAACTAATACCCCCTTCCTTTGTTTGCTCTTCCAACATGTATTTCACTATATGAACTTGCAATTGTTAACTTTTATTGTTATATCATTTTACATGACTAATCTTTTGTGCACACACTAATTTTGTTTGTGCACTGGTTGCAAAACTTATATTATAAGGAAATGCATGAATCCAACCCTTGCAGCACTTTGTCCCATCAACATTTATTTTATTGATGATCTTGTTACCGGTACACAAGAATAGTAGCCAGGGAAGAGGGAATAAGGACAATCCCTTACAAATCTCCCTTGTGATTCTATCCTTAGCATAACTTGTGACCTATCAGTCTGTCTGCGACATAATCAACAGAAAGAGAGGAAGGGGTAAGGCAAACATACAAACACAAAATAGCTGTTCTCTGTGTATGACTGCAGCAGCTTCAACTGCTACTATTACTGATGCTGTTGTTGATGTGTCAATTTTATTTTAATCCCAAAATGAATACAAGAATTTTAGTTAAAAACACTTTGTGTTAACCTTCCAACCTGTGAAAGCATACTGACACAGTTCATAGCTTTGGATATACCAGAACTATGTGCATTTACCAGTCCTTATAGAAGATCAGGACCAACTCAGAAACCAAGGAATCATCACCACCACTTCCAAGATGATACTGATGCTCTTTTTTTTTTCTAAATACTTGTGATAATCTAAAGGGAAAGAATAACATTTGTATCCATTTATACCAAACTGGACAATGTTATTGAATATCTCAGAGAGCAGTGCCTTTGTAATTGAGTCTTATTTCCATTTCCGAAACTAACCAACAGAATAAACTCTCTTGTTAAGTGAATGGTAGCAAATGTGTTTGCTACAATTATCGAGAGAGAGAGAGCAAAGTATGGATGGTTCTGTGAAGAGAGAGTGGGAGAGAGCAGTAAGTGTGATTGTTCTGTAATATTCAGAAAGATGAAAAATAAAAGGAAATAAAATGGCTGACAAATGATAGCAGATCTGGAAGCCATATTGATTTATGTGTTATTTTAATATAAAAACATTTTTAAAAGAGGGTTTTGTTTTTAAATGAAAAGTTCTACTAAATGGTTTATTTCAAGTGCATTTTACTAAGCCCAATCTCATCAAGTAATATTAGAGGAATTGGAATCTTTGAAAACAAGATTATTCAATTAATCACCACAAACCTCTGTGTAAAAAATTTTCAGAGTTTTCTGCTTCTCATTGCTTCCTCTTCAAATTTTCTATTTGTTTAATGATTTTAAAACAATAAGGCAATGGACTCGGGCGAAGAAAATTTTTTCAAATACGAAAAAAACATCAGTTTTTTTCATAAAACATCAGCAGTACCTATATTCAATGGAATCGTTGTCTGTATTACAACAAAGACATCAGCAGTAGAATTAGCAGTAATAGTCATGTTGATGCAAACACGCAGAAACTGTAGTGCCTTGATTTAACCCTACTTCCTCTCTTTCTGTTTTCTTCGGCTCAATAGAAACAAACAAAAAAAACAACAAACAGACGAGTGACATGGGCTTTTATATCATAAGAATAGTTAAGTTTATCAATTTCAGAATCCCTTTGGCAGGGGGGGCTTTGTTTACTTTTTTAGGATTAATTATCACTTTTGTATATGACATTTCATGAAGTTATAAAAAAAATGTTTCATACAAAATCCTAGGCAAGTAAAATTTGTTTTTTGTTTTGATGAACAAAGAAAGTTTCAGTGGAATTAAACTCAAACCCTAAACGTGTTTGCTGTCACGGACAAGATAACTTGTCTGAAGAGGTCATTGGTCCAGTGCTCTGGATGAGATAACTCATCTTGATTGTCTATTCTTTCACAAGATAGCAGAATCTCCTTGTGCAACCGAAGGAAATTTGCATATTCACTTTGGTGATTTAACAACAAGTGAATGCTTGCACAACTTTTTGCACAGTTTAATTTTCATATAAATAGATCAAAGTGCAATTGAGCTATTTAAATTGATATGGTGGATCACAAGAAAATAAACATCATTTTAAAACATTCATGTTTATATTACATTCATTAGATATTTTATTGTACTTATAAGCATATAGATTTGTATAACAATAAGACCATTCTAAACATGTAACTCTCTATTTTCATCAATTTTTTGTAAGGAAAACCACACATATACTTGGCAGCAAAAAGGTGAAAGTTCAATTAAATAATGATAAAAGAATTAAAAGACAACAGCTCTAATCCATTAATGTCAAGATTTTGCTGATCTTATTCAAAAGAAATCAAACAAGTTGCTTAGATTTTAAAGAATAAGTGAAGAAAATCTTCAGAATAGAAAATTCTTATAACACTGGATTCTTTCATGCAAAATAGAATCAACTGGCATTGATTGATCTGATCAAAGTGCTATGGAATTTTTCTTTTGGTCATTTCTTAAAGCAATCAGAATGGTAAATTCTTCAGTCTTGCAGTCTTGGACATTCCTTGAAGGATGAATAGTCTAATTCTTTTTTCTCATTGAACTGACTCTTGCAGCTGGCAGGGAACAATTTTAGATTTAATAAAACCGAACATGGTTATTGATAGCATAGAACCCTTTGATTATCTAAATTCTTATTATTTTAGTCTTGGTTGTTATTGATCTTTTTATTCTTCAGCTTTGGGTTGAGTCATTGTCCCTTGTCCCTTGTCCTTCATTGAATGTAGATCTAAACCATTTGCCATCATAAGATCCAGTCTTGGGCTCTTCTCTTCCAAATTCAGAAAGGCCATTTCTCTTGTGCTGGCTACGTCTTCCCTCAGTTCTTCCAATAACAAAATTTCATCAAATACAACAGTTACCTATCAAAAAGTTTCCACTATTACAACTAATATTGTTATTTTTATTGTGAAGTATCAATTACAATAAAGGCAAGCAACTTGGGAAATGGTTTTGGTAGGTAGAGCTCAAGTTTTAATCATGGTAATTTTTCATACTTATGTCCTTGGAAAAATGATGAATTTGGCCCTCTTTGTGCAGTCTTGTTGTCTGTCATCCTGGATGTAGTTTTTGTCCTAATTACATAACAATGATAGGCAGAGAAAACAGTTGATGAGAAAATTTCTCCCCTTCAAAATGTAGTAGGTTCTTCTCCATTCATTATTGCAAAAGAGGCAATAAGTTTATGGTGAGAAGAGGAGCTTATTATGCCATTCTCTATATCTGTAGGACTTTCTAAATCTTTTACTCACATCATCATCATCGACATTTCTCATGGTCAAGAGGGATCCTGAATGTTTTCTCCGATGGCTTCAAATCCTTGAAAGGCAGATTCTTCCACACACAATGCATGCGAAGTGCCTAGTGATACATGGAGTAAGGACAAATTGATTGAATTTCCATTCAGTTTTTGTGACAATGGTGTTCAGATTTAATAAAACCAAACAAAGTGTACTCTCTGAATGCTTTCTAGTTAGTAAATGTACTCTGTTACAATGTTACAAATTGTAGAAAAGTCCAAAAGTTTAATGTTAAATTAAATACCATGAACATATTAGCAACTGCCTCAATATGACATAACAAGTGTTTCCCCTCAAAACTTATAAAACACAAAATAAATAATATACTGCAACAATTTGGTTTCTCAAAAGAAAATATTTCAAAGATCAAGAAACAATATTTTGAAAATTTCCTTTTGAAACTTGAAAAGTTTGCTTGATTTTGCTGCAAAGTAATTATACAACCATATCCAAAATGGAATACTGTAATACATTCGTCAGCACTCAAAATACATTCCTAAAAATGCAAGTTATGGATTATCAATAACAACAAAACAATTGCACTTTTACTGTACATTATGAGTTACTACTGTCAGTAGGAAGCACTCAGAGAGCGTATACTTCTGCCAACACTATACTAACTGACAACTAAATGAAAATCAGTCCATCTATTGCTGTGATAAAGGGGAGGTGACTATGTTCCAATTTATATATATATATATATATATATATATATATATATATATACATACAGGTCTGGATTGTCACTGAATAAAACCATCACCTGACCAAGATCTGTAATTCGAAGCATCAGTCAGGGTCTTTTTCATACCCAATGTGATTTTCCGAGTGAAAAGGGCTGGATACATAGTAAGTTCGGTGGGCAGAATAATGGTTTTGATGTTGCAGATCTACAGTATGTGTTGAAGTACAGTGTGCTTTGTCTGTGACTACCATTTGGGTGCACCATGTTATAAGGTGTGTTTGGATTCACTTATTCAAGGATACCAATGTGATTGTCCCTCTCAAGGTTGTCATGTACCTTCTCCTGCTTATGAATAGGAACAATTATAGGTTTGTAGATGTCCACTGGCTTGGCTTTTCATTCAACATGGAGTTGTAGAGACTCAAATTTCATAAGTGGCAATGGACATACATTGAATGTCATGGCACCCAAATAGTCTGTAACCTTGATGGTAAAGTTTGAGGTGATTCATCTCTGTACCAAGGGCAAAAGCAGGTGGCCTTGTAGGAGACCTCAACCAAGACAGTGCTGGCAATGGGCAATGCTTCGGGGAAATAGGGATGGATGACTTCCAATCAATGAGTGTACGTTTGCAAAGAAAGGCCTTCTCAATAGAGTCTGATGCTTTGAAGATCATGCGGGATCCTTAGACCAAGAGGTATCACTGATAGCAATGCTGGTTGCAATCCCACCTATCATCTAATATAGCAACACATTGCAAGCTTCATGTGGAGAAGATCCTATTTCTTTATTCCTATGGTGTAGTCTGATCTCAGTGGTATAATGGAACTTTGGGACCCTGTATCAGCGACCATAAAAATATTGATAGGAGTTAATCTTGAGATGTCTTGCATCAGGTACCCAAATGACATATGATATATTGGTAACGTGGTCATTTTTACCAATATCATTGGATGGGGTTTAAATGGATGAGCCAGCAAACATGTGATGCTCTAGGCCTGTAGTTCTTGAGGGCCTGTCTTTATCCTTGAATTTATATACTCTGACCATGCCCGTGTGAAATGAAGGTGTGTCATGTTTTAAACAGTGCATAGCTGGTCATAGACATAATTGGCATTGTTAGGCCTGAATCCCTGGTCACCCTTGCTGGTGTGCAATCTTTTGGTAGGTTTCTGTAACCTGTACCTCTAGGTAGGCTCTGGATGACATATCACAGTGACCCCATGTTTCTCTAGTAGAACACTTGTTGCCACGATGTCTTGTAATTCTTGTAATTCTTTGACCTCCACATATAGCTCATGTGAATGACCAGGCCTCACATTTTCTTGATCAGGCTCTTCAGTCATTTTTGGGTCAGTGGCTATGATGGAGGTTGGTGTACTACACATAATGCCAGCAGAGTGACCTTTTAGTCAACTTGTCCTGCTCCTTGTGAGCAATGAAGGAAACAATTCAATCCAATGTCCTGAAAGATTTAGGGTCACCTGGCAAGTCAGACATGACTTCTGGGTCATCAATACCTTTATTTAAATTGTCCATGATAATTTTATCACTTTAATCAAACACATGAGAGCAAACTGGTTCCCTGCAACTAGCAACAGAAGGCAGCCCCACTTCTCAGGCCAGTCAAAAATATTCGAATGCCTGTGCCAGGGGACTAGGGTACTTGCCACCTTGACAACCAGACTCATCACATCCAGAAGATCCATGCAACACATGTCTATGTAGATCCCAGTCACAGCCGTAGAACGCGGCAGTGGCCACTAAATTGTCAGCAATATTCATCATAACTTTACATAGACAATGTTTATCTGGATCAGATCCGAGGGTGGTTGTTGTCTGATCTAGCTTGATCTTTTTTTATGCTGGTTGAGCCTTGGTCAAATGGCCAGTTTGGTCATACATCTACAGAGCTGTGGTTAAGACTGCTGTAAAGTCCTCGTCCAGGTCCTGGGACTGCTAGTTACATTCCTTGACTGGGCTCTGGAACTGAGGCACCTTCTTGGTTTATACCACAGGACTATAATGGTGATCATCAATGACCATGTACCTCTTTCTTTTACTCTATTCCAAAGGATGACTGTCATCTAAAACACAGACAGGAAACACATGTTATTTATATACCTCTTCCAACTTTGTTGGTAGATATAAATATCTGTCTGGCAGCACACTACTCTGTAATACAGAGGAAGCCATTTATTATAATCACAGATAATGTTATCAAAATCAGTCATTTATCATAAACGTGGATAATGTCATTAAATGGTTATTATCATCAAAATCAATCGTTTGTCATAATCATGGATATTGTTATCAAACAGTTACCGTGACAAAACTCCTACGTCACTACTAAAAAATACATATTTGGTTTGTGGCAAAGTAACTGAAAAAATGAAATGAATCAGACAAAAACATTTCAGTAGACAATGAACAAAATAGATATAGGCTGTATTTCTCATTTTATATTGAAATACTCAAGTGTTTTTCTTGCTCTCTTTCAAGGTAAATGCATCTAATCCAGAAACTCATGGATATTTTAAAGCCGAAGATTATAAAAAGAGGCCTTTTGGATTTGAAAAAAAGGTAGATCCCGGCTGTATCTCCCATTTCACACAGAAATACCAAAAGCCAAAAGAAATAAACATACACACCCCAGACACACGCACATACATCTTCTTAATAATGACACAAATATTTTGATGATAAAATATTTTTTTGTACATAATATTTTTTCTTAAATCTCAGGTGTGGATTTCTTTATTTATAAATTTTCAAGTATGACTGAAAATTTTACCAAAAACCAAACGCCTGTGATAAAAAAGGGTCAAACATGTATAAAGGACTATTTTATCCTCAAAATATTTGGATTACTATTGATAAGATTGGTTGGAAAAAAAAAAATTAATAGAATCTTTCTGTGAGAAAAATCTATTGAATTGGAGATTTGGAAATTAACAGCGAGAAAAGTTGTTCATTAGTAAACATTAAAATGACCTAAATTTAGCAATCGAAAATTTATAATTTCTATCATGAAAAATATTATCTTTATATAATAATAGTAAGTTAACAATATGAAAATATGAGAATTTTAAAAATTCACTTGGAATTTTGAAAAAAAAAAATTTTTATTTATTCTACAATTTTCAAACCACAGTTCATAAATCAGAAGAAATAATTTTTTGTAATTAGGTTGTTTGATGACCGTTCACTTTGTCTATACCTAGATTGCCTGTGACCTTCATGCTACACCCAGTTTGCTTAAAATACTAAATCTGATTTTGTCAACGATTTTGTGTAAAAAATCTAAAAAGTCAATTTCTAATTCGATCAAACCCCTCAAAATTTATAAAACAAAACAAATCTAAGAACAAAAAACCTTTTTATCTACTGATAATTTAATCTGATTGCCCGTTTGGTGTCTCCCACTTTTTCCCAAGAGACAAGATAGTTTCTTTAAATGAAACCAGAGAACATAATAATTAACTCTTTCGTTAAAATCTAACCTGATCAAATGAATTTACCAGTTGGCAAGTATTTTATAGCAGTGAAGTGGTAGGGGTACTACGATTTCATAGATTTATATATAAGTAAAAAAGCAACAGAAGTGAAAAAAATTAGTTCAATACGTCATTAGCTCATCATGTGGTAAAACCGTTTACACTTCTTTTATAATAATTCAGTTCAAGTTGTAGCATAGGAGAATTTTCATTCTTACACTAGATTTTCATCAGTCATACTCAATATTATGGTTGATAACTTGTCTTAATTCAATTCCTCCCATTAATTATATCAAAACATGTAACCAAGCCAGCAAATAACATTTTTTTTTTAGTGAGTTTCATTCATCAAGGTCTCTCACACACTTTACAATTATAATTACATGGTTATCTGCCCTTCCTTTCTGAGTTTCTTGCTCATCCTATTTGTTGATTTTCAAAATCCTGTTGGTTTCAGCAGCTGATCGTGGCTGAGATAGAACAGAGTGAAGACCTGTGCATTTTTCTCATCTCTACTTGTGAAATCAACTGGAGGAAAAAAGTTTTAACTGGCAAGGAAACAAATTCACATTTTGTTTATTCAATTTTAAGTAATAAAATAGGTGATTTTTAATTTATTTTACGAATACTGCAAGACCTTTACAGTTTCTGTCCAAAATATATCTCGTATTGATTACCATGTGAAACAATGGACTCCACTACTGAAATGAGTGCAGTAGTTCCTTTAAAAAATAATCATCTCATAGAAATTCAATTGTATCTGTGAATTTTAATATTTTTCAATGAATACACAGTTATCAATCACACCCTGATCCTCTGCAGAAGTGCCGGAGAGCGATACTTTGAACCTTGACAGAGCACACAGATACTCCGAGTCTAGACAGAAGTGCCAATCCATATGTAAATGATCTAGTCATTTTTACGGGTAAATTCTGCAAGTATCAGTGTTTTAGTGAGCAATATTCAAGTAGGTCAGAAAGAGAATGTAGTGCCCATTCATTTTCGTCTTTGGCTGATGTTAATTCAAAATAAAGAGGACGAAGAAGACCTGCGTAACTAAGGAGGGCGAGAAGACCCGAATGTGGTGTGGTACATGTGAACGTTTGTATGTGAGAGAGGGGGGGGTAGTTTCGGTTTCGGGTTGGGAATCATTCAGGAGGACATAGTCTGGGGGGTACAGATATAGATCTTAGGGTCTGGGCGGAGGAAGAGGGGGTAGCAATATTAAAGCAAGAGAGACCAGAGTAATAAGACCAAAAAGAAAAGAAAAGCAGGTAGCCCCCCCCACACACACACACACGTTCAGGGGAAAAAGAGAAATTGAAAAATATTCAGTGTTAATAAGGTGTGAGGGCAGGGGTTGAATGTGGACGAATCGTACAAGTTTCTCCTCTCATATAACAGAACTCTAGAACAGCTGTTGGGTAAGTGCTTGTTTTGCTCAGAAGAAGCTTGAAGGGAGAGAATTTGGCTCAGGTTCCTCTGATGGCATAACAGTTATCAGCTGAGTTAAAATCTGGCTTAAGATGTTTACATTTAATTTACATTAATGTCAAAAGGCATGAAATCACTTCTCCTTGCAATCTGTATCTTCAGATATCATTTGAAAATATCTTATCACTGGCATGACGTGGTAGTTGATGGAGGAGAGGGCATGTGAGTGACTACTTGGGCAAATCAATCTCACATCACTAAGTTAAATGCCCTGACATTAGCAGCAAAAAATGTATTACTTCACCAGAGTTAACTTTGATATGGGTCCAATCAGTCTGTGCACCCATTGCTTCACTGATTATTAGAAAAGTATGCAAATAAACATTTGTGTAACATTAGGTGAAAATTGCCAAAATTGATGTATTGTTTCCGATGTAATTTTAAAAAAAGTTTACCCCCAACCTTACACTTTATGATATCATGTTACTTCAAATGATCACGACTTTGATATACGTAAACTTTCCAATTGTCATTTTCATCAACATAATGCTATGTTAAAGTGGAAACCCTATCGATCGGAGGTTTGATTCCTGCAGCAGCCCCATTTTCTCCGATTGTTTATTCTTTTTCATGTTGGCTATTTCAAATGATACATTTACCATGTAATAATGGGAGATCATTCCAAATAGAGTTTCAATACAATATAACACAATTATAATCAGTCCGTTGGATCATTTATCAATTTCTTGATAACATACCTGTCAGTATTGAAAGTAACAGAAAGAGTTGATATAGATCATGAATTAACAAAATGAGAATTTGGGATTAAAATACATATACATAGGTTGATGAAAATGACGATTGGAAGATGAAGAGAAAAAATTCCAGAGAAAGGGAGATGCTACATCTTGAAGAATTATTATAATACCGTGGACAATGCATTTTGATGGTTGCCAGCCATCCATTTCAGAGAAACTTACAGCAGTGCAGAGAAAATTGTATGTTGTGTACATGTTAGAGATTGAGGAAAGAAATGAGGATATTTCTGTGTTGTGGGTTGTTTAGTCAGAAAAGGAAGGGAGGTGTTAGATCTGAAATAAAAAGGGGCAGTGAGAGGAGGGCTCAGGGGATGGTTGTATCTGTGTCTGTGAGTACCAGGCTTGTCTTAGATAAGGAGGGGCAGTGACAGGAGGGACCAGGGAATGGTTGTATCTCTGTCTGTAAGTATCAAGCTTGTCTTAAATAAGAAGGGGCAGTGTGAGGAGAGCTCAGGGGATGGAAAAGTTTGTTTGGCTTTTGGTTTTTTTCTTCAGAATGAAGATGTGGTGTCTCACATTTAATGGATAGGTATTTACATATATAGAGTAGGGTGTATTGTTTTTGATATTTTTGGTTGATGGAGGATGAGACTTCTTTTTGTTTACTTGAAGGGCTGGTATGTGTGTGCTTACACTATTTCTTAAATGGTCTGTTGGGGCTAGTCAATTCCTTGTATGTTAATGTTGTGAAATGTTGTTTTTATGTGATTCTGTTCCAAAATCAATGCATTTAGAGGGCTTGCTATCTGGGAATGTTTATACCTCTGTGTTATCATATCGCATTTGGATATAAGGGCTGCTTCGATACATCTGCTTGTCAAGGAGTCATGTATATTTTTGATGAGATAAGC
>OY735210.1:60500557-60755557 GCA_963457665.1 Thysanoteuthis rhombus | reverse complement strand
ACTTTAAATGTTTTTGTTCAGAAGCCTTCCTCTAACAAGTAGAGATAATTTATTTTTTAGAAGCATCATTAGGAATCTCTATTGCAAATCTCTTCTAAAGCAAATATTAGAGAAAGAAAAAAAAAATTCTTTATTTGTCTCAATTTCTCACAAAATGCTAAACTGTAATTACATTCGATCATAAAAGCAGAACAAAATAAATCGATGGGTTTTGCTTAGTTGAAGGTTCAAAGCAAATGTTTGGTAGACTCGCCTGAAATGTTTTTAAATCAAAAAAATGGAAGATGTTATTGCTGAATTTTGTACATAACTTTTTTATTTTTGTCTAAATTTCTGATGCAAGGAATTATCATTATCATAAACAGATTCACTCTGACTAGTACCCTCATCTTGTTTGCTATAGTCACAACATTTTGACTGTTGTGCCCTGTGGCCTTTTTCGGGTGTCTGTCATAGTTAGTAATTTTCTGGGAATTTAAAATTGAACCCTTTAGTCAATTCACTGGGGTAGATTGTTCCAGTTCCACCTTCCATGCTAAAGGATATCTTGTATCAGTAAATTATTCCTAGTCCTTATGATATTACTTGTCTGCCTCTTCCACTGAACCAGAGTATATGACTTATTGCTCTAGTTGACCCAGGTATTGACCTCTGCCCCTTCTGAACAAGAGTGTATGACCTTTTTACAGAACAAAATAACTCAATGGCTTTCACTTACTTTTTGTCAGAGTTTTGTAAGACAGTGTGTTTCAATTATTGAGTTCAGTTAATCGGACTAATTTCATTTCTTCTTGTTTTTAGAAACCAACAACAATCAACATGGGTTTCTTCAGTTTTCAATTGGGTATTGCTGGTTGGCTGACTATGTATGAATCATGTATACAAGCCCTACTAATAGAGCTAGAGGACTGAAAATTTCAATATATACTTCTTATCAGGTCAGTTGTTTCTTTTTACAACTAACCCTCCAATAGGTTTTCATTGGAGGGTTCAATTTACAATGTAAGTTTATGCTGAATTGGCCTTCTAATTTGAGCCTGGCAGTCCTCATGCTTGTTATGGACTTTTTAGTGATCACCTCCAACAATAGGTGAGAAAGGTAATCTATTCATTGGTAGCCCCGTTTTTTGATTTTTTATTTGTTCACCCTTAATATGGCATGCTGCCTAAAGATGTTGGTCACATGACGGTTTCTATTGAGTGACTAATTAGAGCTCTTTTTTTTTTTTTTCCTGTCTGTAGACTTCTTGTAGAGCATAGAACTGCTTTTTGCAGTTCCAGTAGCTGATAGTTTTTTTTATCGGATGGAGTAGCAAGCCCAACACCCAAAGGTTTAGAAAGTAACCTTCTCCTAGATGGACCGCCTCACAAGGCTGAAGGGGTTCCAACTGTCCTGCGATTTTTTCATAGCTTGAGGGAGAATTGAATTCATGCCTTTCCCCAACAGCATTAACATGTAAAGTGAATGCAAGGAGCCTCTATCCAATTCTGTATTGTATTTCTGTAAAAATTTACAAGTAACCAACTATACTCATTGTTAAGTTGTGTTGAATTAATCCTTCAAATGGTCTGTTAGAATCCATCAACTAAAATGGCCAGCATATGTTTCTTCAGTTTTTAAGTAATTCTGGCTAGCTATATATGTGTGATGCAAACAAGCTGCACTAATGATGCTAGAGGGCTGAAAATTCAAACATTTACTCCTTATTATGTTTAGAAAAAATGTTTTGTTTTTTCAACCACCTCATCAATAAGTTTATAGGGAGTGTTCAATTTACGATGAATGTTTATGCTAAATTAGTCCCATAGTTTGCATTCATGCTATTTTTTAATAATTCAGGCTTTTTAGTTATCCAACAAAAGGGAAAGAAGTAACTTATTCATTGATCACCCCTTTTTCCAATTTTTTTAATCGATAACCCCTAACAGGGCATTTGGTCAAAAGACGTGAACACTGCTGAATGCACATTGACTGACCAATTTAGCATGAATCCCCTCACTAAAAACCAATTTAATTTATGTGTGCATCTATCTTTCATTCTGATTTTCTGGATTTGACATTTTGTACAGTGGCTTTGCTCATGTAAATCTTTTACTCACCCTCTCCTTTTCCCATGACCCCCAATATTTAGAAAGAAAAAGTACTTGTATCATTTGGGTTTCATCTTCCTTATGATTTATATCACCCTTACAGGGGCTTGTAAGAAGAATTGTCACAATTTTAGCAACACCTCCTTAAATAGATTCAGTAAAATGACATTAAAAAGAAAATTATACAAAAAAAATAGTAGCAGTAAACAGAGTTGAATGTCCCTCCACTCCAGCAAGAGCAATTAGTTGAATGTAATCAATATTTTGAGAGAAAGGTTCCACTTCACAATGAATTGCCATCAGCTGACAAGAAGAGGAGGGAAAAAGAAAGTGAAGACATTTGTGGCTTTCTTTTTAATTCAGAGTTCCTCGATGAGAATTAATTATAATTTATAGTCAATCAGATATGCATTAGAAATATTTAGTGCCATCTCATATTTCTATGGCTTCTATTCATTCAACCCTCTATAGTAACAGGAAATTTTAAAAAGTGCCCCAAGTTGCCTGAAAAAAGAGATGCAACACTTGCCATGATAACAAATGTTCATATAAAGAGGAGTCATTCCATGAAAATTTTTCTCCGTTATTAAGAATGAATAATTCTTTAAGAAAAATTTTTCTTTCAATGAATCGACAACAAAATTATTTTCATTCAAGCTTGTGGCTATTTTTCTCAGGTGTTGATTACATGCCAAAGTGTGAGCCATCAGAATGTTGAATAGTAGCATAAATTTGATAAAGACAATATTCTGTAAATATTTCAGCAAACATAGTTTTTGCTGAATAAGTCACTTTATGACACTGATACAATTTTGAATATTTAATATGAGAGGTTGCTGAAAAGTTCTCAGTCCAACCAAGAAAAGAATGACCGCGAAACAATTTTTTTCAAAATAAATGCAAGGATCCTGCAAGGTGGCACTTTACAATATAGAAGAACATTCCTCCCAGCTACAGTGACAAAATAATACTCACATTTTTGAAAGTGGATCAGGCTGAGAACTGACATCGCTTGCAAGCTAAGAACTTTTGAGCACTCCCTGTATTAAGGATCATAAAAAAGCTGAGCAATAACACCAGATTTTTGTCAGCTCATCCTCTGATGAACTCATGTACTTCTTGGACTACTGTCCTCATCTGACTTGTTACAGTCACAACATTTTGGCTTTTGCACCCTCTGGCCTTCTATCATAGTTGGTAATAGTCTGGGAATTTCCAACCAAACCCTTTATTCAATCCTTTGGGATAGATTGTTTTCATTCCACTCTCCATGTTTGAGGATATCTTGTATTAGTTAATTCGTCCTAGCGATGTTGATTGCCAGCCTTTCCAGTGTATGATAAACATGGAAATGTTGACAAAATCAGCCATGATTAATCAAATCTTTTCAAAGATACTTTCATCCTTTCTTCACACATATTCTATATACACATCATATTTTAATGTTTATTCCCATCATCCTCATAATATTATCGAAATCAGCCACATTTTATTGTTTGTAAATGAAATGTTGATTATTCTGACACAAACATATTTTTTGGAGTTGCCTTTAGTTTGATCTACAAATGAAAATGTCTGAAATACCAATCAATCCAATTCTTTGGAGTTGTTTGCTGAACATGAAGGTCATAGTTTAAAAAACATACTGAAAATTTACTAAGTCAGTTCAATTTGCAGATGAAAATTTGATACAGTACTATGTACCATAGTCATTAGCTTGTGGTGTCAAGCCAGAGCTGTTCCACAGCTGCTTATGAATTCCTCTTATAAACTTTTTCAATTGAGACTTTGAACCAAATTTATTGTCTGTTTTCATCAGAAATCATATTACATGAAAGCCAATGTCACTATTTAGAGGGTTGATTTGTTTACTTGTTGGTTTCTGTCATACTAAAGCAAACAGAAAGAGAGAAAGGGGAAAAAGCAATGCTTGTGTTAGTGTGTGCATGTGTGCTAAAGCAAACAGCTGGGTGTCTGTGGAGGGGGAGCTTTTGACCAAGTACCGTTCTACATTTCATGACAAGTATGCATATTGCAGCTGTAGCAAGGGAAGGAACATTCATGTCAGGATTCAAAATTGATCCTTTTCACTTTTAAAAATTTTTGATGACCAAAAATATGTTGATAGTCATCGCTTGAAAACCAAACAAAATCCTCCTTCAGAGAGAGAGAGAGAGAGAGAGAGAGAGAAAGAGAGAGAAAGAGAGAGAGTGATTAATCAGTGTCTGTACTGCCAGTGGCCAGGGCCAATAGCCATGACCCTACCCTTCTTCTGTCTTCTGCTGGTGACCAATCTTTGATCCCTCAAGTTATAGGCAAGGATCATTTTTCTATCACTATCTTTTCTATGAAATTAACTTACCCTCTTCTTTTATCTGAAACCAGAACTAAATAATCATCTGCCCTTTTTCTCTTCCATTTTCACAAACTTATTTTCTATCTTTCTTACTTTGTTGTTAGAATCCTTATACATCATCCCTTTTTCATTAATCCCTTTTCACTTTCTTCCTCAAAATGTTTTTGAGGCTGTGACTGAGGATGGGGGGGGGTGCGTCCAAGTGAACTCATTTTTTTTTCTCAATAAATCTACTTAAAAGTCTGTTAGACCTGCATGCATACATATAAGTAAATAATCTATCTTTAAAGATCAAGTATGTAAGTATAGTTCATATATACACAGGCAAAATCTCGAGCAAAAGTGTTATTTATTTAAAACGGAGCATAGTATTAAAGAATATAATTGAAATATTCAATCAAACTTTCCTTATCAGGATTCACCATTATGACATATGGCTATTGTAACACAAGTGTTGGCATCTATGATTTTTTATGAACAAAACTAATGTTTTTCTGATGTAAAAATTGTTTAATTATGCAATTATATTGCTTTATTGATTTAAAATGATCAAAAAACAGAAAATATGAAGGGTTATAGAATTAAACAAAAAATAAATTTTCTTTGAGGTACACATTTTCTTTGTTCACTAATAAACATATTTATACTAAAATATATATTTATATAATTTATCCATGTAAAAATAATCCAGTCATTTTCTTACAGGTACTATGCTAGAAAGTGAATAAATAACAAATGGAGAATTCACAGTGACAAGAATATCTTGCAATCCAGTCAAACTGAATGTTGCCTTTTCTCAAACCCATATGAAGAAATGCTGTAATGATAACCAGCAAGAATTGGTGAACTGAATTGGAAAAGGCAGGACTCCACATCTCTTCTCAGCTATGGGTGAAGATTATCTTACTTCACAGGAAAAGTCACCATTTGGGCATCAGGCAAGGGAAAAAGTCATTTAATTTATCTGATTAATATCAAAAAATAATTTTTAAAAAAAGTAATATTTCAATGAACAAATGTTGAGGATAAAAGTTATGGCAGCCTAAATGGACAAGTAACAAATTATGAAATCAAGTGGATCTGAGAAATGCTGAAGGAAATGTTGATGTAGATTTAATAAATAAAAGTGAATGAAGAGATTTATGATACTTAGCCTAATCTGGCACAAGGCCACAGTAGTTCGGCACTTACCAAGGATTGAACTAACTGGCAGTGGCTAACCATTTTGTTAACTATCACTCTATGGTAGACATCCTTAATTAGTTATTTACCAGAGAAATGTAAGATAGCAGAGCACCTAGGGTAGATTGAATTCACTAGTAATAGCCTCTGAGATTATCCTAAGTTTATGCACAAGGCCACAATAGACATCCAAAACTAGAATGAATGCAAGTGAGAATGTTTTATCCTGGAGGCTGTGATTAATCTGCTTTCAACTAAATGGGATGATTAACTGCACAATGTCTTAAAAAAAGACTCAATGTAAATTTTACTTTTCGATGATTATGTTTTACTTGCTTCAACTATTTGTCAAGTTTCCTATTGCCTGGTTGTGTCCTCATAAATGATGTTGTTAATGGAACAGATCAATTCCAGTCGAAAGGCTTTAAAAATAACTTTTCTATGCCCCATAGAAGTTTATTTCTGCAGGCTCCTGGCAGTGCATAGGGCTGAAACCACATCAGACTAGCAGACTCAGTTCTCAGCAACTTCTATTATCTGGCCCCATGGCAGTGAGGCTGCCTCTGCCTCACTCTCTTGACTGATCTTCTCCAGGTCCACTTTGGATTCCAGTCCAGTACCCGTCTTGTGACATTGTGTCAAGCAGTTTATGTAGGGTATGTCTAATGCATCCCTACTTTTGCTTCTTAATGGCCTTCACCCTAAAGATAGGCTGAACAGGGAAATCTTGAGAAGATTTTATATTTCATTCTTCAGCCGTCTTTCATTCTCTTTCTTCATTTTTCTTCTTATTCGTCTTTTCATTTTTATCTTGAAGGTTGCCATATTTGATCTTCCAAAAAGAGGACATTCCTTGAAAAATATCCTTCTCCAGCCTGACTTACACTTTGGTGCACTGTTAACTTGAAACAGCCATGATAATTAATTTTGCTTCTGAGAAATTTGAAAATATTCCTTCTGGATGAAGATTTTGAAACCTAAAAGCAGGACATCTTCAAGAAAATATGGACGTATGACAACCCTATTTATCTTCTTTTTTCTTCTGTTGCCTAATTCTTTCCATTTTTTCTCAGAGTTTTTTCCTTTTTTTCTTGTTTCCCTTTTTTCTTGTTCTCTTTCTTTTCTTTGTGTTTCTAATTCCATATTCATTCGAATTGATTCAGTTTTCATTCATTTTCTTTCTTTTCTTGACTTTTTCCCTCATTTTTCTCATTCCCTTGCTTCTTTTATTCATTTCCTTTTTTTCTTGCTGTCTCCTCCTTAATATTTCCCTCCTTTGTCTCTATGAAGGGCATTTGATAAGTTCATAAAGATCCAAGGTACAAGGACATGAGTTACTCAGTTCCAACTAAATTCACATACAGTTCAGAAGTTCATAACTGTTTTATTTCTTCTGTTTCAGACAATTGAAATTTGGGAGTCAGAAATAGCTGAGAAGATTGACAATATTGGCCATAGTACACTTCAGTCACCCAATGCAGTAGGAAGTAGGAAGGGGGCATCCTTCTTTAGTGTCCCCATAGACCCCCTCGTTACCTAGTGAGCAGTTGACCACATGATAGGTAATATCATCCATTTCTCATCAATGTAAGTCTTTCTCAACATTTCCACCTTCATTGTCTTCTTTCTTCCGCAAAACTCTACTCTTTTGGTTCCTTCAGAAGCTCAGTAATTCGTCTCTTTTCTCTTGTGCCCCCCTCCCCTACTTAACAAGTAATCTGGACACACAAAAACATGGATTTCATTACCAAAGCCTCCATATTGTCTCTATTTCCTCTCACTCAAACTCTCTCTCACAATTTAGTGATAATAAAACCAGGAAATGATTTACTTCAGTCTCAATAGGAGGACATAATCGCAATACCATATTTGGAAAATGATAGGTACACAGGGTTATCTTTCTTTGAGGCAAAATTCAGGTTTCAATAAAATATGACAATTCACTTTGAATGAGAATTCAGTAGCCATTCATTACAACTTTATTTGTTTATCAAAATGTAAAAGCCACGTCACTTTTTTGTCTGTTTGTTTGATGATTTTTATCACACTAAAGCAGATGGAAAGAGAGGAAGGAGTAAAGCAAGGCCCCCCCCCGTGTCTGTGAGTTCACATCTACATCACTACTACTACCACTGATATCCTAGGAGTAGCACAGAGAACAATCCTACTGAATATAGATTTCTGATATTGAGTATGAATAAAAGTGATCTTTTTTCATATTGTAAAAAAAAACAAATTTGTTTCTTACCCAATTCTGTTGTTTCATTGTTTTGAAAAAAATGAAAAAAATTGAAAATATGAAAAGTTGTAGATAAATTTCATATTTTGGCTTTTTTTTTGCAATAAATAAATTCATATAAAATATATTAATGAATTCATGCATATGTGAATAATTCCAATAGTTTTTGATGGATACTTTGCAAGTGGAGATATATTTTAAATGCTTTTTTGGTAAAATAAAAATCATAATCCTTGCAGGAATTCTTGAATGAAGGATTCCAAACATTGTTTAGAGATTGTTTAAGCAAGTTAAATGCTATACAGTTTTAGTGAATCCAGATTCAGCAACAGGTCTGGTTAGTTACTCAATAGAAACAATCACTTGACGGACATTGTTGGACAGCATGCCATTTTGGGAGTGATCAGTTAAAAAAATTAGAAAAAGGGAAGATCAATGAATAAATTACTTTTTTTTTTACAAACTTATTGGGGGGAGGGGGATTTTCATGAAACAAAAACTCTTTTTTTTCTTGATATAAGAAGGAGTAGATGTTTAAATTTGCAGCCCACTAGCTTCATTAGTGTGACTTGTACACGTGACACATACATACATAGCCAAGCAGGCAGGCTGGCAGAAACACTTAGAAACTGAAGAAACCGGTGTCAACAATTTTTGTTGGCAGTTTCTAATTAAAAACCTATTATAACTAATATTGTTGATTGATTTACCCTTGTCATTGAAGTTGGAAGAAGTATATATATTCACTTGTGTCTGTTTGTCCATACAATACCTCTAAAAGTTCTCAATGAATTTCAATGAAATTTTGATGAATGGTGGGCCATAGACTAAGGAAGAATTGATTGAAATCATGGGGGTATCCAAGAATTTTTTTCACATTCATCTCCCCTGCATCATTGCTATGTAAGAATAGATTTTCATTTAGTTTTTTAGTGACAACGTCATTGGCACAGACATGCACTCCCTGGGTACTTTCTAGTTCAAAGTTTTAATTTAGCAGAACAAAAATGAAATTTTGTTGACAATGAATATTTCTGATATAAAGCTGACTGGTCTCTAATCTGAAGAATAATTTGGTTTGAATTATTTAAATGAAGCCTAGATCAGCTTACTCTGATTAATACTGGAATAATAGAGTAAGAGAGACATGCAGATGAAATTGGAAGGAGTATTCTACACATATTGTCTTGCAGATAAACAAGGGTGATAGAGTGGGTCTAAGATTATAGTAAACATGGATTACCATGGATGAGTTATGGTTAATCTTACTGATCATTTGCTACTGTGCTATCTTGGCCTTGTTTTCTAACCAAGCTATTCAATGGTCCTTGAATCAGTTTAAATTTTTGTGCTTAAAAATTTAATCAACAGACAACTCAACATGGCGGTTATCCAGGGCATCAAGTGCTAGGGCGTTGCCTGTCACGTGTCTGACACAGAAGGAAACAAACAGGAAAACGAATGGATTGAATAGAATAAAAATACTCTTTCACAAAATGTCATTGAAATTCATTGATAACATTTGGAGATATATAGCGGACAGGAAAAAATTGTCTTCATTATGTAGTTTTGACATATATCTGCAACATAATTGTACAAGGATCCTCTCCAAAATTTAATCAGTTCTTTCGTAGCCTATTGTCCAGCATTCCACAAAATATCTTAAAGACCCATGAGCACAGTTCAACAAACAAAAAAAGAAGTGCAGATGGCAATAATAAAAGAATTAGAAATATTAAATGTTCATCCCTGGAATAATAGAAAACTTATCAACTGATGAAAATTTGTGTTGTTGTCATTTTTAAAGTCTCTGAAATGTCCATCCATAAATAGAAAGATATATAGAACAGAGTATGAACTAAACACACCTTATTCTGGGACAAATGAAAAGTTCATTTCTGAAAAAGAAGAAAAAATATCAACAGATAGAAGTTTTGAATTCTAACAGTGACAAAGTCTCTGAAAATGTCTGTTCATAAATAGAAAATTATAAGTAGGTATGAAATTAATACATTCCATTTAGGAACAAAGAATCAATTCCTAAAATAGTGAAACACACCAAAAGATGGAAGGTCTCAGTTGTGTCAGTAATGAAGTCCCTGAAAGTATCTCTCCGTGTGTACCAAATGATTGTCAAAAAGAGACAGGATCCACACAGGTTCTGAGTGAAACCCACTCTTCATACTCTCATCTGGTGCACAGAAAAAAAGAATTGTTTTTATTTTCTTCTTTACAAGTCACTATTCCCCGTCTCAACTTCTAGTTGACACCACAAGTCGATGACCCATCATGGATCCAACTTGAGCTAAATGAATATTACTGCCAAGCCTATACTTCAGACAACAATGTACCAATGATCATACTCTGACTGACATCAACACTTGAAAAACTGATGGTGCAAACAGTTGAGCCTACAAAACAGACTATATCTCAGCTCTTTTTGCCACTTAGTTCTTCAGGAATGCAGAGAAACCTATGGCCAATGCAGGCCTACACAATCTATCCCCATGTATAAACATTTCACTTCCTCTTAATTTATTTTATTGTGTACTAGCAATAATACCTGGCATTTCCTTGAGGAATATAACTCCAGATGTAAAAACTGTTTCCCTTGCTTTAGACCCCTAAAAAGGAATAAATGTAAAAAAATATCCCCTTTGCATCTAACCCTGAAAGTAGAATTGAGAAAACACCCCAATCGAATTTGATCCTTGAAATGAAAGAAAGTCCCACTTCAATTTTGACCCTTAAAAGAGAGTGAAAAAATTCCTCCATCCTTATTTTGATCCCTAAAAGTGAAAAAAGATATTCTGTTTCTATTTTTTGACTCTTCATAGAGGAAAAAACTTCCTTCCACTTCCATTTTGGAAGTGACAAAAAACTTCCCCTTGAATATCCTCTTCAAACTGCATGATACTGGAAAAAGAGAAATTTGCCAAGGTGTCATTCCTATAGTCATCACCTAACAATCTGATCTTATTTGTCAGGTATACTATTACATTACTGAGGGTTTGAGGGTCCATGATACGAGATAAAGGAGAGAAAAAAATCAATGGAAAACAGAAAGGCACTTACTTGTATTGGGTATTGCTGTAGCAAGTCTTTGTTTTTTTGTCATTTTTTGTTGTTGTTGGCCAGAGTTCAGATGACAAACTGTTGGTTTGTTGCTGGTTCATGGCATCAAAAAGAGTTGTGTTGTATTATACAGAACTTTTTAGTTTAGAGACACTTTTATGGTGATCAAAAGTAAAGGACTGAATTGTGGAAATTCCATGATTTAGCAAAAAACAGTTTTATCAAAAACATATAATATTTTTTCTTTGCTTATTCTACTTCCCATGTGAGAAGAATTTGAAGATTGCCAGGTTATCATGTTGATGCGGAAGTGAAAGACAACAATGCAAAAATTGCTTCTCTTGATGCAGAATGAGGGATAAGAGAGTAAGACTTGAAAGTCAAAGGCTTGTCCCATGTTGAAAACAAAGGTCATATCTACCTGGGCGAGCCAGGATTTATCAGGTCAAGCCATGCTCATTTTGGAGTGCAGCAAGTTTTCCCCATTTGCTGGACACTACGGCAGGAGAAATTGGGTGGGTCCGCCCCTCCATCTCCTGAGAAGTTTCAAGCGCAGTCGGGTTAACAAGTTATTTTTAATTATCTAAAATGATCCACCCCAAATACCTTTCTGTTAAACACATCGTAATGATTCTATGTCCTGAAAGGCTACTGGTGCTAGTCCTGGGTGGTGAATCCCTATGACTCTGTGTCATGAGAAGCGCCAGACAAATTCACTTTTGCCCACTTAAAGGCTGGCAAGCCAAATCCCATCAGTTGTCACAGTCCATTGTTCCTGCATTCCACAGAATGTTAACGTTTTATCTTGTACATATACAGCGTGTGGCCACAAGGTCAAATATCAAATATCAGCTTTTATATACACAGACACACGTAACTGTGAGGTTAAAGATGTAAACTTTTACACACACATATATACACATTTTCTCATACTACCACAGACATACACAAACCTGTGGTGCATGCAATGTCAGTGCAGGCAAAAATGCACTACATTTCGTTACAGGGTGAGCTAATGTGTGTGCGTCATCCCTTTAAACTCTTTATAAATATGTCTAAAAATATTTTATTTTTTTCATCTGGTATTTTCTCAAAAAACATTGCTTAGATTTGTAAAGCTATACATGTATATTGAATCAGAATCATTTATTTGTATCTACACACATGAGGGTTCAATTTTTTTTCAAATTTCTCTTTAGGTGCTAAATTGTAGGCTTCAAAATCATAGTTATGGTTAGAGGCATGGAAAATGTTATTTGAAAATGTGGTCTGTAGAACAAGTTCAGAGAAAGTTTAACTCCTAATTTGATATGCTTTCAATCTATTTGACCCTCATACCTTCTGGATATTTGTCAGTTTTAAGGAATGAAGTATTTAAGGGTTTTATTTTTATATTTACAATGAACTGAACCATAATTTTTCATTTGTATCGATAACTGCAGGTGAATTTCCCTTTCTCTCAATGAATGTGTTGGTCCGATCTCTATAAATATCATTTGCTTTCTGATGCTGTCTGATTGGAGTTTTTTTCACCGGTTACCTCTGCTAGTACACACACACATACACACATATATATAGATATATATGTATATATATGAACTATAACAATGGAAATACTTTCCAAAAGTTTTAGTGTTCTGGATGTTTATTTAGAAAAATCTTCTTGAAATTCTAAAGCCTAGAAATTTCAAAATTTCAAAATTTCTTCTAAATGTAGGTTCGCGTTATGTATCGGACTAATCAATAATTTTTGATTGATTTACAATGTTAGGGCTGTTTAGGTCATTATCAACATCCTGATTATAAATACATATATTCTGCATATCATATACATGCATTTTTTTCTTGTTTGCAAATAAGATGTTTTATTGCAGGATTGCAATTGTGAAAGAACTGTTCAAAGTTCATTGAGTGCTTTCAACCATCACTGATCATCATTTCAAAGTCCAATGATGATGATGATGATGATGATAGAAGTAGAAGAAGAAGAAAAAATTATATTCGTATCCTGCAATAAAACATCTTATATCCAATCAAGAAAAACCATTTGAGTTGTCTTGACTCAACATACTTGTTCAAAAGAAAAATTTATTGCCCAACAAGACATTATAAGAAACCATCAACCAAAACTGTCAACATGGGTTTCTTCAACTTTTAAGCTGATCTCCTCAGCTATGTATGGATGTATCAAACATACTGGATGCACTGAGAGAGCTAGAGGGTTGAAAATTTGAATATTTACTCTGTATTATATCTGGAAAAAACGTTTGTTTTTTTTTCTAAATTTACCTCTGAAATACGTTTTGTGTTGGGGGTTCAATTTACAATGTAAGATTATGTTAAATTGGTCCCTTGTTTTGGTCTGACTGCATTCATGCTTATTTTTTAGAATTCAGTCTTTTTAATGTCCAACAAAAAGTGAGAGAAATAACTTTATTCTGCGATCACCCCTTCTTCCAAATTTTGATTTTTTACCCCCAACACGGCATGCTGCCAAAAAACATTGATTATATGACGGTTTCTTTAGAATCACTCTTCATTCAGAGATCATAAACTAGAGTTCAGATTTCAGTCAAGCATAGATTACCTTCCTCTGGGGTTAGGATAGGCCCATAAGAAGAGTGGTGCAGCCCATACATGTGACACATGTATAAATAGTCAACTAATCAGAAATCATCTTTAAGACAGAATAAATGAATATAAGAATTTCAGGCTACTCAGCAAAGAACTTGAATTATTTTCAATGATTCAAAAGGGAATGAGGAACTCCAAAAATGCTGAGTCAGTGAATGATGGAAAAAAAATGTAATGGATGTAATTGCGGAGACAAAGATGTTAATCATATAAATAATATATCATTATCTATATTAAAAAAATGGACATTAAAACTGGAGTGAAGTGCGGAATAGTGATGAAGGAGGAATGGGAAAAATGTTGCTCAAGAAAAAATGATGGTATAAAGAAATAAAAAGATAGGTGAAAACAATCACTTGTGCCCATTTGTCGAGCTGGAATACCAAATGATTTGGAGATTTCTGTTGACAGTGCATACTTATAGTTGAGAGCATTCAGAGTAACTACCTCTGACCATGCCAGTGTCACTAATCAAAAACTCAATGAAAATCAGCTCATGCATAGCTACAATGCAGGAAAGGTAACTGTGGAAAAAATCCTGGATTCACCCTTCTACAAAATGTTACTTGAAATTCATTGAGCTCATTTAGAGATATTGTGTGAACAAGCAGACTGACGGTAGTGCCTACATATACCTCTTCCAACTTAGCAGAGCAAAAAATAAGGAAGGACAAAGAATGAAGTACAAACTAGAAGAAGAAGGAGCCGGTCCAGGTCAAGCCTTCATGTTCCTACCTTCAATGAATCCAAAATGGAGCTGGAGGAATAAAAGAAAGAGAGGGGTATAGTACAAGAATGAGAGAGGAATAAAGAAAAAAAGGGAGTAAAAAGGGAAGAAGAAGAGTTAAGGTAGGAGGAAGAAAAAAGATTGAAAATTGATATCATCTCAGAATAATATTAATGATAACATGAAAAGCATTAAAGATAACAAAAGTTGTCAGAGTGAAGATGATCTAGTAATATTATGTCATTTAACAGGGTATCATTGCAATATTTACACAATGTTCATTTTTTATTGAAATGTGCCTCTTCTATGTCAATGAAAAATATCTTTCATTCTTCGCCAAAATAACTAATGACTATCAGATTAATGTTTATAATTCTTCTCTGCTTTCTTCCTAACTTTTTCAATTTTTTTTATTTATATTTTCATGGCATACACCCACACCTGGATTAGACATCATATACGTACAATGTATAATCACATGCATAATACATAACTACATGTCAGAATGTACTGTATATATTAGTATAGCAATGTAACAATACATTCATATAATATATAATCATAAGCATAGTATACAACCATGCAATACTATACATCAATGCAGTCATACACATTATACATGTCCAAGCATGTGTATAGGAATACATGGTGAATACAAGTTCCAGCATACGCATACCTGATCCACTATACATTTCTATACACATGCATCAGCGCATGCACACACACACATATATACATAAGCATGTATATATCTATCATAACAAATATAAGCCATTTCAGAAGTATGTATGCCAGCCCCAACATATGCAAATCCATACGCATGTGTACAGCTATATAAATATGCATATGCACTTCCAGATCAAACATTATACCTAATAAGACATGATGTAGCCACACATATACATCGGAATGCAAAGCATATACACGTACAATCATACAGTGGTACATTCATACAATATGTAACTTCATCCATAGCATGCAACCACATAATAATACAAGTCCAATTAATATGTAACAAGCATACGCATACGCATACATATATATATATATATATATATATATATATACATATATACATATATATATATATATACATATATATACATATATATATATATATATATATATATATATACATATATATATATATATACATATATATATATATATATACATATATATACATATATATATATATATATATATATATACATATATATATATATATACATATATATATATATATATACATATATATACATATATATATATATATACATATATATATATATATACATATATATACATATATATATATATATATATATACATATATATATATATATATACATATATATATATATATATATATACATATATATACATATATATATATATATATATATACATATATATACATATATATATATATATATATATACATATATATATATATATATATATATATATATATACATATATATATATATATATATATATATATACATATATATATATATATATATATATATATATATATATATATATATACATATATATATATATACATATATATATATATACATATATATATATATACATATATATATATATACATATATATATATATACATATATATATATATATATATATACATATATATATATACATATATATATATATATATATATATACATATATATATATATACATATATATATATACATATATATATATATATATATATATACATATATATATATATACATATATATATATACATATATATATATATATATATATAGAGAGAGAGAGAGAGAGAGAGAGAGAGAGAGAAACCATGGCTAGGTCTGAAGACTAAAAGCAAGATTCTCTGAGTCTGGATCCATAGTCTTGTGAGATTGATAGATGCTACAACCACTCCTTCTATAAAAGTCAGCAGGTAATCATGGAGGGTGCCTCTGGGTCACAAGCAGTAAATAAATAACACAACTTGTTGTTTACTGAAGCTACACTGATGATTATGGTTAAGTGTTATCTAAATGTTATTAAATCAGTCTGGGCCCCAAATCTCAAACATGAATAAAAAATTATATCAAAATATTCTCATCTTATAATGTGAAGTTGTTTTTAACAAAGAATTCAATAACATAACAAAAGATTCATAATAATGAATGTAAATTGTTTCAATTTTTATATCTTTTTCCTAATGTTATTAAACAGTAATAATTATCTAAAAAACCCTGTTTCAAAGTATAGTTCTGTATATCTGATTTGAACTCTATCGATACATCGGATTGATTTCAAACTAATAAGGCTATTGTCTGGAAGGAAATATTAACCTTAGGAGAATATCGCTTGAACAACAGCTGTTGAGAAGAAGGAAAGGAAAGAATGGTAAAAATTTGAGGAAAAAAAACCCATCTTTAAAAAAAGAAAGAAAAAAAGAAGGAAGATGCAGTAGAATGGAAGAATAAATTCAAGGAAGAAATGAGAAAAAAAAGAAAGAAAAGAGAAGAGAATAAAAAAGGAAGAGGAGAAATAAAAAAATGAATATCGATCTCCTTAGAAAAAGAAGAGAAAAGAAAACAAATCTCGTATCTACATAATCCAAGATTAAAATTCAATTATTTCTTTTAAAATACAAAATATATATTTATGCAAACATGCATCTCTTAGTCTCTCGCTGGGCCGTAGCTGCAACTGAATCCATACCAAGCCAATCTAGATGACATCAGGGAAAATCCAGACAATGTGAGAAAGGAATGAAAGAATGAGAGAGAGAGAGAGAGAGAAGAAGCAAAACAATAATTCAAAGGAAAATTATTTGATCAATTGTTTTTATATCCATTTTCAGTTTTTCCCTCATTACATGAATGAAATTTCAATTCATTTCTCGTGAAAAAAACCAAAGCTAATGAAACCAGCTTGTGTTTTTTATCACCTTTGTTTTTTTGCCATTCAATGTTTTATCATTGTGATAGGTTTGCAGCTGTGCCCATGCACTGCATTTATCTACTTAATTCCCCCAAACACAGCTTTGAGTATAAAAGTTAATTTCATCATCAAAATCTTTATAACACTGGACAGAAAAAATTCCAGAAAATTCTGATATAAAATGATTTATATACACCTTATAAAACAAGATATTTTAGAAAATAAATAGTGTACAGAGTTGTGGCAAAATGTAAACAAAAGATAAGTCAATTTGCATTTGAACATTTGCCATAATTTTACTAGATTTCCAAATGTAACAAAAAATAAAATAATCATTGGATTTGAATAAAATTTCCAGAACTAATTTTATAAAGGATGAGTGGTTAAGTTTTCTGTTGCTTTTCTGCTTGGGTTAAAAAGGCTGAATTTTTTTGATAAATTATTAATTTGTTGACATTTTCATGTGAGAATAAGTTTTGCAGGTAACAACTTGTGTTGTGACAAATGGTGTGAGACAAGGATTTTGGATCCGTGTGGTTGACAGTTATGCGCTTGCGGCCCTATAGATGTGGAAGTGAATGGAATGCGCACCAAGTATGAGGTTGGACGCACATTGATGAAACAAAGAGGAATTAACATATACAAATATTTTGGCCAGGGAAAAGATGTACGTTTAATTGAAGAATGAAGTTGAGGTACATGTAAGGATAGCATAAATACAATTGATCGCAAGAAGTGATGTTAGGAGAAGAGATGGCGAAAGGTGGGAGCTTTCTTGTCTTGATAGTACTGGTGTCGGTGTCTGAAATGCTTGGATTCCGTATAGTTGGACCGTTCTAAGATAATACGTGGAACCGGGTTCAGTGTGTGAGCCTTACTGCCTTGTAAGTGAGTTAACTTTGGGGCTATTCTCTGATAGACTCTCGACAAACAGACCATGAAAGACAGAAAACATAGAGTTTTATCCATGTGTTTCCTGAAGTAAAGAAGATTAGGAAAGATCATCGTGACTATCGGATAGTAGAGAGACCTTGCCATTTCATTCACAAGATACGCGTTTGTAGCACGTGTTGAAGACATGGTGGTGTAGAGGCAAGGCTGTGCGTCTGTGTGAGGTGAGGCTCGATATAGGTGAAGTGAAATGGGCAAAGTTTGTACAGAGATAGGTTACGGAGGAAGAATGGTCAAGATCAGATCGGCCAGTGGGTTGGCGAAATGATAATGATCTTAGGGAGAAGAAAAGAGAGAGAAAGAGAGTGACTGGCCGGCCGCTAAGGCCAAGGGCGAGAGGCATGACCAGCTAGGGATGCTGGCAACAATGAGCCTTGGACCAGAGAGAAAGAAAGAGAGAGAATGGTTGGCCGCAAAGACCGGGGCTAGAAGCATAACCGGCTAGGTATGCTGGAGCTAATTTCGAATTTAATTCCTAACTAAAAGTATAGAGGGCACAACACAAGTTTCTGTTTGTTTGTGATTTTGGTTGGATGAAATCGTCAGTACTTTGGGTTTTATGATACCATTTCTATAACACAAGAAGCTTTGACAAAGTTTCTTTGTGATGTTTTAGTGAAGCATGAATCAAATTTCAGCAAACTTGTGGGTTTTGGGTTTGAGGATGTATGAGAAGTGAAGAAAAAGAATTGCTGGGTTAATGAAAGAAAAAGCTTATAATACAGTTTATATATATTCCAATGTCTATAGTCTCAATCTTGCTCTACTAAAACCCTCAAATTGATTCAAGCGTTATGAAATTGTATTGGCAGTATGGATAAAATATATAGTCACTCAACAGAAACCATCATGTGACCAATGTCTTTTGACAGTATGTGGTGTTGGGGGTGAAAAATTAAAATTTGGTAAAAGAGGTGATCAATTAATGATTTACTTCTCTTGTCTTTTGTTGAACACTAAAAAGTCTGAATTTCAAAAAAACATGAGTGAACATAGCAGGGCACAAACTCGGGACTAATTTACATAAATTAATACTGCCAACTGACTCACCCTGAAATAAAAAAACATTTTTGGTTGGCATAATAAGTAGTAAATGTTTGAATTTTCAGCCCTGTGACTCTATTGGTATGGTCTCTATATGTGATACATACCTGCATAGTCAGCCAGCCAGACCAACTGAAAAACTTGAGAAATCTTTCTTGACAGTTAAGGTTGACGGTTTCCAAAAATCCTGGCACAAATCAATGGTTTATCAACCTACTTACTATTAAAATCCCTCTCAATCTTGGTATTTCACAAAGCACAATATTTTGTCATTAAATGCTCTGTAGACATTTATAATTCACTTCGACTACTGTTTTCAATACAGTAATGAAATAAAAAAAAAACTAATATGAATTGAGTCATTGTCTTTCATGAACCCTGTCTTAGTCCAATTATTCATCTGCAAGAAATATCATTTGAAGAAGTATACTCTCAAACTATTGATCAGATTGTTTTAGAAATGAGATTCAGATTTGAAGGTGAAGTTCAAGACACTTTAGTTGCTTTGCTTTGTTACTCTTAACTCAGAAGATGAAAATGTGATTGAATTGACTCCTGCAGTTTATGGTCTGGATACAAATATTGTGAAGTCAGAGTGCAAAATCATCATGGGTATGGAATTTTCAAATGAAGATAAGCTTTGCTGAAACTCTTCAATGGTTCCATAAGCATGACATATTTAACTTCTCCAAATACAGAAACCACTGTATAGTCCAGCTCTCTCTTCTATTTATCCAGATAAGACTTTTCTGCTTGACTAAGACAAGTAAAGTGGCTTTTGACTTCAATGGTTCAAATCAAAAGCTGCATTGCTGATCTTAGTCAAGCAAGAAAGTCTTATCTAGATATTCAGAAATTTTTCAAGTCTGTGGATATCCAGATTCCATTGTCTACAATTATGAGAATTGGCCACACATTTCAAGAGACAGGTTCTGTGGTACAGAAAGCAGTTTCATGAAGACCTAAAAGGACAACAAGACAAGTTGACGGAAAGTTGAAAATGACTGTTCTGAATCATCGAAAAAACACACAAACCAAATTGAAAAAATCAATTTGTTTCAAGAAGAAAAATTTGAAGGAAGCTGAATTTTCATCAAAGCCTTATGAAAAACATTTGCTGTTCACAAAGATAGCAGACTGACTCCAATTTGTGCCACTTTATAGCCATCATGATACACAGTTTGATTTGAGCATGTTCTCTAATGTGATGAAACGCTTTGAGCAGTCTACTGAGCTCCAGAACTCTCTTGGGTGAAAGATTTAACCTAGAATGCCCATTTCCCACTGTGAAGCATGGGGAAGGTGCAATTAGGATATAGGGGGCAATTTCTGCACCTGGCATTGGTAAGCTGGTATGATGCAATTACACTAAGGAGAACAAGTAAATGCTCCATCACAAAAATTAAAAAATCATAGTTTGAGCAGTCTTTGTCAGTGATGTTTTGGCCTTGTCAATTGGCAGATCCTAACCTAATAGAGTACATATGGTGCATATGAAAACCAGTCTAGATTAGAGCAAATTTTGGAACACTGACCAACTGTTTGAAGCAGTCAGAGATGAAAGTAACAACGTTGTGCAGCAGACAGTAAACAACTAAGACAGCTTGCACAAATGGCTCAGTTATCTGAAGAAAAACAATGGAAAAGCTATCCTATACTAAAACCTTCTCTGCACATAAACACTGCATGCACTGTTGTATAACATTGTTGAATATTTCACCAATAACTTTTAGAATAAAAGAGTAATTGCAAAAAATTTGATCACCTTACATCCACAAAACAAACATTCTGTCAACATGGAGAACATATACTTGAAGTGCACTTGCAGAAAACTGCTGCTATCAGCCCACTCACTCAGAAATTAAAAAAAACTTCTTCACTAGATGCAAAGAAGAAAAAATTACCCCTAAAAACTCAAAAGATCCTTAAGACATCAAAGCATATATTCCTTGAATAAATCCAGGACTATTTAGCAGCCTTAGTCGACGAACTCAGACAAAAAAAAATATTAACTTTTGAAAAGGTCAGAAGCACAGCTAGAAAACTCTGCCACTAAACAAACACAGAAAACACGAAACTGAAGCAAAAAATACACAAAACCAATAATATGCAAGTTAACAGAATAGAAAACAAACTTAAAACCCTACGTGAAATCAGCAGATGAAAAAATATTGGATACCAGAAACACATTGACAACACACACAAATAAAAACAAATATTACAGTGCAAAAACAAAACATGGACCAAACTCATAGAATACCACCCGACCCTACCCAGACTTTACGACATACCAAAAACCCTCAAAACCCTTTAACCCAACATCCTCTTATGACCCATTATTACAGGAAGAGGCAGCATACCCCATAAGATAGCTGGAGCAATGGTAAAAATCCTAACCCTATTACTATGCATAATCAGCCCCACACACCTTAAAAACTTATATAATGCTTTTCTTATTCTAAGAACAGTAAAAATGTGACTCTAAAATAAAAAAAAAGATTTGTGCAGTTTATAAAGAAAGTATTATGAATGATTAAACAAAAGTAGAGATTTCTCACTGAATCGTACTCCATAGTCAAGTATACCTGAAATGGTTGATAGCAATCAAGATGTTACAAAAGGATAATCAATGCTATATGATACAAAAGATAGCAAACATATTCAGAATATCCAAGTCAGACTTTGAAAAACATTTGTTCCAACTTGGTTATGTGAGTTGCTTTAATGTGTGGCCCCAAAAATGAAACTACTGGACCATTTTTCTGCATATGATTTGCTAGTTAAATGTTACAAAAATGTTCCGTTTTTGAAACAAATTGTATGGATGATTGAATGCAAAACATAAAAATGAACTATTACTAACCATACCCTAAGGCTTGTCTTCATCCGAAGAAGCTGATGTTGTGTTTATAGTGGGATTGGGAAGGAGTCCTCAACTGAGAACTCCATCTGGAGAACCAAATGATTGAATCAAACAATCATAGATCTATTGAAGTGATAGTGTCAAGAAATAGGTAAGAAAAAAGGCAATATGTACCAACTGGATAATGCTAGACAGCATGTTTCTTTGTTGACCTGACAAAAAGCTCATACAGCTTGGATGGGAGTTTTTCATCCATCTATTGTATTTACCAGATGTTGCACCTTTGGATTATCATTTATTCCGGTCATTAAAAGTTCTCTTAATGAAAAAATTAAAAATTTATTCTACTTGGAAGATTTCGAGAGGCGCTTGAAGCAGTTCTTTGTTGAGAAAAATAAAAAGTTCTTGGAGGATGGGATTATGAAGTCACCTGAATGATGGCAGAACAGAATAAAGCAAATGGTAAAATGGTATGTTCAATAAAATTGATGGGTAAAATTTTTTAAAATTCTTTTTGCTCACTTGAAACGAATCAATTTTTTGCCCAGCAAATATATACATAACATATATTTTAATGGATAACTTAACATTCGAAGCATCGAAAAAACAGCCTAAAAATGATACAAAAATAGAGGCTATCACAGATAATCAGCAGCACTCGATTAAGTTTCAATATTGAATGAAAAATGCAAGATCTGTGTATACTGTGCACCTCTTTCTTTGATCTAATCAGCCTTTCTGAAAGGTTTGAGGCAAGTCTGATGATGTGAATTTTAATCCAAGCCTTGAGAAGTGGTAAATATTCATCATCATCATCATCAGTCTTTTGTCATCCGTCATTGGACATATACCTTCTCCAGGATTTGCCACGACTCTCTATTGTTGTCATCGCAGAGCCAATACTTTCTGGATTTATCTAGTTTGTCTCTCCATCTTGTAATCTCCCAGCCTCAGTTGTACATGTGATCTCTGGGGATCCATGTCGTAAGTTGTGATGTCCATCAGTTGTCTGCCATTCTTGCAACATGACCAGCCCATTGCCATTCAAGTTTCCAAGTAGATTTTATGATGTCTTGGACCCCTGCTTTCTCCCTGATATACTGTGCTGTTTTGTGATCTCTCCATGTGAAGTTGAGCTTCTCAGTCTGCAGGTCTGTCTTTTGGTTAGGTTCAAGCAAACATCTTCTTCATAACTACATAAGAAAGAAAGTAAAACAAAGTGAAGTAGGCTTTCTCATCAATGAAGACCTCGAAGACAACATGGTAGGCTTCTAAGCTGTTTCAGACTGCATGGCCAGCGTCACCATACAACTCTCCAAGAGGTACAAAAGAAGAAATTGAACTCCCTACCACAAGATACTAAAAAATACTTCAACGTTACCATGGGAGACTTCAATGCGCAGGGTGGAAAAGGAAATGGCGTGTTCGGATACAAAATATGGAATGAGAGAGGTGAAGATCTTGTAAACTTTGCAACCACAAATGACTTCAAAATCATGAATACATTCTTAAAAAAGAAACATAATAGAAAATGAAGTTGGAGGAGCCTCAACCACGAAACCAAGAAAAAAACAGACTACATCCTAACGGACAAAAGCGACGCCATCAAAGACATTCAAGTCCTAAACCAGGTAAACGTCGGAAGCGACCACAAAATGGTAAGATGTAAGATGCAAGTAAACACCAATAAAGAACAGCAGAAAAAGTTTCCACACCCAACCACAACTGCTAAGTGTACCAAATGAACCCGATCCTTCAAGCTAGGATTGAAAAACATGTATAAAATCCTTACCGAAGAGAACGACACCAACATCCACGAACTCCACAGCAAAATGACAACCACTTCAAAAGCTGCCACGATGCTTGAACGAAGGAGCACACAAACCAGAAGTAAAATCTCAGGATGTTCATTAAATTGTGCAGAAATGGCAAACCACCACCAACAACAAAGGAAAAAATCGAGGAGACCAAACAGAATAAAACAATCAAAAAGTAAATATTATTCTTCTTCAAATCTACGCTAGTTATGAATGTCTGTTACGATGGAAACGACATAAATAGTCATTGTCAGTGGTGTAATAACCATGACAGAGGTGTTTCTATTTTTTCTTGAACAAAAGTATTGGATAACTGAGTTTCACCTTTTGATTTTTGTCGTGCTAAAAAGAATTATCTTACCAAGAGAGAGTAGCAGGGTCCTGATATTTTTATTTTCTCTTCTATGCGCTCACCTTAGTTTTTTAAAAATTGCCACGATTCGTTTTGTGTTGTGTATGTTTTGTATCAAATTTTGGAGCTGAAAATGTTATTTCCAAATGTTTACTATCTAGACACTCACAGCACCCCCAGATCCCAGCTGATTTATTCTACAAATTTGCATTTCACTTTATTGACCTTCGCAGGTCTGCATTTGTTCTCGAAAAGAAAATGTGTGTGTATGTGCATGTAGTATGTTTACTTGTGTGATGAAATATTTTCAAGAGACCCAAAGGATAACAGAGTTATCTTTTCTTTGTTTTACCAATATAGTTGAAAATGTACTTGCTTCTTCATTTAGCTTTAATACTTGTCTCTTAAACTCTTTTGGTGGATTGTTGTTTTTATTCAAGGTTGAGATATGCAGAGTCTGGAGTTTTTATTTCAGGTTGAAACTTTATAATTATCGTCATTGAAACAAGGGCAGAGAGGAGAAGTGGTCACCACAAAAGAGGTGGGGGTCATGTTTTAAAAATGAAAAGAAGAAATAATCAGGCAGAAGGGAAGGATAAGGGGAAAGAAAAAAAAAGGAGCGGGAAAATGAAGATAGAATTAGGCAGAAAGAGGAAGGAAGGAAGGAAGGAAGGAACGGGGATATGGCAAAGAAAGAGGGAAAAGAAAGGATGACGGGGAAAGGGAGAAACAGGTAAGGAGAGAGGTAAGAAGAGTAGAAGATATAGTACAAAAAAAAAAAAAAAAATCAAGTCCTGAATGGAAAAGGAGAGAAAATGAATGAAAGAGAAAGAAAGATTAAGAATGAGAAAGGAAGAGAGAGATTAAAATAACAAACGGAGAATATGAAGTAAAATATATAGTAAAAATCAAGAAAATACAATCTCTGAATTTTTGAGGTGAGGTATTATTATTATTTCTATTATTATTCGGACTATCCTCATCTTGGTTGTTTTTCATACAACGAACCAAACCCTTTATTTAACCGACGGTCAATATACCCCCATCAGTTAAATGAAGTGTTCGGTTCGTTACTTCCCCACACCTACCAGATGATACCTGATGAAGGCCGTAGAGTACAACATCCGAAACGTTGTATGAAAAACAACCAAGATGAGGATAGTCCGAATAATAATAGAAATAAGAAAATACAAAATTAGTTGAAATGTTACAGGTTAGGAATCAGGAATGTTCCGTATCAGTTTTCTGTGAAGAAAACTCACAGATTTGATTGTTTTTTTTGTTTTCAGTGCAAATTATGAAAATCTGATTTACTTCTTCAATGAAGTTGGAGATTCATAAGTACCCAGTTGTGCCCTGCTGTCTGGCTGCCCACGCAATATCTCCAAAAATCTTTGAGGAATTTCAATGAAATTTTCTTGGAGGATAGGCAATGGGCTAAGGAGAAATTTATGAAATTTTGTGGTGGATCCATGTACGACACCTATGTTGTAGCTATCTCTACATATCACACAATATTTCCAAAATTTTTCCCACTTGATAACTCCAAATGTTCTCAAGAAATTTTGTGTAACAGTGGAAAAGGCTATGGAAGAAGTGATTAAGTTTGGAGATGGATCCATGAACAATTACTTCCCCTGTTCAGTTTTGTTTTTTGATTTTTGTTTTTGTTTTGTTTCCAGGATTTCATAGGGAATCTTGATGCTATGAAAATTTTTTTTAAATGCATATTTACACTATAATACATGATGAAAAATCACAACCTGACTCTTGTGTAATACATTTGTCAAAATAAACAACTTTGTCAGGAGCAGTGAAATTGAAGAAATTTAAAAAAAACAGCAACCATTGCTGTATTTTTTCTTTTGGTCCTTTGGAAAATGATTATGAGAAACGTTTGTAAATGGAGGTTTTCAGTGTATTTGTACATTGGAAAAGATTGTTTTGGAAGCTTACACCATAAATACAAATTAAGCACAATTTTACTTATTCCTTAGAGCAATTCTTGGTCGCTATAATAAATAAACTGTGAAAAAGTTTTAGATGTTATTGATTATGAAATAACCGCAAATCAGAGGATTCATTGCTGCCTATTAAAATTTAAAGAGTTTACTGTCATTTCAAGTCAAGTTGCATACATACACACATATACATGTACATGTAAACACGCATGAATCCACACATACATATCTGCACACTCATACCTTCACACACACACACACACACACATATATACATAAGCACGCACGTATATATATATATATATATATATATATATATATATATATATATATATATATACATGTTTTAAAGGAATGGAAATATTTGGTCTGACAGAATGAATTGTAAATTGCGTTATATTATATAGAAACTTATTTGAAATGATCTCCTGAATTACACAGTTGATGTATCATTCAATTTAGACAACATGAATAGAATAAACAATTAAAGAAAATGGGGCTGCTGCAGGAATCAAACATGTCACTGATATGTAGCCACTTCAACATTGTGATAGACTTTCCATTATGCCAAACAGCCCACCAATAATGCAAAGGACAAATAACTGCTTTCAACCCAAATTCTATCTCGTTTTTTCTCAGTCTTTGTGTATATATATATATATATATATATATATATATATATATATATATATATATATATATATATATATATATATATGTATATATATATATATATGTATATATATATATATTCTGTGTAAATATATGTGTTTATATATATATATATATATATATATAAACACATACATTTACACAGAATCTTGATCTTATGGTACTATAAGTGGAATTTCTTTCTTGAAGGGATCATCAATTGTTTACCATGGAACTGTTTTGGGGTATTTAAAACAAAATAGTTATTTTACCATTGGTCCCCAGCAATGCTAATTAAAACACTACCTCCCCTCAAGCTATGATTCTTATACTTGGCTTCCTATTTCGTTTTAGGGTAGTCTTAATATATGTAGTTTGTTATTTTATTTCAGCATATTGATGCAAAATCTATCAATGGACCTATGTAGTGATTGGCTAATGAGATATCAATAAATAGCATAATGGTTAGTACTCTTATATTTGTGTCCCATCTCATCAAATGTTTAGCTGATGCCATGATTGAATCCATTATCATCATTTTAAACCTCCAACTGATGCAAACGGTTCGAATCAGTCCAAATACCAATAGAAATAAGAATCATTCTATTTGAGTTAATTGCCAAACAACATATTCAGCAGATGAATTGACATAAAATGCAAAAAGATTACTTGACTCCAGTCAAGTCCTTAATTTTTGTATGAAACAAGATAAACATTACAAAGAATATTCTTTTCTTTCACAATAGATGGTTTGTATAAAAGTATATATCATACCATTGATGATATTCTATCATCTTATAAGCCAAGTCAGATTGTAACATAATTTTAGAGACTGTATCTTTCAATACCGTCTTTTTGCTTGATTATTGTAATTGGAACATTCTTGAAGATCATCATTTATGCATGTCTTTATCTTGACAAGAATATACCCACACCAAATAGTGGATTCTCTATAAGTTCTATAAATATGAGAATGTATATATATATATATATATATATATATATATATATATATATATATATATATATGTATATATATATATATATATATATAAATTTATTGAAAATGATAATCAGAAGGTGGAGAGAAAAACTCATCAAAAAGCAGGCATTACATCTCAAAATTTTTCATTATTCCATGGGCATGTTTCAAAGCATTTTGACAGGCTATTTTTTCAGAGAAAAAACTTTCAGCGGTTCACAGAAAATTTTCATGTTAACATGTTTGAGATAGAGGAAAGAAATGGGGATATTTCGGTGCCACATCCACAGTACAAACATATATATATATTCATGCTGCCAATACATCATGGTGTCATCCTTTTGATAATGTCAGCCAGGGTGAGCTGCCCCACCACCCTGTTGGTATGCCAGTGTATATATATATATATATATATAATATAATATAATAATATATATATATATACGTATACCCACAAATACACTAAGGGGAAAGACTTGATCCCTTTGTAATCTTTTTAAGATTGCTCCAGTTACCTCCAATTTATCAATTGTTTTCCTTTTTCTGCTCATTGTTTCTTTGGGAAAATTTAATTTTTGTCAATGTTTGTCACTAACAACATTTTCCAACAACAAAATTGTCACTTATAAGAAACAATTCACCAGTGATATTTTAATCTATTTTTCAATATTTTTTAAATCTAATTTTATAACAAAAATTATGACCATATGTAGTTTCTAACATAAGAGAGCTACTTCTCCACAGTGTATTAACAGAATTTTCCCATTAATTTTACTTATTCAGTGTATATTTTTAACTTAAGACAATCTGACAAGTAGCATGGATGTGTCAATGCTATTAGTAAGAAGAGCCATTACAAAGAAAAAAAAGACACTTCAATTTCAGTAGTAAATTATAACAATTTTAACAACAGCTCATCCGACTCAATGTGTCTGTTGCACTGATGTTCACACAACGATGACTGTATGTTGAATAACAAAATTCATTTTGTTTCTGAAAGGGAATCAGAACACCATCTTTGGACAGCACACTAAATTTAGCTCAAAATATAATTAAGCATTTTCTAGCCAATGGAAAATGAGAATGAACATTTCAAACAACTCTCCTCGAGAGCTATTTCTACTCAATAAAAGATGACCAGAAAGTCAAATCACTAATTCATATGTGTTCTGCCAGGGAATAAGTTGTTACTCACAACAGAACTTTATATGCTTTGTTTCTCATGACTCAACACTTCCTGGCATCCCACCAGGATGAACATTACACATGATATAGAACAGTAGACAAACAAAAGAACATTTAACAACAAAGATCCCTCAAGTAAGTAAACTCCTAAATCTCGAATCATACTTTTTCCAAGAACTCTTTTAAAAAATCATTGAAGATTCCACAAAATTCATAATGAACACTTTCAACAACTTCAACTTAACTTTTGTTGTATTCACTGAATTCAACACTTTTTACTTGTATTTAATTTTGATATATATAAAGCCTTGTTTTTTGTTATTTAAACTGCCTTTGTCCTCTTTATTTCTCTTGTTCAAGTAATGTTTTCCTTCATCACTTTCATTCCTGTGATTACATGAAGAGGAAAGCCAAGCTGATAATGCTATATGATATTGTGTATGTAATCTCTAAGCAGAAAGTGAAAATTTTTAGAAAAATAATTAAACTTTTGAAAGAGGAAGAGTCTCGTAGAAACAATTAGAGGTAAACAAGAAGAAATTGATGTAATATGAACAGTTTGTACATTAAAAACAAGGAACAATAGTTATTGATTCATGATTGATGAAAGGAGAGACTTACCTGATGTTCCAGAAAGATAATTATACCTGTTAGAGAAAAAATAGAGAAAATTATAAGTAATCATAGAATGAAGAAATGAAAATTTATTACTTTCAAATACATACACATTATATATATTTTTGATAAGGCCATGGATACAAATATGTGAAGAATGAGGTGATGAACAAGGTCTTCTTGAATGTGAAGAGAAAAGAATTAGATAGTTGGATAAAACATCAAGTATCTGACGAGGTAACAGATGAAGGACAAGAATGTTTTTCTGTATGATGAGTTATAACTCCTACAATGGAACAATAGAAAGTTGTGTACAAAACAGAGATTGTGTGCAAGAGGTTCTGAAGACTTGGCTAATTCTCACGCAAATAGTCCAACCAGTATGAAAGAAAATGTAAGGGTTCGTTTGTGTATAATGGCTTCAAACTCTTGAATATTGGACTCTATTGATTTAAAAACTGTATTCCTTCTGGGTAAACAAATAGAAAGAGAAGTGCATCTGAGATCTCCTAAAGAATGTAATACCAATATAGTATGGAAATTAAAGAAGACTGTGTACAGCCAAGCGAAAGCCCCATCATATGGTTCTGAAGACTCAAAGAAGAACTAAAAAGATCAGGAGCACAAATGAGTAACTATGATAAAGGCTTATTCTACTGGCATAGCTCTCAAAATCCAGAAGGAATAATTGTCTTCTTTGTTGATGATCTGTTATAGGATGGATCACAGAAGTTCAAGTAGAGCATCATTAAGAAACTGAGGAGCAAAGAAGATTCAACAGTTTTCAAATACATTACTATAGACTTGAAACCAAATTCTGTGAATATCAACCAAACCAATTATTTGTAGAGTTTAAATCCGATCCTCACCATACAACTGTTAAAGAGGTACAAGCTAAATGTCACCCAAGTCTATGCTCCCACCTCGCAATCAACCGAAGAAGAAATAAACAACTTCTATGATGACTTGAACTCCCTACTACAAGATACCACAAGATAATTCAATGTCATGGGAGATTTCAACGCAGAAGTAGGACAAGCAAACGAAAGCTGCGTTGGAAAATTTGGATACAAAAGACGAAACAAGAGAGGTGAAGATCTGGTAAATTTTGCAATGGCAAACAACTTCAAAATTATGAACACATTCTTCAAAAAAAAAAACCCAAGAGAAAATGGACTTGGAAGAGTCCCAACCATGAAACCAAAAACAAAAAAGACTACATTTTAAAGGACAAAATCCACACCATCAAAGACATCCAAATCCTAAACCAAGTGAATGTAGGGAGCGACCATAGAATGGTAAGATACAAATAAACACAAACAAGGAATGCAGGAAAATGTTCCACACTAGACCGCAGCCACTGAACATACCAAATGAACTCACCCCAGCCTTCAAGCTAGAACTGAAAAACAGATTTGATATCCTTACCGACGAAAACGACACCAACATCAACAAACTCTGCAACAAAATAACAACCTCTCTATTAGAAGCAGCCCAAATTTAAACCAAGAAATACAGCAACCATTAGCAAAATCTCAGATGAAACCAGGAAACTGATTGAAAATCGCAGAAACCTCAAACCACCAACAACCACGAGGGAGACAGCAGAAGGAATCGAACTGAACAAAACAATAAAGAAGAAACTACGAGAAGACAAAAGAAGGTATACGACAGCCATCATCGAGACCAACCTTGAAAAATGTTGAGGATTTCGAGCGATAAACAAAGCATATAATATAATACAGGAAAGAAACAGATAACTAGCAGTCTCGAAGCAAATGGAGACATAATAACAGATAGAGACAGAATAGTTGAATGCCCCCAAGAATTTTACCAGGAACTCTACTCTTCAAAACACGGACAATATAACAACGACCAGAATACACAAGATGCTTACAATCAGTTCGAAGACTTCCCCGAAGTTACACCATGGGAAGTAAAGCAAGCCATAAAACAAACAAAAAAAAGGAAAAGCCCCTGGACCAGATAACATCACCATCGATCTACTCAAAAAGGCTGGCAACAGAAAACTAGCTATTCTATTCAACTTATGTCTGAAAGAGAGTAAAGTCCCGAAAGACTGGAACACTGCTATTATAATGCTTCTACATAAAAAAGGTAACCCCAAAGACCTTAACAACTACAGGCCTATAAGCCTGCTCAACTGCATTTACAAACTTTTCACGAAAATCATCACCAACCGGATTACTAAAACACTAGATAAGAATCAACCACGAGAACAGGCTGGATTTAGAAGAAATTACTCGACCATGGACCATCTTCATTCAATAAATCAGATGAAAGAGAAGGCAGTAGAATACAAAATGCCACTCGTGGTAGCATTTATAGACTTCGAGAAGGCATTCGACTCTAGAAATTCCCATGGTCATGAAGGTCATCACCCTACAAGGTGTAAACCCTGTATACGTTAAAGTACTGCAACACATACGACCACAGCAACTAATTCATTAGGCTACATAAGGACTCTGAACCATTTCAGCTCCAAAAAGGAGTAAGACAAGGTGATACCAGCTCACCCAAACTCTTTACAGCGTGCCTTCAGACGATCTTCTGGAACATGGACTTGGAAAATAGAGGAATCAAATTAGACGGCAAATATCTGAGCAACCTGAGATTTGCACATGACATCGTCCTTTTCTCAGAGAACCTACACGACCTCCAACTAATGCTAGATGAACTAAATGAAGGAAGCAAAAAAGTCGGCCAACACATGAACTTCAGTGAAATGAAAATCATGACAATCATATTGAGAATAAAAACATAACTGTCAAGATAGAAATTGCAAAATCCGGCAAAATAGACCACTACATCTACCGAGGTCTATGAATCTCCATGAGATCTTCAAAAGAGGAGGAAATCAAGCAAAGAATCACTCTGGGATGGCAAGCCTTCGGCAGAGCAAGCTCAACTTTCAAAAACCACATGATCCCAATAATCCTAAAAAGAAGAGTATACAACCAATGCATTCTCCCAATAGTCACCAGTAGAGCTGAAACATGGAACCTAACCAAGAGACAGGCCTGCAAACTGAGAAGTATGCAACGTGTGCATGAGAGAATCATGCTCAACCTTACATGGAGAGATTACAAGACAGCACAGTATATAAGGAAGAAACCAGGTGTTCATGACATCATAGAAACTATCAAAAAACTCAAATGGCAATGGGCAGGCCATACTGCAAGAAAGAAAGATAACCGATGGACATTACGTCCCCAGAGATCACATAAGAAACCGAGGCCGACAGAACACAAGATGGAGAGATGAACTTGACAGATTCAGGAAATACTGACTCCGTGATGCCCATGATAGGGAATTGTGGCGAATCCTGGGAACGACGGACTTTAAAAGACTGATGATGATGAAATCTGATCCCAAACAGTAGAGATAGACGGTTTTAAAAGATGACTCCACTTATGAAAAAAAAACAGCAACTGAGATGATCATTAGCTTCAGTGTATGTGAAGCCAACACTGACCTGAAACATGCAACAGTTAAGCTTTTTCTCAGAATGTATGAGATCATATAGTATATTAAAAATAATGACTCATATTATAGTTCCCAAATTCAGAAGTTGAAAAGATTTCTAGCTAAGTATATACACAGATGCTAGCTTTGTTAATTTACTTGATGGTGTTAGTCAGAGTAGTCACATAGTTTTCTTAGATGATTCTAATAATTATTTCTTCCCACTTTCATGGAAGTCAACAAAAATTAAAAGAGTAGTTAAATCAGCATGCTGTTGAAACCCTTGCTCTTGTTGACAGCTCAGGTGATGCCTTCCTTAGTTATTTGCAGTGATTATCCACAATAAGAGGTCTCATTTCACCACTGAATATAAAACAGGCAATAAAAGCCTTTTCCAAGCAAAACACTGAGTGATAAGCGGTTCAGGGTAGAGATGCCCACAAAGAAATGCTGGAGAAAAGAGAATTGGAATCATTCTAGGTAGAGGTAAAAAAAATCGCAAACCAATGTTCTTACAAAGAAAGGTGCTTTGAGCCTTCCTCAAGAAGGATTTTTAACATCAAGAGAGAAAAAAAATTCTGGGAGAATAAAATATATAGATTTGAAGAAATGAAAGATCCTTTTCTTTCAGGAGCTAAACAATATCAGCAGTGGATGGAGAACAAAAACAAGAAAAGAGGGGAGATTATATAGTTAACAACCCATCTATATATTTACATATATTTGAGTTATCACCCTCAGACAGTGTAGACATTTGCTGCCCCTGCAAGGTGGCGCTGATAGTAAACAGAGAGGATGCCATATTGGATTTCCTTACATTATGTATATACACAAATATAGTGACATACATGTCACTTTTTTCAATGCGTTTGTGTTTTCTGTCTTACCGACAAGTTCACTGAGAGTTGTCTACCAGTATGGTGAGTCAAGCTTTATTAATTCTAAAACCAGGTTCTATCACATACCATTGAGAAAGGTAACCTTACTTCTCTCTAAAGAGCAAGCACAGTGATTGCAATCAGGACAAAAATATTTTCAATATAATCTTGTTTCTACTTTATTTCTAATTGTGTTTACAGCATAATTAGAGAATTCTGAATAATTGTGACTCTATAATGAAAGTAAGATTTCCTTTGAATATTACTTTCGGCTTAGAAATTAGGTCCCTTAGCTTGTATGCTGTACAGCAATACTCAAGCAGACAAGTCAATTCACCGTGCACCATGATCATCTATGCCCTAGTTTCCTCTACACATATTTTCTACTAAAGATATATGCATATATATGTTATACTTTATGTCTATAAATATTTACTAAGCTTAAATTAGTTCTGCATGAGAGAAAATCAAAGTTAGCAATATTGTGTTGTACTAATCTCCCAAGTGGGGAGGATGTGCATACCATAAACACACACACATACTCATATATATATATATATATATATATATATATATATATATATATATATATATAATTAGTTGGACTTCCTCTCACGCAGCAGGATGCCTCCAGCAGCCTTTATAAAATATTTTACCCACAAGGCATAGCTCCTGATAGAGGACTCTGGTTCCACATGGGAACTTTAAACCCTAAAAACACATACTCACACAGCACACACCACTGGAGATGGGAAATAATCCCGAAACATGTCTGGACCATTGACATCTAAGGATTAATAAACCTTACCTCTGAAAACTTTACTCCCGAGTCTGTCTCACTCTTTACAGTTCATATTATATATATATATATATATATATATATATATATATATATATATGTATATGTATACAGGTATGAATACATGTAAAGAAAATAAAAACATATCAATGTTAAAACTTCCTTCAACCGATAAAAAGCCGACACTCAATTTCAGTCAGGCAACTTTTTGAAATTCATTTTTCTCTTCACTGTAAAATCTCCTTTATTTTTTAAAAAAAAAAACCCCAAATCCTTAAGATCAGGTGGGCACTTAATTGTAATTTGTCACTAACAATGCAAAATGAACAAAAGTAACTTTAAAAACCAATCAGGACCGCTTCTTGGGATTCCATATCATCATCATCAGTTTGTTAGCATCTGTTGTTAGACTTGAACTTTCCCCAAGACTAGCCAGACTTCTCTATCATGAGAATTGTGGAGCCTGTACTTTCTGAATTTATCTAGCTCGTCATGCTATCTTACTTCCTGCTGGCCACAGCCTCACACCTGATCTCTACCAAAAGCTCGCCAATCCAGTGTGATTCCTCGCTTTATTAAAATGTTTGTTGTACATGACATTTGTTTTGCTGAAGTTCATGTGGAGGCCAACTTTCTTGTTTGCTTCATTTAGTTTGTCTAACATTATTTGATGATCGTGAAGATTCTTAGCAAAGATGATGATGACATCAGCAAATTCGAGATTACTTTGGTCTTCTCTGTCTCTTCTGACTCCTTTGTGTTCTCATTCTAGCTTTCAGAAGATCATCTCAAGATAGTCTGTGGAGAGTTTGGGTAAGCTGGTATCACCTTGTCAAACTCTTTTTTCTATTCTAAGGGCTCAGAGTCTTTAGGTAGCCTGATGAAGGAACTGCTGTGTCGGTAGATTTGTTGCAATACTCTGACATATACAGGGTCTACACCTTGTTGTATTATTGTGTCAATAGTTTGGGAGATTTCCACTAAATCAAAGTCAACAAATGTTACAGTTAGTGGCATTCTATATTCTGCTTATTTTTCTTTTAGATGGTTTACTGAACAGAGATAATCAATGGTTGAGTAGTTTCTTCTGAAGCCAACTGGTTCCCGTGGTTGGTTTTCATTTAGTGTTTTGCTGATTTGGTTGGTGATCACTTTGGTGAAAAGTTTGTAGATGCAGTTTAGTAGGCTTATTGGCTTGCAGTTTTTGAGGTCTTTTGGGTTTCCTTTTTTATAGAAAAGCATTATGATTGTGGTGTTCCATTTTTCTGGAGCTTTACTTTGTTTGAGGTACAAGTTGAATAGGATGGCTAGTTTTCTAGTGATGTTTTTTCCAGCTTTTTTGAGTAGGTTGATGGGGATGTTATCAGGTCCAAGCGGCTTTCCTTTGTTTGTTTGATGGTTTGTGTCACTCCCTGCGGCGTAACTTCTAGGAAATCCTTGATTTGATTTCTCTTGGTTCATGTATCCTTTTCATTTTTCCGTTTCCTTTGTTTGGTGGAATAGAGGTCTTCGTAAAATTCCTGGGCACATTCAACAATTCAGTCCCTATCTATTGACAGTTATCCATTTGCACACTAGTTATTAGCTTTCTTCCTGTACTGAGAAATTTTCCAATAGTTTTGTATCCCATACCTTTTTTGAGAATGTTTCCAATGACTGCTGTTGTGTATCTTCTTTTATCTTCTCTTTGTTTCTTTTGGATGTTTTTGCTTGGCTCTGTTGCCGCTATCTTCTCTATTATTGTTGTTCTTAGTGGCTTGAGGTTCCTGCAACTGGTATATTGTTGCTGAACCCCTTTGATGTGCTCTTCTGGTTTGGTGAGGAGTTTGTATCTGTTCTTCATCTCCAGTTATAATGATCGGATGAGTTCTTTCTGAACGGTAAGTGGTTGCTGTTCGGTGCTGAACATTTTACTGCATTCTATTTTGGTGTTTATTCGAATTTTGCATCTATCATTCTGTGGTCACTTCCAACATTGACCTGATTTAGGACCTGCATATCTTCAATGGTGTGGCACTTGTAGTTTAATTCATTCTTGATTTAATGATTAGGGCTCCTCCTAGTCAATTTTCTATTTAAGATCCTCACCCCTCTCGTTCTGTATTTATATCCGTACTTGACAACGTATTTTTCAGTACCTTGTCCAACTTGGGTGTTGAAGTCTCCCTTAATGATGTTGGAATATTTTTTGGTTTGTTGGAAAATGGAATTCAAGTCATTGTAGAAGTTGTTTATCTCCTCACTGATTGATTGTGAAGTGGGGACGTAAACTTGAATGAGGTTCAGTTTGTACTTCTTTGAGAGCTGTACAATGACACTGGCTACGCGGTCTGAGATAGCTTTGGATCCAACATCATTGTCTTAAGTTTTTAATGAATTAGAAAGCCAACTCTGCTCTGTTTTCTTTTTTCTTTTTTCCATTCCATAGTTGTATAAAAAATGTTTGCTGTGTACTTCAATTAGTCCCTCTCATTTCATTAATACCAATAATATCCCATTTGATGTTCTCTATTTCATTTTCCAGAGTGGTTAGGTGTACGTCTATGGAGAATGTCCTGACATGGTTGATTCCTATATACAGAGTTGTTTTCTTAGGTATTCGCATTTGGGGCATATCACTTCCAACCAAAGCAAATGATGTGGCTGGACCTTTTAGATCCAGTAGGAATAGCTTGCAAATCATGGGGAGTTTCAGGCCATGCCCTGCTATGCTGGCCCATGATGTGTTGGCCTGAGTTTTTAGTTTAAAATACGAGACTATGATTTTCAAAAAGATATTTAGAAGGAAAGTAGCTCAATAGAACACCAGCATTGGCAATTCATAGGAACCAACTTTGTTGAATGATGAGGCTGGTTTATTCCGACTAACTAAAATCCATAGTTTTTGGCTATTTCTGTAAATAGACAACTAAATTGTCTATGCTGATGGGGGGGGGGGGGGCTTAGACTGTCCTGGGTTTAAAATTTCATTTTTCTGAAAAAATTTTAAAATAAGGGAGAGGTATGACTTATCTAAACATATCACCTAAGTACAAGAATTAAACTTGTAGGACCAGTATAATTCACTCACATATAGGAGAGAAAGATCAACCCAGATAAGAAATTGAATGCATTAGTGTTAACCTTGCTCTGCTTACGTCAGTACACACAAGTTGACATGAGTGAAAATCATAGCTATTATGCCACTAGATGAAAGTAAAAAATTGTCAGCATATTCCATGTCTGATTTTGTCCCCTACAGCGCTGCAAACATCTGTATTTATGAGTATCTATCCATACAATGGGTTCTAAGAGCTGGTGTAACTCATAGGCTGCTCTGTGTGACATCAGCTGTGACCACTCCACCAGACACCCTCAACACATCATGGGCCAGTATGGCAGGGAATGGCCCAACACTCCTCATGGTTTGCACAATCAAAATTACACCAGATGTTCCTGCTGGGTCATCAGTCCCAGAAGGCCCAGCCACATCACTTGCTCTGGGTGGGGTTGATATGCTCCAAGAGTGAATACCCAAAGACTACACCAAGAAAACAGCCATTCATGCTGGGTCATTGGTCTCAACCATGAAACCATGCAAGCCATCAAACCAACAAAAAAACGAAAGACCCCTGGATCAGTTAAAATCACCATTGATCTACTCAGAAAAGCTGGTACGGTCATCACCAGGGAACTGGCCATTTCATTCAACTTATCCCTAAAACATAGTAAAGTTCAAGAAGTTTGGAGCACTGCAATCATCATCATCATCATCATCATCACCACCACCACCACCACCACCACCACCACCACCACCACTTTGTCTGACACTGGGATTGAACCTAGAACCATCAAACAATAATTATACTACTAATGCTAAGAGGGGAGTGTGGTCAATATAACCCCGTCGGTCAAATAAAGGGTTTGTTTCGTTACTTCCCCACACCTACCAGACGATACCAGATGAAGGCCGTAGAGTACAACGTCCAAAACATTGTATGAAAAACAACCAAGATGAGGATAATCCGAATAATGATAGAAACAATAACAGTACCTCATCTCAAAAATTCAGAGGGAGAACTAGCAGTTGATAAAAAGTAAATTGCTCCATTGGACAGAAATAATTGTGTATCAAATTGCAGCTGAGAGAAAGAGAGAGATAGAGGGAAAGAGAGAGGGGGAGAGGAAGCAAGTGGAGGATGACAGATAGCATAATGAGTCATGTTGAGGGAAAAAAATTGGAAGGTTAATTCACTTTTGTGGCCCAGTGGTGGAGTGTTTGCCTCCTATTTCGTAGGCTGTGGTTCAATCCACTGCTGAGTCATACCAAAGAATTTAAAATGGTACACAATGTTTTTCATCTAAGCACAAGAACTTGGATTTAGGAACTTCTCCCCAAGACTAAGCATTTACGACCAGAATCACTTTGGTTACACTGGTTTTACTAAGATCACCGAAGCTACAAAATGCCAAGCCGGGTCATTACTTAAATGGGTATCCACTGGGCAATACCAGGTACCATAAGCAGAATGAAGTTCGACAGGCCTAGTAAGCTGGGAGTGGGTCTTATTAACAATTACCTAGGCATACCTAACCTCAAAACCCTCTTGATGAGAGTATGAGTATGACGATACATACATCCATTTTCAGAAGATTGGCATGCGTTAGCTTTAAAATTAGCAAAATTTGTTTTTGGATTCCATTCGTAAAATGAAAATCAGAAGACAGGTTCTGGAGCAGTTATTCTCAAATGGGGAGCATTTGGATCCCAAGGGATGAATTTCATTCATTGGAGGAATGTATAATGGAAAGTATAACAGTGAAAAATTATGAAACAAAAATTCAAAATGGAGGAGTGATCAAGGAAATCAAGGATTACAAGGGGAGGAATGTGACCAGGAAATCTGATAACCTTGGGGAGCAATTGAGGAACCCTGGCATCACCAGCCAAAAGAAGCAAAAATCGCTAAAAATGACCATTCATGATTTTTATAGAAAATAATACTTGCAGAATATTCCCATATCAAAATATTTACAAGTATGAGAATCAATTGACTCAAAGAAAGACAACTTGCTCTTAGTCCTCCTCTCCTGCTGCTACTACTACTACAGATGGTGGATGCCTTATCAAGCATCGTCAAATGTGAATCTTTTTTCTATTATTCCTTTCACGTTTATTTTAGTTGCTTTTCATCTCGTTGTAACAATTGTAATATCATCTTGGGGGTGGAATTGTTTGCTACACCCTTGAGTGCACATGTAAATGCATGCACATGTGCACACACACACACACATACACACACACACACACACACACACACACACACACACACACACACACACACACACACACAGAGAATATTCTTTACCTATGTTTGTATATGTATATGAATGTCATCTGAATCATTTTTATCTTAATCTCTAGATTCAAGCTTAAGTATTTAATACAGTTGTTTTCTTTCTTTAATCTGGTATAGAATGATCCCTTGTTTTGAGGCCAGAAAGCCAGCCACCTAGCTACTCAGCCAGAAAGCCAGCCACCTAGCTACTCAGCCAGTAAGCCACCCTGAATACCAAACAGAAAACAGATGAGTAAAACACTCTAAGGTCATCTGATAAATAGGTAAAAAGAAAGTTGACAAAATGAAGCAGTTAATCTGCCAACAAATTGCATCATTTACACTTTGTCCCATTTTCCATTTCAATTTGGTTGTATAACAATTAGCTCTTCTCAAAAACAGAAAGTAAATTATTGAGAGGAATTTCTTTTTGTATTTTATCAAAGAGTTGATTTTAGCCTAGCATCTACACATCATGATAAACATAAACCTTCCGACAAACTAGAGACTTATCTACTAAGTGCTGTAATTAGTCTGACACAAAAACACATGGCTTAAATCTTCTTAAATATAGTCATTGTCCTTGATTTATGATGAATCATAATGATATAACAGATTAATTACTAAGGCAGATAATTATGACAAAAAAAAGGTTACCTTTTATTCTTACAAGAATAGTGCCAGTTTCAAAGGTATATTCTATAAGGTTGGACCACATGGTGTTTGGAGCAAACTGTCATCATTGTCATGTTCGTCATGCAAAACAATTTTGACATTTAATGTTTAAATTTTGATAATTTCAAAGAGCAAAAATCAAGGGAGATAACTAATAAAAACAATGAAGAAAGACGTTTATGTTTATAACTTTTATTAGATTTTCCAAGAACTGCTTATCCAAACATTTTATGGAACTGCAACCAGTTTAGGAGATGGATAATTTTGATTCCAAACTAGGGAATAGAGACCTCTTGAGGCTACAATGCGCTGTGGAATGTAATGAGCACAGTATGACAGAACTCCCAAGCCATTCTTATTATGCCTTACCGAGTCAAGCACAAGTCATGACTCCAGACCCTGTAAAACAGAAGCCATGGTCATCTTTAACGACATAGGATGAGTATGATAATCAGCATGATTATCAGTCCACCAAGTAATGAACTAATCTACACTTGTTACTGGACGAAGCTAAGATTAATGAATAATTTTAGCTATCAGATATTTTTCCCTGACTGCAGAGGTTGGTCTTCAAGCCAAAGTAAAATCCACAGTTTCCAATGTTGATTTTCAAGGCAAGTAGACTCTTTCCACATAGATCAGCACAATACAATCTTCTCCAATCTAAGTTAGTGAAAAAAACTTGGTTGCAAGTAAAAAAAATATAAACATAACAGGATAGATACATTTATACTTTTTTCTGAGCTATTTTATCTGTATTGATTTTTGTAGATGAAGTATTATAAATCACTATTAATAATTTTTACTACTATTCACCTTCATCTTAATTGTTGTTGTTTTTTATCACATTCTAGACCACAAAATTTATCTACTCACTGCTGAAGGGAACCCAGCCTGAATTTAGTCGCAAGAAAAAGCAACCACAATTAAGATGAAGGTAAAATAGCAAAATTAAGCTTTAATGATTTATAATACTTCATCTACTAAAATGAATAAAAAAAATTGGATTGAACTGAACTGTGAGTTAATAACCAACACGATGCAGATGAGATTGTGACGAAGGAGTAAGTTTGAGGGTTTTATTTGGACTGACGCTTTACACTAAGATCCAGTAGTTCAGTGATAAGAACGGTCATGCGTTGAATGAACCACCCTCTAGTTCAGAGGGTCATGAGTTCGACTCTCACCTGGAATTTTATTCTGATCTACTCTGTTGATTTATTTACCTAGACAGAATTTAGTTACAAAAAAAAGTGAAAACAATTATGATGAAAGTAATGTCATAGGGAGTGTATCTGTTCACACATGTGCAGTAAGGTCCCATCTGATGGGTTGCTAAGTTACATTGGGGCTGTGCTACTAGTTCTAAAGATATTCAAAATGGCTGGATACTCTCCAGGTAGACCTTGTAAATATTGATAGGTAGACAAAAATGAAATACACACATATATATATACATATATATATATATATATATATATATATATATATATATATATATATATGTACAAGTTGAAAGAGATGAATAGACCGAAAATGGACAAGATGAGAATTTGGGTTGAAAGCTGTTATTTGGCCTTTGCATTGTCGGCAATGTTTTATATATATATATATATATATATATATATATATATATATATATATATATATATATATATATGTATATATATATATATTATATGTATATATGTATATATATATATATATATATGTATATATGTATATATATATATATATATATATATATATATATATATATATATGTATATATATATATGTATATATATATATGTATATATGTATATATATATGTATATATATATGTATATATATATATGTATATATGTATATATATATATATATATATATATATGTATATTTATATATATATATATGTATATATATATGTATATATATATATATATATATATATGTATATATATATATATATATATATATATATATATATATGTATATATATATATGTATATATATATATGTATATATATATATATATATATATATATATATATATATATGTATATATATATATGTATATATATATATGTATATATATATATATATATATATATATGTATATATATATATGTATATATATATATGTATATATATATGTATATATATATATGTATATATATATATGTATATATATATATGTATATATATATATGTATATATATATATGTATATGTATATATATATATGTTTATATATATATATATATGTTTATATATATATATATATGTGCATATATATATATGTTTATATATATACATAAATATATATGTATATATATATATATGTGCATATATATATATATATATATATGTGCATATATATATATATATATATATGTTTATATATATACATAAATATATATGCATAAATGTATATGTATATATATATGTGCATATATATATATATATATTTTTATATATATACACAAATATATATGTATATATATACGTGCATATATATATATGTTTATATATATACATAAATATATATGTATATATATATGTGCATATATATATATATATATATATATATATATATATATATATATATATATGTATGTATATGTATGTATATGCATACATATGTATGTATATATACATAAATCTACATATGATAAACATATATATATATGAAAAATAGGGAATGAGACAGATTCATTTGTAAAAGTATATGGAGACTTTGTTTTTCGATTAATTAATCCTTAAATCAATAGCGTTTGTTATGTCCGTACCTTTTAATAGTTGAAATGTTCCCGTAGAAAACAAATTCAGAGTCAGATGTTTTGCTTTGTAAGCAAAAATGGAAATCAAGAAAGAGGATTCTTTCTGGGTCATCATGATGAGTGGGATGTATTCATATATGTATATATATGTACACATATAGTTAGATCTATGTACATACATATATATATATATATACAAGCATTAGTATCAATAGCATCTGGGAGCCTCTTATTATAAGAGATTTTCCCCAAAAAGCAAATTAGAATACCCAATGCAAGGGAGGGAGCTAAGAGGTACTCCGATAACACAATCTTTGATATACAAAAAGCAGAAAAGATGCGTCCTGTCCAGTCGAGCATGTGCTGTGAGTAGTGATTCTACATTCTTGAACCAACCACACCCAATGAAGACTGCAGGGTACATGAACAAACCATTTTGTAAAAATGAACACACAGATGAGGGAAATAGTCTGACCATACCATGCATGATGATTCATGTATCTTTTTCATAAAAACACTTACTAATCATTGAATAAATACTGAAATTTTCATTAAGTGTCATTACTTAAATTAATATTAGTAGATTTTTAAAATGTGAGAGTATATTTGGCACTGAAAATTTCCCATGTTTTTTTCAACAAACGTAAACACAATTTTACTAAATCTAGAGAAAGTCAGACAGTGCAAACCTCTGCTGACACTGTATACTAACTTAAGCTATAAAATATCCTTGAATCAGCCCCCAAATTTAATCAGTTCTTCTTTATCCAATAATGATACACTCTTACACAAAATTTCACTGGGAACTTCTGGAGATAGTATGGACAGATGGACAAAAGAATAAGAAAGACATGGGGTGATACACATACTTCACCAACTTCATTGACAGAGGTAAACAAATAACTTTGTTATGGGAGAAAATAGTTTTCATAGAAGATTCAGGAATACCTTAAATAGTGCTGTCTTGATGTACTGCACTCAAGTTAAGCAGAACAAGTTAAGAAAACAAACATTAAATTATAATGAGAATTAGGAAACTGCAGTTTTGAACACTACAGAAAAGTTAAGAACAAGTTAACTGTACTAATTGTACTAACCTGTATTTCAGTTTCAAATTTTAAAATAGCTTTGAAGTAACTTACAGAAGTTAATCTTGAAACTAACAGAATTTTTTTGCTTTTTCACTACTCAATATATAACAAAAGGAAAAAAAGAGAACAAATTTTGGCCCTTTTTTATTGATTTATTGTGAAAAAAGAAAAAAAATTTTGGCCCTTTTTTATTGATTTATTGTGGAAAAGCAAAACAAATTTTGGTCCTTTTTTTATTGATTTATTGTGAAAAAGGAAAACAAATTTTGGTCCTTTTTTATTGATTTATTGTGGAAAAGCAAAACAAATTTTGGTCTTTTTTTAATTGATTTATTGTGGAAAAGGAAAACAAATTTTGGTCCTTTTTTATTGATTTATTGTGAAAAAGGAAAACAAATTTTGGTCCTTTTTTTATTGATTTATTGTGAAAAAGGAAAACAAATTTTGGTCCTTTTTTTTATTGATTTATTGTGAAAAAGGAAAACAAATTTTGGTCCTTTTTTTATTGATTTATTGTGGAAAAGGAAAACAAATTTTGGTCCTTTTTTTAATTGATTTATTGTGGAAAAGCAAAACAAATTTTGGTCCTTTTTTTATTGATTTATTGTGGAAAAGCAAAACAAATTTTGGTCCTTTTTTATTGATTTATTGTGAAAAAGGAAAACAAATTTTGGTCCTTTTTTTAATTGATTTATTGTGGAAAAGGAAAACAAATTTTGGTCTTTTTTTATTGATTTATTGTGAAAAAGGAAAACAAATTTTGGCCCTTTTTTTAATTGATTTATTGTGGAAAAGGATAACAAATTTTGGTCCTTTTTTATTGATTTATTGTGAAAAAGGAAAACAAATTTTGGCCCTTTTTTTAATTGATTTATTGTGAAAAAGGAAAACAAATTTTGGTCCTTTTTTAATTGATTTATTGTGAAAAAGGAAAACAAATTTTGGCCCTTTTTTAATTGATTTATTGTGGAAAAGGAAAACAAATTTTGGTCCTTTTTTATTGATTTATTGTGAAAAAGGAAAACAAATTTTGGTCCTTTTTTTTATTGATTTATTGTGGAAAAGGAAAACAAATTTTGGTCCTTTTTTTATTGATTTATTATGGAAAAGGAAAACAAATTTTGGTCTCTTTTTCATTGATTCATCCTGAAAAAAAAAGAATAAATTTTGGTCCTCTTTCATCGATTTATCCAAAAAAAGGAGAACAAGTTGGGTCCCTCTTTTATTGATTCATCAAGAAAAAGGAAAACAAATTTTAGTCCCTTTTTCATTGATTTATCCAGAAAAAGGAAAAAGAAAAATATATTCATCCATTTCCTCCGTTCCTCATCACATACCCTAGCTAACTATTTTGTTTTTTCAGTTTTCTCTTCATTCACCAGGCCACAATGTTGCCATTCTAACCCAATTTGCTTGATTGATAAAAATAGGTATAAAACTGGGTGGGACAAAATTTATTGCAATGGGAATTTGACAATTGAGCCTGTGTCACTACCTCATCCATTGGAAAATCAATATTGCTTCCGAATTCTTGCAGTAAATCTTAAGTTACAAGGGTAAGTGAAAGAAAAAAAAATGAAAGAAACAACTGGAAAAAAGGATTTGCTGGAGTGGAAAAAAGAATAAGTTCGCAAGGAAAAGAGAAAAATGGATGGGATGAATGAAGAAAAGAAGGAAAAAGAAGAAAATAAAGCAAAATGTAAAAAGGAAAGAAGAAAAGGAAAAAGAAAAGGAAAAAAGAGAGAGAAAAAAGAATGAAAGAATGAAAAAGGAGCCAGAAAGAAGGAAGGGAGAAGTGAAGAAAAGATGAAAGAAAAAAAAGAAAAAATAGAGGACAAAATGAAGGAAATATAAGTAAGAACAGAAAAAAGAAAATTTTCAAGAAGAAACAGTAAACAAAGGTATGTAAAAAAGACAAATGAGTCAGGAAGAAAAATAGAAAGATTTGTTGAGAAGATAATTTTAGAAAGAAAGAGAATGAAAATTGAAATTACATAAAGGGAGTGGAAAAGGAATAGAATCTGAGGAGGAGAAATAAATGCAGGTGGGAAAAATGGCTGAATGATTTAAAGGAAAAAGGAATAAAAAAGAAAGGAAGGAAAGAATGTCTGATTTTCAACCAAAAGCTTGCAAACCATGACCAGAAACAAAAGAGATAAGAGTAACAAAGAATCCGACAGTCATTTTTGGAAAAGGAAAATGTCTAGCAGAAATTTTTAAAAATACATAAAAAGTGGGGAGACTATTTATGGTAATGGATGCAATTTCAGACTCTACAGCATGCTCTAACCACAACACAGACATATTGAATATGGCTGTCAATGAATACAAAGTTGCAAGGTCCTTGTGATCGGAATTCATTTTGTTTCAGTGACTAAGAAGACAGACACACATATAATAGTCCGAAGCATATAATCTGCTGGGCCCCATGAATTATTTACCATATTGATTAGATAAAAAAATATCTATGATAGACAAAGAAAAGAAATTGATGAATAGGTTTGGAAGAAAATGTCAAAACCAGTGAAGTGAAATGCTAGAATAAAATAATTAAATGTATGGAAGAGGAGAATAAGAAATCCCAATAGTTCCTTGCGTATCAAGTTATTTGACAACAGAAATGGTCAATTGCTCTTATAAACAAAGTTTTTATCAACCTGAGTTCTTGAAATCTCTTTTACTGGGAGATATTTGGAGTAGAACATACCTTGTTGGTTAACAAGATGTGTCTGATCATCATATTCAAATCAGATGGCGTGGCTAAAATAGCAAGTTCCTCATTAAGATCATGCTTTTCAAGAATGCAACATTGACCTTATATCAAGGGCCAGCATTGAGCATGAAGTGATCATCTAGGTGGCTAAAATCTGGGAGTGCCACATAAATTCTGAATGACTTGGACAAAATTTCTTTATCAAATAAAAAACCATGAAAACTTTGTTATAAAGAGAATAGTGGCTGAGACTGGTTGTAGCAACTTGGAAACAAAAACTTTGTTGAATGCAAATAAATGCATGAAATGACAATGTTTTGGGGCCATGATGGAACAGATTTGGCTCCAGCTCATCTGGCTTTATATATATATATATATATATATATATATATATATATATATATATATGTTTCTTTTTGAAAAAAATAATCTCATGAAAATCCAAATATACCGATGAATTTGTTCAGCAGTGTGAATAGAGTGTGAATTAAGAAGGCAAAAAGTTGAATGATATTTAGTTTGTAAGTTAAAATCTTTTTTACAATATAGAATGTGACTTGCTGTAGCATTTGTTGACTTTAAAGAGGTCTTTGACTCAGTGGAAATAATAGTACAAAGCGGAGACCACGTATATATCAGAGTATTGAACATATCTACTGACACAGCAGTTCCTTTATCAGGCTACATAAAGACTCAGAACCCTTACAATTAGAAAAAGGAGTGAGACAAGGTGATGCCAGCTCATCCGAACTCTTCATAACCTGCCTTGATATGATCTTCTGAAATCTAGACAAGGAACACAAAGGAATCAGAATAGATGGCAACATCGTCCTTTTTGCTAAAAACCTTCATGATCTCCAAATAATGCTAAACAAACTAAATGAATAATCAAGAAGGCTGGCCTCCATACATCATGTACAACAAACATGTTGAGGACAAAGACACAACAATCAAAATCGAAAACGCTGAGCTGAAAAAAGTAGACCACTATATTTACCTAAGACAGTGAATATCCTTGAAATCCTCTAAAGAAGAAGTCAAGTGAAGAATCACACCAAGTTCGCAAGCTTTTGGTAAAGTAAGCTTGACTTTCAAGAACATTAAAATCTTGAAACGACGGGTCTACAACCAATGCAATCTCCAGATAGTCACCTATGGAGCTGAGACATGGAACCTTACCAAAAGATTGACCCTCAAACTGAGAACCATGCAACATTCACATGAAAGAATCATGCTCACCAAGAGAAATCATAAGGCAGCACTATATAGCAGAGAAAAGATAGAAGTCCAAGGTATAGAACCATTGGAAAACTCATATGGCACGGGCTGGACATGTTGCAAGAATGTCTGACAACTGCTGGACTCCACTCCTCACAACATGGATCCCCAAAGGTCATATGGAAAATTGTGGCTGACAGAAAGTAAGATGGCGTGATGTGCTAGATAAATTCAGTAAGTACTGGCCCCATGATGCCCATGATAGAGAGGTCCGGCAAACTTTGAGGAAGGTGCTAAAAGGCTGCTGATGATGATGATATGATACATAATTTTCAGTTACAGAATTTGGAATTGTTTTTCACAGCAGATGTACTTGATGAACCTAACTGTTTCTGGAAAAATGTTTTTTAACAGAACCATTTCAGCTGCTCCATATCTAAACACTACTTCAATTGATTTTGAATTTCTTTTTACTGCAAATTGTTGCAAATTGTAATCAGGCATTTATGATTTCCACCAGACTTGCTGGAGGAATGTGTAGTTGTCTGGGAAAGAAAATATATATGTCAGTATGGAAATGTTTTTTTTTGTTTGAAAATCAGAAATAAAATGATTAACAGCAAAAACAACTTTTTCAGTAAACTTGTACATAGGTTTCTCTTGCTATCCAAAGCTGAAATGAAGTAAAGAGGCAATTAATATATATTTATACAGGAAAGGTTTTTGAGTTTTCCCAGATCCCCAAAATGGTGATGATATGTTAGACTGAGTAGTCAGATGTAGGAGTGGTGGGAGGCACAGGAGGCTATGGTATAGGAGGGAGAGAAGGATGGTTGATGCCTGCCTCTATAATTTCCATTTGTCATTTTTTTTATTTATAAAAACAAAAAATGATGTTAAGCAAACTTTTGAAAAAGCAGAAGATACCTGTTCCTTCAATTTCTCTTTCTCTTCTGACAGAATTAGTGAAAGACTATGGATCTTTTTAGATTTGTTTTTTGATAATTCAAAAATACAAAAATACCTTGTATATTGAAATTTTGATAAGTGCTGGTTTTGATGTAGGATGGTTAAGGAATTGCTGTACAAATTCGTTTGAGTATAAGCAGAACAAAAATCACAGCAGTTTATATCAAGATCTTGAACAGTAAGGTTTTGAACAGTATGGAAAATTTTTGAATGAATTGACCACACTAATCAAGGTATATCAGTGCATTTGAATGAAAAACTTCAATTAAATTATGATTTTGGACTTTTTGATGCCTTTTATCATGTTATATGTCAGGCTGTGTGGGTGTAAGAGGAGTTCCCAAAACACCATGACTAGAGCTTCTGAGGAAAATGATCAGAGCAGTTATGAATCTGCCCAATGCTATAGAGCTTGAAAATCTATCTGGATTTACTATTTCACAGACAAGAACAAATAGAGGAAAGAAGTAAAAATAATGTTCAGTGTTTGTTTTGCAGAGATGCGATGTGCGCCTCTTTCCTCTTTCTCCTACAACCAAGTCCCCTGTACCTCTCAACACCCTAACCTCTGATGACTAATCCTTGCATACATATATATATATACATACATTTTTACTGATGAAAAGTTCTCATAGGAATACTACTATTGGGTAGTAAAGTTGTATATTAGCTTCAATTGTCAACAGGCATTTAATTCCTTTTCTTATCAGTCAAGCTCAGTTTTAAAAAAATTTGATGTCTCTTCCAGAATTGTAGTTCAGATTTATAAAGTTTTAGAAAAATCTTTCTCTTCTTCAAATGCTTTTACTCATAGCACACTTAGGCAATAATGGCTCTCCACAAAGCCCACAGTGTCAATGATGTTTTGCTCACTTAAACTTTTTATTCTCTCACATTGTCCATATATTTTCTTTGTTGTCTTCCTTACCAATATATGGCTTCATAGCGTAAAGCATTCTATTTCCCCCATTTCTGATGACATGGCTCAGGAATTTGAACTTCCTCTTATTAAATTTTTTCTATGGGAACATTGGACAAATGCTTCATTTGTTACCCCATGCCTAATTGGTATTTTCAGCATTCTAGGTGGAATAATATAGTCTGTAGATACCAAAGATATTCAGGTTACATTCAACAGATTTTGTGACAAGTATCTTTATTAAACTGTTCTGTTGAGAAAAGAATGATTCTTGACTTTTTTCAAATTTAAAATAGCTTGAATCTTCTAACATACTAGTTACATTTGCAATATATTACCATAAAAATGACAAGAATTTAAGATAAGCACAGGTCAATTTAGGATTTCTTGTCAAGAAGACAGTGCTCATGGAAAGCAAAGTGGAGAACACATTTGCAATAACCTCAACCAAAAATCAAAATCCTCACTCATTGGGTCATCAACTGTCAGTAAAGATGGCCTCTAGCTTTAAGAATTCTATTTCTGTGCTGCACTTCACAATGACACATTCTTATTGGTAAGTGTTTTTACTGCTTTCTATTTACTTTCTTGACATATTGATATACTGATAATCTGAGAAGTCATCTATTTTAAATTAGTGCCAATTATCATATATGCTCAGAAGGGAAGGTCACTTGCCTGTTTTATCATTACATTGGAAAGAGAATTCTTGAATTGAAACAAAGCAATACTAATCTAGTTTTACACTTTTCTGATCCGATTCCTTTCAATCTGTCTCAATCTGCTTATATCAATCACCGTTCAAATCAGGTAAAATGTAGAGAGCCTTCTGTGGCGATTCCTGTTAATCCTTTTTGATGGAGACCAACCTCCTCAACACATAAAATAACATAAACCATTGGGCCATAAGGTGCTGCAACTCTAGATCCATTCAGGCATGCAAAGTCCTCTCTGATTGATTGCAAAGTTACCTCAACCAAATCTTGTGATATTCAAAATGGCTGGATACATTCTGGGCAGACTTCTATAAAGATACACTCCGTATAAGCATATTTTCCCCTGTGATGAATCAACAAGGACTAGACAAACTCCATGAGGTAAAGGGAGGGGCTAGTATTCTTTTGTGAAGGTCTTTATTCTCTTTTATGGAATGAGTAAAAGCTCCGAGTCTAATGTCAGAAAATGAATCCTTGGTCTTGAGGAAATTCTACATTTAATTTGTACATTTGAGTAGTCTCATTTTTTTGTTCATTTAAATGAAACCTAAGTGAAAATTCAAATTGACAATTATTGAAACAAAGTTGACCTGACTGGACAACCAGGTAGGTAGCAAGGTATTCTTCCCTTTTCACTTGGTTATTTTCTTATGTCAACACAACTGAATACATCATTTGGTCTAGAACCTTGCAAATTTGCATCAGCACTCTAATAGACATTTTCTAAAAACAGTTTAAAATTTCTCTTGCATTTTTGGGGTTGTCTTGGACTCTTTCAATCTTGTGTCAGCACTACCGGACACATTATTTGGCCTTGAACTTTGCAAATGTGCATAAGTAGTACCTTCTCACAGCCAAAGACTTTCACCCCTTTCCTATTTTCCAGCAGGCAAAATCAGGTCAAAAGCTTGACAGTAATTGTTTCATTATTTATTTTTCATTACAATGGATATTGTAAATGAAGGCTTACCAAAGTCAGGGTTATGACATCTCTAGGGTTCTGATGAAGATCATTGAGGTTGCAGAAATATTTGAAAATCTCTTTAAAGAATATTGGTTTTGTTTGATTTTTGGGAAAAATTCTTTTTTTGTTGAATAATTGGGTTAGTGCTACCAGACATAGTACTGTACTCTTAGAAGCATTGTGAATTAAATTTCATCAAACTTTTGAAGTATTGGTATCTGCATGATGGGTCATTTTTGATACTACTTTTTCATCTTGATATATCAAGGAGCACATGGGTTTATATTCAGTCCACCATTTTGTTTAGTGTCCAGGCTGATCAACAGATGGAAGAATACTTTGAAAGGAAGACAAAGGAATCTGCCTCAAAGAGTAGGAAAACAATCTTGAAAGCACTCAGTGCATATCTATGCCAATACTGTACACTAACTGAAACTGAATGAAAATAAAATATTAAAAAACAAGGGGGAGAACTTTGAATGTACAGAGAGGTAAAAATATTGAGTTACTTCCATTGAAATTAAAATTTAGCTTTTTTATTAACTGTTTGTTTTTAACCTCTTTTCATATAAAATAATTAAAATATCTCTAAGTTAAAAATGAATTCCTGAATCCACCCCACCTTCTTTTGTAGCTCATTGTCTACCCTTTCATGAGAAATTTTGGAGATATTGTATTGACAAACAGATGGACAGACATGAGTGGGTACATATACCTCTTCCAACTTTGTTGCAGAGGTAAACAAACTTTACTCATCTAAGGCAATTCCTGTTGACCTTGTTAACATGTACTTTCCCACTTATGAACTGAGTGAAATTCGAAGTAGACTATTTTAACATCTGGAGTTCATTTGATAGCAACAACAATATTGAGATTCTTATTTACAATAACAACATTTGTAACTTTCTTTTTCTCCCTTTCCCATCCACTCTTTCCCTGATTCATTTTTCCCCATTTTCTTTCCAATACCTACTCTGTCTTTGACTCACTCTTTCCTTCTGTAATTGTTTCTACCGACTTGCTCACCATTTCCACCTCTTTTTTTTTCTATTACTCACTTGCCTCTATTATTCATTCACTCTTTCTCTCCCTCTCTCTCTCTCTCTCTGGACATTCTTTTCTGAACATGATTTCTTGAGAATAATTAATAGTCAATTGAGAATTTAGACTTTCAAAAAGGGAAGTGTACACCTGCAGTCAGTCTAGAAGTGTGGTCCTCAGAGTCCCAGGTCACACTCCTTTCATTCCCTGCTTTCCTCAATTCCTCTTCCATTTTGAATTGTTATTTAGTAAATTTTTTTTGTCCTTCCATACTTTCCATTATATTTTTCTTCCCTGGCTGAAATTCCTCCCCAAGGAGCCCATAAGAATCATTTGTTTAGAATTGGTTCATCAACAATGTTCAAATGCTCTTAAAGGATAGATATGTAAATATACATAGATGTGTGCGTATATAAGCCTATGACCCTTTTTGTCTAGGCAGTCTTCGTAGCTTCAAGACTTAAGCTGTAATACACGGGCACTTTGCTTGGACAAAGTGTGATGCCCAAGTGCCACTTCCATTCTCTCAACCATGCTGAAGACTTCTGAATGAAAAAAGTTCTCAATACAATTGGAAATCAGCATGGCTGTTTGCTGGTTGTGGCACCTGATATTCCTAGATGGTAACCCATCCAGGTACTGATGTTACTTAACTTTGGTGATCCTATAAGAACTGGTGTATGCAACACATTTTGGCCATAATACTGTGTGTATGTCTCATTTAGAACTTTTAGTGTATTTATAGGTAAGCATTTAATGTCATTGAAAAAAGCAGAAAAAATTTATTTTTGAATACATGCATTTATACAGATAGATATTGATGATAATTGTGGAGACATTATATTCGGGAACATTTTCAGTGTGGCGGTGGAATTCCGGTGCAGGATAAAATATGTTTTCTACTCTAAGTCAAGATCATAATGCTATGCATCCCACTGACCAAGCAGCAGCATGTTACTCTCTTTCGTGTATATGCTCCAACTCATCCGGCAAACTATGATGAGAAAGCACAATTCTACTCCGATCTACATGGCCTCTTGTTGAACATTCAAGAAAAAGTTATCATTCTTGGTAACTTCAACACAAGAGTGGGCACTGGTACTCCTGGGGAGGTGTTGTAGGGAAACATTGGCAAGCAGAACAACAACAGAACTCCTCTTTGTGTTCTGTGAGGAACAACGCCTCTACATCAAACAAAAGGCTGGAAACCACGTGTATCCACTCCTCATAGATTTCATTCTGATACAACAAAAGGACATTGCAGACATGCACAGCACAAGAGTAATACCCATTACCAAATGCCAAATCAACCACCACCTTATCTGTTGCAATCTGAACCTCCATCTGAAGTACAAATCTAGTGAGAAATTGGTACCCAAATGGGCCCTCCTAGTCAGTTGCCTCCAAAACAATGTTTCAGGAAAATCTGCAAACCAGGCTTGGAGGAAGATCCTTCCCCAGACACTCTAAGGGAGCAAATCAGTAATCCTAGACTTTAAAAGGAAACACTGAGACAGGTTTGATGAAAGAAATCCAGGTCTTCCTGTTCAAAAAGAGCTGCCCATCAGGCATATTTTGGGAATTCATCTAATCCAGAAAAGCTTGCCACCTTCTGAGGGCATTCCACAAGCTCCAATGTAGCCTCCACAACATACAAAATAAGTAATAACAATATGCATATCTTGGCAAATACCAAGGTTTTCTATGAGCAATAAATGTGACGTACGGCCCTTATTATCAGTCCCAGAACCCTTCACGCAGCACTGATGGGTCTGTTCTACACACTGATAACAAGGCTATTCTAAGCAACTGGTACAAGCACTTCTACATGCTCTACAACACAAACTGTGTCATTGATCACATCCTTCATCTACCAGAAAAAAAAACAGAAATTGCCGACAGCACAAAAAATAAAGGATGCAATCAAAAAACTGAAATGTAGCAAAGCTGCACACATTGATGGTATCCACCTAGAATTCTGGAAGTATGGAGACAAGCTCTGTACGCATGGCTACATGAACTCCTTGCTTGCAGCTGGGAATGGGATAGATAACCTCAAGACTTCAAATAGGCAGTCATTGTAACCCAACCCAGAAAATGAGGGTAAGAAGTCTGACTGATCAAATTATAGGGGCATCTCTCTGTTTTCCATTGCCGGTAAGATCCTCATGAGGATACTGGTGGATAGGTTGGCAGAGGGTGTCGTCGATGAGTAACTCCTTGTGAGCCTGTGGCACAACAGATATGGTTTTGTCCTGTGATAAACTCAGGAAAATGCCACTAACAGAACAAAATGACTTTTGTCGACCTGACAAAGGCATTTGTCACATGGCTTGCAAAAGCTCTGCTATCCTCCATGTGGTGCAGTTTGGCAAAGTAAGGATCAGAAACAACCTATCAAGCCCTTTCTCTGAGAAAATGGGTATAAAGCAGGATTGTGTCCTAGTGCTCATATTATTCTCTATAAGTTTTACACCAATGCTAAAACAGGTGATAGAGGAGATGGAAGTCAACAATAACATATACATCCATATGCATTTTAGTGGCTGCTTATTGAACTTGAAGCGTCTCCAGGCCTCCATTATGGTGACAACAAAAATAGTCAGAGAACTCCCCTTTGCTGAGGATGATGAGTAGCCCACCTAGAGCAAACCATTCAACAACTTACATCATGCTTTGTAAAAGCCACCAAGATCTTTGGTATCTAAGTCAGCCTGAGGGAAACAGTTATCCTCCACCAACTTGAACCTCAGGATGTATTCCACATCCCATCCATATCTGTCACTGAAGCTAAGCTGGAGCACTTCACCTACCTAGAATAGATTGTTCATGCACTATGCTAGTACTCTATAGCCAGCTCAGATCGTTCATGCTCTATGGTCCAATCACAGGCCAGCCTTACAGACAATACTCCCGCAAATTAGTGGCACAACACTATAGTAAGTAGACATCTGCCAGGGGAAGGACACTCCTGTCCAACCTACAACTTTGGAATCCTGCTCCTCTCCATGTCACTTTGGTGGACCATAAGATACTAACCCTAGCTTGAAAGTGTGGGGTAGGCCATGTGTAAGCTGACCTCACCGTAAAAATCCATTGCTAAGGTAGGACGGAAAATCTCTGTATATATATATATATATATATATATATATGTCAGTATTGTGGATGTGTAGAGATCATATAGAATGTTGATGAAAGTGACAATTAGAGGCTGGAGAGAAGAAACTTGAGAGATAGCAACCAAACAACACAGAAATATCCACATTTCTTTCCTCAACCTCAAACATGTAAACAGTAAAGTTTTCTCTGCACCACTGCAAGTTTTTCTCTGTAGAAGATAGCTGGCATCTGTTGAAATGCACTGAAACATGCCCACATGATAATTAAAATTTTTGAGATGTAACACCTGCTTTCTCCTAAGTTTTTTTCTTCACTTTCCAATTGTCACTCATATATATAGAAATATATATGTATATCAATATGCATATATATATATATATATATATATATATATATATATATATATATATATATATATATATATAATGTGTATATACATGTGAACAAGCTCCCCCGAGCTGGTTTCCAGTGCCCTCGCCAATCAGTGAAGTGTTACGCTAGTCAGGCCATAGTTGACTGGTCGCTGTATCTCTGCATCAAGTCGTCCTCACCTCGCCCCCATTCTATCCTGATCTGAGGGGGTGCGGCTGTTGACTAAGAGACTCTGCAGCCCTGGAACAAAGACCCCTAGAGGCGTCACAAGTTGGAAAACAACAATGGACTCTGGGTGTAAATACTCAACAAAGTTTATGTCAGTATTATTACTGGTTGATTGGATACTATAGAATGACTATCAGTCTGTCTTTCAGGTTATCTATTTGATATCTCATAGTATATCTATTGGTCTATACCAACATAATTCTTGAGTCGAAATTATAAGTCATTCGGGGAATCCACTTGATGTATTTTGGTATATATATTGGAATAGCTTCACCAAAGATATAATCTTCAGTGTGTCAGGATATCGTGGTGACAAAAAATGTGAAATTCTATGCAGTGTCCTGACAGCAATTCTGTCTACTCAAAAATAGGTGGCTTATATAATAGCTGGCTCCCCTTGTGGTTTTTGAGTCCAATGTTTGAGGGGTTTGTGATTGATTTCTTCCCTTCTCAGCTGGCAAATATTGAAATCATGATAGGCGGGGCTAGATCCTCAGGCAATCAATTTACCAGTCTGGAAACTAAAGAAATTTTCCTAACAAAGACGATAAATAATCAAACATCTGTAATCTGTCTAGGCCTTGCTTGCCCAGCACTTTAGTACAAAAATATTTTCCCAACTCACGGATTTCTAAACCTCTCAAACAAAGGCGATTGTAATCTGTAATCTGTTGAAAAACCCTTTTTTTGGGTAGCTGCTCTGATTTGTAAATACACTCAACTTTGCAAGATTATCTTATTTCCACTTTCAGATTTTCCCAATTAAACATTTGCAGGTATTTCGACTCTACTTAATTTTTTCTGTTTGATGATCCTGTTTTTGCTTTTTGTTCGATTGGCAAAGGTGATGATTCTATATTTCACAATTAGGAATAGGTAACATGGGGTTTCAATCTTCTGGGATATGTACGTTTTTTGATATTTTCCATTTCAGTGTGGGTGAGAGGTTGCTATCACAATATATATATATATATAAATATATTCATGTACATATGTACATATATATAAATATATATATATATATATGAATATGATCATAAATTGCATTATATTATATTGAAACTCTTATTTGAAATGATCATCCATTATTACATGGTAAACATATCATTTGGCTTAGACAGCATAAATTGAATAAACAATCAAAGAAAATGGGCCTGCTGCAGGAATCAAACCTGCGACTGCTAGGGTAGCCGCTTCAATTTAGTGTTGCTCTTACCATTGCAGTAAACAAGCGCTGGTAATGCGAAGATAAAAATGACTATTTTCACCCCAAATTCACATTTTTGTTTATTCACAATCTATATCTGCTCTATTTGTTTCTTTCAATGGGACAATTATATTATTAAGAATTGGATATGAGATCCAACAGAAAGATTATAAATAGTATTATATTTTCAAACTTTCTTATTCGAAAACATCTGTTATTACATGGTGAATGTATCATTTGGCCAAACAATTAAAGAAAATGGAGCTGCTGCTTCTTTAATTGTTTATTCTATTGTAATTTACATTGTCTATGCCAAATGATACATTCACTGTGTAATCACAGGAGATCATTTCAAACAGAGCTTCAATATAATATAACACAGTTTATGATCATTCTGTCAGGTCATATATTAATTTCCTAATAACATATATATTCATTTATAGATATATATAGTGGAATAAGGATTTGCTACTCCAGCATATTTATGTTTCTGCCCTGTTTGGGCTTCTTCAGGAAAATGATCATTTGCCTGAAGAAGCAAATCCTTACTCCATTATATTTCATGCTCTACTCTTGTTCAACTTCCTGTTCTATGATAAATGTATCGAGCACTTTATGAAATAAACCCATCACATATTGGATATTATATCTTTACACTGCATTCCTGATCTCTATTGTATGTATATATATGTAAATAGTGAGATATATATGAATGGTTTGACTTCACGAGCGAAGATTATTTAGGGGTGATATTTACAGCAGTAGGACTACAGACGGCTAGACCTGCGTGCAGAATATCCCTCCAGCCAGAATAATGGATTTTCAAGGAGATATATATACATACATACATGAGAGAGATTGATTGAGCCCTTCCTCAGAGTATGTACTAGTTAGACAAACTATATTCTCATTAATTAATTCTGCAATAGTTATATCCCTGTGCCTCATTTCAGAGAACTATCAGTGATATAGATTCCCTCCTTAATGTCATTCCCTCATCACCTTTCTATATTTACAAACTTGTTTTTGTTTCAAACACATTTCAATTCCATTCATTATCTTTCATTATCATAAAAGACATTAATGTGTTAAGGCCACAGTCAACTTGGTAGGCAGCTGTCACAAGTGTTTAATCAATACTTCGTATAGGTTGACCCTGAATTGAAGATCAATACAGATTGAAATGTTAGGAATAAGCAAACATACATTGTCATAAATATGTTACAGAATGTCTTCTATCAATTTTGCTTTATCTGAATTTCTGAGATGGAGAATTATCAATTTCAGAGATTGATATACTCAGACTAGTGTCCTCATCTTGGTTGTTATAGTCACACTTGTAGGTTGGTTAAGTGTTCCTAGAAAACTGCCTGGCAGTCATGAGTTCAATCCCTGGGTTGGATAGAGCAAGAAGTTCTTGCACTTTGAAAACCCAAACTCTGGTTCAGTTGAAGAGACAGCTAGGCTACATCGCAAGGACAAACTAACTAGGAAGAATTAACAAATGAAGGGTTTGGTTCTAAATTCAAAATCCCTTATGGTTGCCAAGTGCCAAATATGAGAACACTAGTCTGAGTGAATTAGTGTATCATAAAAGAATATCAATTTACTATCTCATTAGACTTAAATCAAATTGTTGCATAAAGACCAAGTCACCAGGTGAAGAGGAAAACAAGTTTTATTGGATGTTGTTTGTTTTATAATTGCACCATTCAAGGACCAGTCTGTCTAGTTGTGAGTGTAGGTAAAAAAAACTTTCTTTCAAGTTAAAAAATATATAGTAGAGAACCATTATTTTTTTATGTAATATTTTCTTTCATATTGATTTTAGTTGCTTCTCATTGCAAGAACTCAAAATACTTCCATCAGTTGCAGTCTCAGTGGGAACTTTCAATCCTTTAATTTTGATCCACATTGTTACTCACTGCTGTATACAGAGGAGGTTATGAAAGTTCTTGCACTTCGTAAACCCATAGCAAATCTTTTTAGAATAAGAATAATGATATTTTGGAAAAATCACAGGGATAGGTGGATTCATGCCTTTCAGCCTCATCTGAATTCCACGCCGAGTTCCCAAATCTATTTTCATCGCTTTTCACTTCAAAATATGTTTAAATGTATCTATTATTTCCACAATCCTGGAGCTCAGCCAATGTTATGTTCTATGGAAAGGATGTCAATTTTTCAGTTTGATAAATGTATCGGTGGGCATGAATTAAAGACATTTCTACATTTGATATGAAAGGATTTTCTGGATTCTTTTTTTTAGATTTCTTGGCTACCAAAGCAGCTGTCATTAGGTGCAGGGTGGTGTTCTTCATTGCCTGTTGAATTAAGAACATCAAAGACACCTGAAGATTTTTATCGTAAAGTCTTCAATTGAGAAGAGATCAGGTGCTGGTGTGCAGGCTTCTCCCACCCATCATGAAGAGCAAAAACTACATTTCAAAATGAATTGACATTAAACAGCTTTAACAAAGTGCAATAGAATCACTGAAACATATAATAATATGCAGGATGATAAAAAGTTATTAGACAACCTTCTGACTAATTTGTTCATGCTTTGAAAGAAAATTAGGGAAATCTGATGTGATCGAAATAAATTTTTCTTGCATTTTCAAATAAATAAACTAGGTAGACAACTTTATGATAGGCATTTAGAAGCTCTCTCTCTTGACAAATCTTTCATTATGATTTTTTGCGTTCTTTGCAAAAATGTGCATTTTAGTGGTACTTTGATTCAATACCACTGGCTACAATGTATTGTTTTGGGTAATTGGAGTTTACAAATGATGAACAAAATCATACTTTTTGTATTGTATAGATATATAATGACATGTATTTCTATTTTCATGTGTGTGAGTGCATTTAGAACAGTCATTTAAAACATACTTGGTTCAAAATTTAACTTTCAACTGTGGAACAATTTTTCTATAATTAGAAGCACTTAAGAAAATTTTCACAAGGTATTACATATTTTCATGAGGCCTTTTGGATATATATATATATATATATATATATATATATATATATATATATATATATATATATATATGTATATACACTGATCCCTTGCCCAGACTACATATATATACTCAAATACATATTGATAAAATATATCTAGACATACATGCAAGAATATTTGTGATATACATATATATATATATATATATATATATATATATACATGCAAATACCACTGTTAGAACCTAGTACAAGAGACCATCTTTAAAGCCTTATCTCAGATTATTATTATTATTATTATTATTATTATTATTATTATTAGCAAATTCTCACAAGTTGCCTGGTAGTTACCGCTGGAGGTTGAGTGACAGCAAATCTCCTCAAGTCTCCAGCATTATTATTATTATTATTATTATTATTATCATTATTATTATCATCATCATCATCATCATCATCATCATCATCATTATTATCATCATCATTATTATTATTATTATTATTATTTAGCTATTTTTCTTAATACGTTTTTTTTCTTTTGAATGAAGCATAATTTTGATATCATAGAAAGTTTTTCGCTTAAGCCGCTCTATCCATTATTATCGTTATTTAATGTGTTATGAATATTAACAATAACGTTGTTTTATATTGTGATCTATAATTTTCAATTTCTCTGCATTTAGAGCAATTATGATGAAATTTTCTGTACAAATAGAAAATATTACTCTATAAGTACTTTTCAATGATTTGCATATTACTTATACGTATTTACAGTGTAGCCGATAGGTACTTTATAGCGAATTGATATCATCAAGTTAGCACTAGATTCTATGACAAAATATTTCAAATCTTGGCTTTTTCCGACATTTATTTTGTGGAAATTAATCACTGCCTAAATATTATCTTAATCTATGGTAAGAATAGACATAATCTTGCATATTTAAGCGTACAGTCAGGTGTTTAAGAGGATCAAAATCTCCGGCAAAAGTTTTCAAGACAATCCTAGCAAAAACATAAAAAGACATAAGTATGTAAACACACGTGCACATATGTGTATATATATATATATATATATATATATATATATTTATATAAATATAGTCTGGAAAGCTTTACAGGTTTAAATACTTAGTATATAAGAAAATTTTTTAGAGATTTTTTGTATCATTTAAGTCTTTGATTTCCCAAAATCTGTGAAAGTAATTTATGTAATTTTTCTCTTGGTTTTCTCATGTTTTATACAGACTTCGATGAGTGAATTTCTTGTTGGGATCATTTATTATTCATCATGTAACTATTATAGGGACAAGGAATTGAAAGATCCAGAAAAATCATCATCTGTACACTTTTGAACTTTAGTAAAATAATCCTCACACATATATTTGTACAATATATACAACCACACAAATAAATATTTTTATGTATGTAATGTATTTATATACATGAATGCATAAATATGATATACAGATATTGATTATATTTATAGACTTACATTCTTAAATGCTTAAATATATATACATATATATACACACATACATGAATACCTCTATATATAACCATACATATTCATAAAATAAATTAATTCACATATGCATGATTATTTGTTATATATAACTAATACTATAAAGATGGAAAATTTTTCTTTTAACTATGCTTTTTATAGACTTAGTTGAATCTTACCGGCTGCAACATTGTGGACATGGAAAAACCTAGAATGAGCAAAGGATAGATTACAACCATAAATAAGTACAACCCAACAAATTTTTTGATTAAAAGTTAATTTTCTCTTGAATCAAACCTACCTGGATTTAATTATATCATTGGAGCAATATATAATCCAAACAGATATTATTAGGTATTATTCATTACCAAATTCAACAGCATTGAAACCCTGTAACCAAAAATATAAATGAGTCGCAGTCAAAAAATATGTACACCCATGCAAAAGAAGTTATCTAAAATCAATATTTGGTGTAGCTGCTTTTATTTTCTGCTTCTGCTTATAGTCCTAATGACATTGACCTCACTAGTTTTGCACAAACTCTCACTGGAATGTTTTTCCACTCTGTATGCTCATTGGATGGTTATCATTTTCTACTCTCCATTTGAATACATTCGAGCACTTTTACCTTTTGCTTTTTTAGAAAATCTGTTGTCTTCTTAGCGGAATGTTTTGGATCATGGTCATGCTGGAACGTAGCTCTTTTTCCAAAGCATTTGAGTGAAAGCAACATTCTTTCTCCCAATATTTTGATGTACTCTTCATTCATGATTCTGTTGATGAAATACAGCTCACTAATACCATCAGAGCTCATACAACCCTAGACCATGAGGTTTCCACCTTCATGCTTAACTGTTGAGACCACACTGTGCCAAGACGCTGCCAGACCTGAATAAGTTGATTTTTCTCTCATCTAACAATAGTATGCTGTCTGAAAGCTGTGAATTTTTATCTTTTGTGCAAACTTTAATCAAGGTCATTTGTGTATCAATGTCGGTAATGCTTTCCAATGTAGGCATTAGCCATGCAAGGGCACGTTTGATTGTTATAATTGAAACATTCATGGCACACATTGTTTTTACCTTATTAGCATCCACATTTCTTGTGTCTTCATCAACCAGTCTCCAAGTATAATGAATCAGCTTGGGGTCAGCTTTCAGGGTTGATATGGTCACTTCTGTACACCTCCAACTTTTCCTCTTATAATTTTGCACAATTTTGACTGCCCTATTTTTTGGAAGCCATTGTTCTGTTGGTGCAAATTAAAAATACATTCCTTCAAATCAGGAGAGAGTTCTTTACCACATGGAGCCATTTCTGAAATAAACATCAGTACACTGAAAACTATGTCTTTAAAGAACTATTTAAACTAAATAGATATACCCAAATTTATTTTAATACCCAACAAGAAAAAAAAAAAAATCTTTGGTTTGAAATATAATTACTGCATAGAATGAAATAAACATTTTTTAGTAGGGGTGTACTTATTTTGAGGCTGCACTGTATTTATATTTTTGGCAACATTGCAATTGAGTTTGGTAATAAATGATACCTAATAATATCTGTTTTGGTTGTATAATGCTCCATTAGAAATGATAAAATCCTGGTATGTTTGGTTTAGAAGAATATTAACTTTTTATAAAAAAATTGGTAGGGATGTACTCATTTATGGGCGATACTACATATATATTTGATATAAAACTTTCATTTTGTTGATTGTTCTTTCACTTTTGAATTGATCTTTGGTAATCTTTCTCTAACTAATAAGCATGATTAATTCCCATGAAAGCATGCATCTAAATTGTGGCCAAATGACCTCTGCTTTTCTATTCCACTCTTCCAATATTATGCCTCAAAAGTAACACCTACACAACATTCGTGTACAATCTCTTTTGGTCAACTTTCAAACCGACCACTTTCAAGAAGGTTTGCATCAAAATATCATCTTTTAAACTCCACAACTTTTTTTGCTTTTGAGATCTATAAAATCTCTTTGAATTATCTTCTATGGACATTACATTGTAAAGAACCACTTGTAATAACCTGCAGTAATGGACTAGACGATCTATCTTTGTAACATTTCTAACCCAGCCTTAAGAGCTGTCTTTCCCATATGGATTGGCTTTCCAGAATCAGAATTGAGACATTCAAAGAATTCTTTTAGAAACACATAAAAGAGTGTCTTTTGGTGATAAAGAATCAAGAGCCGAAAAAATTTCATTGGGAGGTACAAGTTGCATTAAGGTTACTGTCATAGAAAATGGAATCGGCAAACCAGGTTTGAGTTTCAGCAGAGGCTGCTTGTGTTCTTCTCACAAATGCCCTTGAAAAGAGCATAAATCCACTATTCCACCAACTCTGGGTAAATAGCAAAGGCAATCCTGCCAGTCCCCAGCATGAGTAAAAGTGAAGAGTTGGGCATGTGGATAGCAACCCCAACCCATAAAAGCCAACTTGCTACTGAAAGTGCAGCAACATATAGCAACCATAGTGTTGTTGGAGCCCTAAGCTCCTTAAGGAGTCTAAAGGAAAGATTTGCATCTCATGTTATAAAATATCATGAATATTATTAAGCCTAACTTTGTTTGGCAAAAGGTCATCGAAAGAGAAGTCAGGCTAGGAAAATTTTGTAGCACTACTCTTTAAGAATGGAATGGCCAGTCTATTTTGGGAGGCCCTTTTCAAAATCACTTTTATCTGGGAGAGTACACAGCCAAAACATTGTGGAAAACAGACAACAAAGAGGAGGAAAATAGTTTGAGTGAACTGCATACAATGATTCAAACATCCTGTTTGAGACATTTTAGACAAAAGAAGAATAACAGTTCACATATTTTTCATATAACAAAAAATAAAGTAAAATTGATAGCATATATAAGTGAGAGGTGTCACATCATCTGCTTGCTTGTCATGCAATAGAAACCATTTAAATATGGCCAGAGTATATATATATATATATATATATATATGTATATATATATATAAAATATATTTACGCATACATAACCCGTATGTCTTTAGCACTCATTATAAAAATTCTCAATGAGCAGTTTAAAATGAGGCTTACATTTCTCATCTAGCATCTAGCCTGGAGCAATTACCAGCTCTGTCCAGCTCTGTTCCATACCTCTGTCAACACCATTGTCAATAAAACTGAACAATCAAGGTACAGATCCTAGACTTTGCCATGACTAAAGCTTATGATAATAATTATCCCTCAGAGACATTTGATAATTTCTTTTTCAGTAACTTTGCCACTAATATGTTATTACATCCAAAAAGCCCCCAAATTGTCATGTCATGACACAATATTAACAAAATCTTTTAAAGAAAAACCTGGATTTGGCCTAAATTTACCATCACGAAATATTATAAAAATTCAGTGAGAACTTATGGAGATATTGTGTGGACAAACAAATAAATATATGGATAGACAAACATGGATGAAAACATTAACTCTATTCAACTTTGACAGAGGTAAAAAAATTATAGAATGAAAATCTAGGCAAAATTTCAAAAGAATGGCTTTTCTGTTTGTTAACAACCAGCTTATATTTTTGATAAGCTGACACTTGAAGCATCCAAAAATGGGGTCGATTTGTAGGCAAGATACAAAAATAATGGCTAAACAGTGAACTAAAAACCATGGAATTCAGACTGAAATCGGGGTTTTGTCTCACCTGAAAGTCTCCTTATCCACTAAAACAGACAGTAATCAATAAACACATGTCTCTATTGCCTGTGTAAGTTTCAAAGAACCCAGATAATGAAAATTGGTTGACAATGATTGTAACAGCTTTTTATCATTTTGACTGTTTGGGTGGTGAGGTAGTTACGGGAAAGTACAGGGTATATAGAAAGGATCATGCCCCATTGGACTAAATCAAAGTATGCAAGTTACAGCCTGTCCAACCACTGTGCAATCAATACTGACTAGTGGGTAGTTCATTAGCCAGCATCAGTCAAAAAGATATCAAAGCACTAAATAATAATAATCATAATGACAGCTCTTTTTAGTCATTGAGTAGAAACCATCATGTAACCAATGTCTTTTTGCCAACAGACCATGTTGACGTTGATCAATTAAAAAATTGTAAAAAGGGGTGATCAATGAATATATTACTTCATTCACTCTTCGTTTGGCAGAAAGCCTTAATTTCAATGAACAAGCGCAAATGTTGAAAGTAAGGGATTAATTTATCATAAACTTACATTACGAATTGAACCCCCTACTATAGATATAGAGTAACAGAGCCTTATGAGTATATGTTGATATATACACTGATGAGCCAAAATATTATGACCACCTGCCAAATAAGGTGTTTGTCCAGCAAAACAGGTCTTATTTTGTTCCATTACTTGTAAGTATATCATATACACTACATGTACACATATATATATATACCTATACATATGGACTCAACAGGACGGCTGAAAGTTTACTGTGGGAGATGATGCCTAGATACGAACTGCAGATCCTTTAAGTGCTGAAAGTCATGTGGTAAAAGTTCCATAAAATGAACTTGTTGGTTCAAGATATCCCATAAGTATACAATGGGATTGAGATCTGGGGAGTTTGGAGGTTATGTTAATACAATAAAGTCTTTTTCATATTTCTGAACAACTTGTACAGTGTGGCAGGCTGCATTGTCTTGCTGAAAGATACCATTGTCATCATAGAAGATTATTGCCATGAAGCAGTGTACCTGGTTTACAATGAAATAAATGGTACTCAACAGACCCAGCAGTACTTTAATGACATGTTAGTTTGAAGAATCATTGTTTTAATCAACAAATATGTGTGGATTATGCTATTTTACTTATATGCATTTTAACTAATTATTTTGTGGTAAATGACAGTTCTTGTTAAGTACTCTCTCATGATTCTGACATCTATGCATTTTGAGATAAAGGCCTCTTATGTCAACATACTTGTAAAATCTATCTGCATTTAAATTCATTCTTTCTTTATTTTGAACCATTGACTCTTGGATTATTCTTTTGTCTAAATTTGACCTTCATTTATAAATGCCTTCACCACGTGGAGTGCATGTGTTAATGTGTGTGGAATATCTATCCACTTAAAAAGCCATATGTGCAAATTAGTATGTTTAATTGTATGATACATTGCATGGTTATGTCTTTGTTTTGTTATAACCTCAAAGTTATAATGGATTGGTTCATGTGAAATGAGAATTACATAGCTAATAAAACAATCAAAGGGTGGTAAAAATATGAAATCATCTTTTATTATTATGCAAAAAATTCAGTGTTTCAAAAAGATGCTGTGTGAGTGACAAAAAAAAAAAGAATCATTACATTAGAGAGTGATTCACAGAAAGAATCATTTATTGGGGGATAACCAAGACTCTGTTTCTCCTAACTGTAACCAATTTTATCATGACCAGACTGGGATAAAGGGACGCTCACTTATCAGATAGTTGAAGACATTTCTGGCCAAAAACTCACAAAAATTGCTAAAAATGGTCAAATACAAAAATGATAATAATAATAGTTGTTTATAGTCAAAATAACTCAAATTTTAATACTGCCAAAACAAAAAGTTCATGGCTAAATGCGTTTTTAAAAAGATCAGATTTCCCATATGGTTTTTAAAAAATAAAAATGATACTCAATCTTATTTTTTAATGAAATTAGTCAAATTTTTAATGAAATAAGTTCCCTAAAATGACTTTTTGGTAAAGTGTTATTCATTACCTCCCTTTGATATTCAGTTTACGAATCAGAAATAAGCCGTCACCAACTTTTTATGTTTGAACTTTTGAGTGGAAATTTAAATCACTCGGCTAAATAGCAAAAAATCATGCCAACCAATTATATCAATGACTTCTGCAATGAATAAAAATCAATTTTCATATTTAACTACTAAATTGTATTTGTATACATTAAAAATTAAAAATGAACTTGCTTTTGTCATTTATGCTCAAAGATCTAATGCAATTTGATAAGGAAAGTATCATATTTAATATTACAAGGAGATACATAAATATTTCCATGTTAAAAAAAATATTTGCTTGGGAACTGTTGAAAAAATGTTTTTCTTGTAATAAAACTTCAAAAGATTCTTTTTGATTTTATTCAGCATGTGACTTCTTTTTTTGTCTCAAAATGGAAGATGCAGCCATATTGGATAAAATAGAGGATGCAGCCATGAGAGTCTGCTGCCACTTTTCCAGGGTGGAGGCAACTGCCCTGATTCTGGGTCCAGTGGCAAGACATAGCATAACTGGAGACAGACCAGGATGCAGTGGATGAGAAGGTGTTTGTGTCAAGTGAGCTCAAACTGTCTCAGCCAATTCCTCTGTGTCTTTAACTACAATCCAATTAAATGGCAGGTTTATAAACTTACAGTTTTATGCATATTTTTTTGAATATTTGATATCATTATCAATATGATATTTCATTCATATGACAGAGTAAATATTATTTGAAAGTCTCAGGACAAAAGTTATGCGTAATTAGAGACTGCCAGCAAAAACAGTAAACATGTCCAGCTATTTATATTTCATGCATACAGACTCCAGCAATGTAGCCAGAGAGAAGCAAATTTGGACATTCACTCCTTATTAAGTTCAGAATAGATATTTGTTTGTTTTTTCAAAATTTCCCCTCTAAATAGATTTTTAGTGTGAATGTCAAATAATGACATTAATTCTCCTACTAACCAATAAAGCTGCCACTACAAACAACAACTAAAAATACTAATACTGAAAAGACAATTACATCCTTTGGCTGTGATGTCACTGATCATAAAACATGCAGTATTAATTATGTCTTCTACTTAAATACACGCTTTTCTCTTGTTTTATTCAATCTTCCATCTTAATACAATTACGACTCATCCATACACTGTCCACTGATATGAAAAATGGTGTCAGTAATCTATAATCCACAAGAATACCAGATTATTTTCCAAATATGGACTTTTTATTATCTCCAAAATCTCTAAATTTTCATCAAAATAACCTTGCAGATACATGATGCGAATGCAAAACTGAACCTGTTTCTATAAGCGACAGAGTCTGATTATAGACAAGAACTTGACCTTTCAAAGACATAAATTGTCCATTTACAAGCAAATAGATGGATAAGAGTTTTACGATTACATCTCTCAACTCAGCCACAGAGCTTTACAATGTGAATTCGGAAATATTTCTCATGGTCTTAAAAAGATACTTTTAATCTGCAGCACCTCAGATTCCTGCTCAAGAGAGTGTTTTCAATGGGAACCAAAACAGTCTCTAGACATGGCCATATAAGCTGGACAAGCTACTGAAGAAACGAGATTCCAGTCTAAAATCTTAGCTGCTCCAGCAGAAGTTCAAAATATGGTTGTCATCAATCGTTGAAACAGACAGATAGAAACTTTTGAAAATCGCAAATCTGGAGCTGATAACAAAAAGCCTGCCAAAACTGAAAACTACATTTATTCCCCTAAAGTTTGTGGTGGCATTCACCTAAGAAGTTTTAGTATAATAGACAATGTACCAACTGTGACAAAAAGAGACTTTATTCAAAATTGTGTAATTCAAAAAAGGTCGGTACATGAAATACAGATTTCCTCGGAGGGTGCTTCTGAAGATATTCACATTTTATAAACCAACCTTTTTGAATTACACAATTTTAAACATTTCAATATTGAAAATTCTCTGTTCCATAAAAAAAGTTAAATTTGTAATCATGTTGCCTCAGATTTTAATGAAAATTGGCATGCCAAATTGGTTTTTAGTCAAACTCAAAAAATGAAATACATTTTTCAAAATTCCAATTGGAAAGGGGCTATGAGTCATGAGCCCTTCAAATTTTGACATTTTGATAAACTACCCTACGTTTACAATTTCATAACTTTGATCCTAATTGAGATAAAATGCTGGGGTTTTCACCATTTGATAGAGAATACAGTACACTGGAATTTTAATACAGTCTATCTAATGATGTTCCTAAAAAAGTTCTCATTATAGTTACAGGGTATAAACTATGCTAATTTTTCATTCACTCATCTGTCTACTGTATGGGCCAAATTATCATGCAAAAGGGTTATATGATTGTGAATTTGATTTCATGAAAGAGAAAAATAATTTGACATAAACACTGGCAACACTGTTATAGCCTTGCATTTTCAGAGAGCCAAATTACAAAATTATTAAAATATGAGTCATGATAATAATTTCTTGCTAGAAGATTTCTATCATCACACAGCTCTGAAATAGTAAAAATGCTTAACAGGTATCATCAAACAGTTGAGAAATATGTTAAAGACCTTGTTGCATTGCATAGAAGATGAGATGAGGGGAAGTCCAGTGTAATAACACATTTGGGAGTGTCTCAAATCAAGCATATTGTCAGGAAAAACAGCCCTGAACCACAAAACTATTTTTATGTTGTAAAATGTGTCAGGCCTGATATTTGACTGCCTTTGAAGCCCAGACACCAAGCGAAATGTCTGGAATGGGCTAGAAAGTACTTGAACACTTCAATATTATTCTGTTTACTGATGAGTGCTGACTTACCCTTGATGGATATAGTGTGAGCTGGGTGGTATGGGAAGAGCAGCGTCCTGTACAATTGTGGTTTCAATAAGGTGGCGGACGAGTTATGTTTTGGGCTTGAATTGTAGAAGACAAATTAGCCTGTCTTTAGCAAGTAACAGATGAAGCAAAAATGACTTCACTTGCATGGATTGAATTTTTGCAGGACAATTTCCGGCCTGGTTTAGGAACGAGTCCTTCGATCTCTGTACGAAAATTATCTTCATGCAAGACAATGTGCCTTTGTACAGTGTGCATGCATCGGTTGACTACCAGATTGAAATTATTTTCAGAAATGGCAATGGACTGGCCACTAGCCACCATTTTCTTCAGATTCATGCCCAATTGCAAATCTCTGGCTATTGGAATAAGTGCAGAAGCTATTTTACAAAGTCAATGGATGATCGACTAATATCTATTACATTTCAACGTAAATGATTTTTATTGTGGCTTATGTTTCCGAAATTGCATGCGCTTAATTTATGGGCTTCTGTACTTCAAGTAGTTTTTATAGCTTGTTTAAATTTTCTTCATTCTAACTATCTACCATTTAATGATTTAATCAATATATAATTAGTGTCTTAGTGTGTTTTTCTACCCATGCTTAATAATTTGGCTTGATAGAAATTGAGGAAATGCTGAAAAATACCTCTTATTTTTATTCTGATTGAGTATTGCCACTGGGATGCAAGTTGGGGTCTGATCAACTTTGCTGGTTCACCTGGGTGAAGGGGTCTGATGTTGGGACACCCAGCACATTCTTGAAATGTATTTTACAAGACATATTTTTAGAAAATTATTTTATAAAAAAATTGCATACAAAAGTTTCTTGGACATCGTATCCAAAGTGTAAACGGTAATGCATGAATATCAGGAGAGAATTTAGTAAGTGAAGTTTGCACAGGAGAATCTTTCATTGAAGAATGTACTGGTCACCACTGAATCCATAATTGGCAATAAAGATAGAGAGTATAAGGTATAGTGGGTATATATCATATATGTATTACTCTCATATAGGTAGGTTACACACGGTAATTATGTAATAAGGATACTTGAATGCAGAAGTGTAACATGTCAACCGCAATCCCTGCAACTGGGAGTTGGGAGGGTCGAAGCTCTGCAGACACAATTTGACCTACCATTCAAACTTTTTGTGAGGAGCACAAAATCAACAATGTGTCAGGGGAGTACAATTGGACTTAGCACTGCAACTGTGGCCACTTAAAAAATACAATAGAATTATAATAAAAGAAAATAAAGGAAAACTTTCCTATTAGGTATTAGATTGATGATAGTTTTGACTGTAGCCTTTTAATTACATTTTTTGTGGTGCAACTTGTAAAAATTGTTAATGTTTAGCTTGCTTATTCATTTATAGTGAGCAAAAATACAAAACTGCAATAGTTACACATGATAAACACAGGGCAGTTTATAAGAAAAAAATTTTTCTGGATAGTGATGGGCCAATGGCCCTGCCCCCCCAGTTTCTGGTCATTTGATAAACCTCAAATCGAAGCAGTTACAAAACTCAAAGAGATGATCACTGTCCTGTTCTACAATTTTACAAACCAAATATTCCTGAAACAACCAAGTTTTTTACAGCATCCATACCTCAAAATGTTCCCAGCGGGACAGATTCTAATTTAATGAGACAAAAAACTGCGGATCCTAATTTCAAAAAGAGTTAACCGAAGGATAATCTAGCCATCAAGGAAGAACCAGAACTAACCAGATTATTTACAAATCTTATGCAATCAAGAAGGAAGTCACATCACAAAAGAAGGTGAAAACATTTTTTAATATCTACCAACTACTAACCAAACACCCTAAAAATTCCCTCAATCAGTAACAAGACTAAAATCGTGCATGACTCATATCAGAAAGAAGAAAATGTGTAATAATTAAATTGATGTTCAGTAAAATTTGAAACTTTTGTGCACTCTCCTAAACCATACTTATATACTAAATTGAAAAGTGTAGACAAAAGAAAAAGACAAACATTGGTTTGCTTTGAAAACAAAAAGCACATGGATTTCAAAAGTCGATTGTCACTTGCACCATATCTTCAATCCAGAACTGACCTGAATAGCTTGAGTTCTGATAGAAACAACATTCTGATAAACAACCAAGAAAATGGAACAGTCTCTATTCGATAACACTACTTGATGAAAGACAATAACTCCCTTGATAAAGAACATATAATTAAAGGTTGAAAAAAAGAAGTTTATACTACAAATATAAGCAAAAGAAACACTATAAACAATACCAAACCAAAGTGAAAGATGAAATAAAATTTACAAAAAAGGGCATCATTAAAAATTGAATATAAAATAAAAGATATAAAATTCTCAACTCATACAAAAACATACTCATTCATACAATCACATTTTTTCCCTATTCTCCCAGTTTGATGACAAAGCTTATCCAAAAAAGCACAACCTGCAAAATCATATTTATACTTCTACTAACCAATAAAGCTGCTATTGTTACTACCAATAACTAATAATATCTATACAGAAAAGAAAATGATGTCACTTACCTATTATATCACTTACCTATACAAAACAAAGTATTAAACATGTCTTCTATCTGAACACATGCTTGTCCCTTGTTTTTAAAAATTTCCTTCTTAATCCAATCACAACTCATCCATCAATATACAAAAATGTTTTAAATTTGTATATTTATGCTGAATTGTCCCTTAGTTTATGACTGGTAGCATTTACACTTGTTTTTTGAAAATTCAGTCTTTTTTAGTGAGGACTTTCTAACAAAAGGTGGGTGAAACAACTAATCACTTGATCACCCCTTCTTTCAATTTTCTAATTGATCATGGTATGCTGCGAAAAGATGTTGGTCACATAACATTTTCTATTCAGTGACTCACCAGACCTTTTTTTTTTTGTTTTTCAATTGATTTCTGTTTTTACAAAACTTGCAACAAACTTTCTTTGTAAGGTCAAGATGAGATTTTGCTTTGAACTTTTTTTTCATTGTCAGGATTTGGTTTTAATATTGCAGAATAATAAAGAGTCTTTGGAATAAATTTGAATAATTTTCCTAGTTAGATTATAGGAGATTAGTTTATCCATGCTGTGAAAAAAATGACAGTTGCATAGAGATGATTTTACAATCGTAAAAAATACAAAATCATTATGTTGTTCTTGTTGATGTTCAACCAGAATGAACCTGGATTTATTATAAATTCACAAAAAAACAAAACAAACCCAGATACATAGGGGAAGCTTCTCTCCTATTAGCATGATATAGTTATATCCCTTGACAAACGTTAAAGACAGAAAATGTAATCCATCATTCGGTGAATTATGTAAGTAGATTAGTTTACTTATGCCAACAAAAAATAATGGCAGTATTCAAGTATGGGCATCCCCTAGAATAAGATCAGTTTTGGGGTCCCAGAAAGCTTACCGCATAATAAGATTGAATTCTTTGTTTAACAAAGAAAAAAATGCAAACAAGTTGAAAATTATGGAATAAGTTATTCTGCATGCATGGCTGAAAACAGAGTAACTCATTTTAGAAGCATTGCTGTCAGTGTTTGAATTTTCTGTTTGCCGCTGTTTTTTGCTGTGCAGTACCAGAGAGAGAGAGACCCTTTCTTTCTTTAGGGATATTACATATTATGCCTAAAGAAGACTGTAGAATGGATTGGCTGAAGCATTGGAATCAGCCCTCTTGTTGTTTCTCTCTCTCTATTTTGTTATCCCGCTCTCTCTCTATGGGCTGTGTCACTTCAGAACATGGGCAATCATAGCTCTCCACAGCTCCCTCTCTCATCATCATCATCATCATCAGTCTTTTAGCGTCCGTTGTTGGACATAGACCTTCCTCAGGATTTGCCACACTTCCCTATCATGGGCGTCACGGAGCCAGTATTTCCTGAACTTGTCTAGTTCGTCTCTCCATCTAACACTTTGTGGTCTCGGGGGATCCATGTTGTGAGTCGCGATGTCCATTGATTGTCTGCCATTCTTGCAACATGGCCAGCCCATCGCCATTTGAGATTTTTAATGGATTCTATGATGTCCCTAAGTCTTGTCTTTTCTCGGATGTACTGTGATGTCTTGTGGTCTCTCCATGTGAGGCCCAGCATTATTCTTTCATGTGCACGTTGCATGGTTCTCAATTTTCGGGTCTGTCTCTTGGTTAGGTTCCATGTTTCAGCTCCATAAGTGACTATTGGGAGGATGCTTTGGTTATACACCCTTCTCTTTAGGATTAATGGGATCTTATTACCTCTCTAATATCTGTTAAATTGCCATAATTTTTGGAGGTAGGGATAGTAGAATGGTTTTCTGTTGATTTCTACACAGGGATTTTATAGAGACACCATTTCTAGTTCATTGGCAGTTGACACTTGAAGTTCATTGTCTTTTGATAGATCTTATTGCTATTCCTACTGAGTAGTTAACCACTTCCTCATCAATACTAAAGAGGGATAGGATAGTCGGTTATGTCACCGACCATCTGACCCTGGAATAGGTACTATTGTTTTGCAGTAACTGGTGAACACTGAGCCCTCTGTGGTTGGAAGTATTAATGAGTGCCATAGCTGATGTCTTCCAGCTGTTTTATTGCTGAAATATGATACAAGGTGGCAGGGGATGCAACACTAAGAAGATTATAGAATATAAATGCTAAAAGAGTTCAAAGAATATAGGGAATAATGAAAATTCTTCATCTTAGTACTTTTAAAAACAGGTCTGCTTAGTTACTCGCTAGAAACGAGCAAGTGACCAACCTCTTTTGACAGCATGCAATGTTTTGGATGATCAATGAATAAGTAACTTTTTTGCTTTTGTTGGGTAGCAATGAAAAAAAGTTTGAATTTTCAAAGATAAGTATGAATGCTGTCAGACACACGCTAAGTTATTAATTAGCGTAAACTTACATTCTTAATTAATATACCCACCAAAATACTTATTCTTTTGAAATATGAAAAAATATCTCTCAATCAAAAAAAAATTCTGGATTTATCCAAAGATCGAATGCATTCTTCCTCAACCTATTGTCCACCTTTCCATAAAATGTTATTGAAATGAATGAATACATTTACCTTGTCCAACTTTGTTGGCATAAGTAAATAGAAGAAAATGGAAGAAAAGAGTGTATCAATAAGTGTCGAATGATGTACAAGAATTAAAAAGAAAAAAAGAAATGAGCTTTCGGAGAAGAGAAAGAAAGGGGAAAAGGTTGTTTGAAGAAGAAACCCTAAAAAATGCTTTTAAAAAGGGGTATTGAGGAGGAAAGAAAAAAAAAAAGGAATGAAAGTGTGTGTGTGAGTGCTGGTGTTGAGGAAGTGACCATGAATTCTTTCCTGGTTTGAAACAATTTTAGGTCAGAGTTAAATAAATGACTCCCTTTCTTTCTTCATACCTCAATTTGGCTCCCCACAACCGGATTTCTTTCTCCCCAAACCAGGGTTAGAAATGGGTTTTTGGAACTAAGCATATGGTGTGTCTGAGTTTTGGGGACTAGGTCTATATCCATTAGTAGATATTGAACATATAAAAGCAATTGAGAAATTAAGAAGATGGTAGTTTGTACCCCTGCATACTCCCTCCCCCATTTTCACCACTGTCAACAACAACGACAACAAATCAATGATGGCAGGGAATCCATGAATAAGAGAAATTTATCACAGATGTATGATGGGGAAGGTTAAAAGTAAGAGCGAAGGAAGAGGATCGAGAGAGTAAAGAAGTGAATAAACGGAGGTGTGCCTGAGATGAAGAATCAATACTAAAATGAAGGAACTAGCCTTGAAGGATTTATAGACCCTCTTAGAGGATGGTTGCAATGGTTAGACTAGGAGCTGTAGTAATACATTGGGGATCACAGGGGAGCTGCGTTTGACCTCTGTGGTGGATCATCAACCATCTGGGTCCTGAGGATGAGCTTTAGTAAGCCTACTCAGCCTGGTTGGAAAGGGATACCAGTCAAGTAAACAATATTCACATTATTTATACTGAACAAAATAATCTATATTACAATAAGCAACCGTGTCTATCAGTCTATCACACTTCCGTCTGTCACACTTTACATTGGAAGGGGTAGAGAGATTCTGAAAATGGAATCATAACACATACATGAAGACTGTGAAGAGGAGAGGGATGGATGAGCAAGGGAGGGTATGCAAAATGGGGGGGTGAAACAAAGACGTACATCGAAGTAGAGTGGTTGGGTCATTGAGAAAAAGGCAAGAAAGTAAAATGAGTTGGATTTGAATTTGTTTCTAACTGTCCATTAGCAGATTTGGTTATCTGCCATGGATGAGTCTTTTTCAAATAATATAGTGCTTTTGATTTCTACCCCCGGTATACCATTAGCAGGGTATCAGGTATTTTTCTAGTATCTACATAAAAGTAATTCTATAGATAATCATGTGAGTCATTTCAAGTGGATTCTTATTTACCAGGTTCTAATTACAAATATGATTTCATGGCATACTGACTGTTATATAATGGGTATATGATATCAAATAGGATTTAAAATAATTTTCATCTTCTTTAGTATTTTAGATGCAAAGTTTCAAGAAAAATTGATTTTATGAGATGTCCACTCCTATTTAATTCTTATATATGAAAAGCAATGTAGATCCACCTTTATATATGTTTGTTTGTTTTGAACAAACTCAGATACTACACTCTAATCTGAGGCAGAAGTGGTAGGGAGTGACAGTCTGATCCTATGCAGAGCACACAACTAGTCTGATCCTAGCTAGAAGTGCCAATCCAAACACAAATAATCCCATCATTTTTTACTGGTATTTTATGGCACATTGACTAATATATAATGGTCATGAAAGGCCTAACAAATCATTTTGGAAAAACTCTCTTTGATAACCAAGGTCTTCCAAATTTAAGAAAGTATTCAATTGCTCTAATCAATTTGAATGTTCCAGAAAGTCAGACAGATTCTACACTTTTTGCAAAAATGACTTTGAAGTCTGCCAGGGGAAAATGCACATGAAATTATTTATAGCAAGAGTAATGAGGATAATTCATGTTATTATATTAATATAATTTTCAATAAATACAAAAGTGTTTTTTTTCTATTATTATGATGATATTCTATAAAAAGAACAAAAATAAATTTCTCAATAATTTGAGTATGAAGATGAGTTTTCAAATATTTCCAACTTGCTTTGTGGGTTTTTTTTTGTCCTTTTTCTCCTCTAAAGCAGAGGAGTCAATGTTGGATAGAATTGGATTAGAGCCAATTAAAACTGTGCAACATCATTTTTGTTCCTGGGTAATGAGTGTTATTTTCCAACTGTGTGAAAAGTATAAAAAAATGGCAATTACTCCCTTTAAACTTTGCTTTTGTAACCTGGATAATGATATTCATAAGTAATTGTTTTTCTTACATTGTAATCGAAAATAAGCAAATCTGTCTTTTGTCCGATTGGAAAAAAGTAGATTTTCAATTATCATTGTCCTTGTCGCAAAGTTTGGAGGGAATGATTGACATTTTCATCCTTTTTAGACATACCAAGGAACAAAAAAAGTGGAAATATGTTGTAGAATGTAATGTTGACATGTAAATAACAAATCATCCATCACATCAAAAAATGAAAGTTGCAATGGTATTCATGCAGAATAACTTAGAGGGTTTATTGAGAGGTCTTTGTTCCTTTTTCTGCAACAATCAATAATTTTCTCTGATTGAAGAGTCTTTTTAGATCAGGATTTGATATAAAGAAACAATTGTCAGTTGATGGATAATTTCTTACAAGTTGGCCTTTTGGTGTCATATTTATCTTACTCTAAAACCTTACCCTAGGTTCATTGAGTATGTATGCTAAATTTGGTTAGGAGAATCAAACTTTTAGTTTAATTTAATTGTATAAATATAGAAATCAGATCATTATTATTAGGGTAAGAGTGAACATAGACCCTCATTTCTTTTTGTAAAAGGAGAAGCCATACGTGAATTTTGCACAAGAAAGGTATACAACCAATGCATCCTCCCGGTATTTATTGTGCTGAAGCATGGAACCTAACCAAGAGACAGATCTACAAACTGAGAACCATGCAATGCGCACATGAAAGAATCATGCTCAACCTCACGTGGATAGATCACAAGACAGCACAATATATCAAGGAGAGAACAGGAGTCCTAGACATCATAGAATCATGATCATTTTACAAGAATGGCAGACAACCGATGGACATCACGATTCACAGTATGGATCCCCAGAGATCACATGTGCAACCAAGGCTGGCAGAATACTAGATGGAGAGATGAACTTGACAAATTCAGAAAGTATTGGCTCCACGACGCCCATGATAGAGAAGTGTGATGAACCCTGGGGAAGGTCTATTTTCTATTTATTATGGACGTCAAAAGACTGATGATCATGATAATGATGATGATGAAGATGATGATGATAATTATATCAATGCCGTGCAAACTAGTTTTTTAATGAATACAATCAATACATCTCAACAAAATCCAAGGTTTTGTTGGCTGCACTAAGAAAAAGACAAGTTCTATCAGTAAACAATCCAATATTTCTGAGCTGATTAGAAGGATTGGTTCTTGTGTTATTAAGAACAGCCTTTAGAGCTCCTAATCAATAAAGTTTTCTTTCACTCACAGTCAAACAAGTGTTTAAAATTCATGATTTGGTAAATTATTCAATTCATTCAGACTATTAGACAATCACCAAGCAAATAAAGTGATTGGCTGATTTTCTGATATAAAGTCTTTTCTTCTGTCAGTATCATTTATTGAATGAATATCTTTATAACTTTTAGCAGAACATTTCAGCTCGTCTACATCAATTGAATGTCACATTCTTCAGGTAACTTTGGAGCTAAATCTGCATTTTGTTTTAATCCAGTATTTCTTAACCCAGGGGGTAAATTTCTTGGTTGTTGGGGGTAAATTTTAGAACTGACAAGCAACTACACATTCTAATAATATATTCATCTATTAATTTGAGTTATTAGATTGAATCCAAGCCCAAGTTCAAAGATTCATCTAGCAATAACATCTGCTTAGAAATCCTTTCATTCTTACCATGGATAATTTTTTTTCTTTACATTTCAGCAAAAGATTTTCAATTTTTCTGCTATGAAATAGGCTTCATGGATAAACTTGAAGGATATTGTATGCAGTGGTTTTGAGAAGTCAATGAGCACTTTTCCAAATCCTCCCTATCAAGTTCTGAGAATAAAATACCAGAGTTTTGTGCTCAGTTCTAAGTCATGAGTGACTTAATATTTCAATGTTTATTCACATTATCCTCAGAGAAAAATGAAAGAGAGTGAAACTAGTCCGATTGGTCATTCAATTGAAACCATCACGTGACCAACATCTTTTGGCAGCACTGCGTGTTGGAGGTGATCAATCAAAAAATTAGAAAAAAGGGGGATCAATGAATAAGTTACTTCTCTCACCTTTTGTTGGATTACTAAAAAGTCTGAATTAGGAAAAGAAGTGTTAATGCTGCCACACACAAACTATTAACTTTAATTGTAACTTTTTTTATCAAAAATAATCTAAGTAAATGTTGAAAACTAGCAAGTTCTACTCCAAGATCAACAAGACAACCGCAGAAACTCACAAGTTTCTTTAGGAAGACTTTAGCAAAATGATATCTCAGGTACAGGCATTTCAAATAAGATTGAACCTCTATCGAAGATAATCATCATTTTGGACAACCATTGACAAACACAACACGAGGAAATGTCAAAAACGTGCACCAGACTATCTTAACAGAGCTTACGAATTATCCATGATTTTTGTAATATCATAGAACTGTCGATGGAGAGCTTTTGGTGCAATTTGTTGAACATATTGAGCATGAGACCCATCACTGCAGTTGTTTTCCAGCAGTTCCTACCTTCCAATAACACAGCAGAAATTCATCTGACTTTGCCTCCTGTGACTTTTTCCTATTTCCCAAAGAATCACAAGAGGTGCTAGTGGAAAAAAAAAGAAGAAATCGCTGGGATTGCTTTATGCATGCTCAAGGGGTCTACTTTGAAGGCAACAGAGGGAGCTAAGAGCTTGGGTAGGTCATTTCTTTGCAATGATCAAATTACTGGAACTTTTGATAGAACTGTGTGTGTAGATACATAGTTATATATGTAGTATCAAATTTTTTTAAAACTGAAAACCATATTTATTATGATTAAAATTGAAAATTTGTAGTAAAGGCAAGTTCCAATTAAATTGAAATTGAATACTAATGATGCTTTTTATAAGTCACTAGTTCATGATTAGTTGCTTCTCTGCCAACAATTATTAAAGCACAACAACAGACTTAACTGATGGCTGCTATTGATACTATAACTGTGACATATACAGTACTAAGAAAGACAGGAGAAAAGAAAGGTAGTTTAACAAGAGATTAGGAAGGGAGAGGGGCCGGTGGAAGCAATTGATACTATGTGTGACAAACATAGCTCTTATTACACACACATACACACACACACACACACACACACACACACATACATACATACATATATATATATATATATATATATATATATATATATATATGTATTGATTTTAACCTTGGTAATGCTACTTGACACTGCTAGTTCTTTATAAATTTAGTCACTTTGTATGCCATGGTCTGATAGCTAAAGAAGAAATTCCCTAAAATGAATGTTTACAATTGGTGAATACGAACAAACATCGCAATAGATAATCTATATGAATGTAAGTAGTTTGAAGAAAGACATGGAACTTCTTTAGAAAAAAAGAAAAGAAAGAAGTCTTCATAAAATCTCAGTCAATTTTGTTCTATTTATATAAATCATTTGTTTAGATAAAGCCAAAATGGTTGAACAAGCTGATATTTTTCATAGAAAAAGGTATGTTCTTTGTCATTTTCTTGAGACTTTTTTCTCCTTTTCTTATTCAAAGAAAAACCCTCAAAGAACTAAAAGAAGATTACTGATTGGCTGAAAATGATATCACACATAAGTGTAGATTTCCATGAATATTTGCATTTATCTATGAAGTTATTTTTATGCATGTATCTGGAGACAATGATATATGCGCTCATATTGTATGTTGGAGTGTGTTTCTCAGCCATTATACAAAGTTGATATCTCAAATTTGGTTTTCATTATTTTTTAGGGATCATAGAAATAAAAATTTTTCTCATGCATTCAGAAAATTTCTAAAACAGAAATAACAAGTATTTTACTTTTGATTTGACCGATTCATCTCATTATATGAAAGTTGTTATCACTTTTTTGTGTGTTTATTGGCTTTTGGTCACACTAAAGCAAACAGAAAGAGATGAATAGGTTACTGCAAACACACAGACATAATTTGGGCTACTGCTGTGTTTGTGTGTTTGCTGATGTAGGCAGGCAACTGCTGCTGCTTATATCATTGATACTACTATAGATGATGATAATGTCTCATTTCAGTTTTTCTGTCCAATTCTGTTTCTTCATTGTTTTAAAATTGTTAAAAAACCCAGAAAATATGAAGAGTTGTCAACAGAAAAATAAATTTTGTTGGTAGAATGCATTTTTTTTGTTTGCAATAAATACATTTAGATTGAAATCCATATTTGTGTAATTCATCCATACCAAATAATCTCCTCATTTTTATAATGGTTTTATATAATGGTTATGTGACTCATGAGATGGAGTAAGCAGGGATATGAAATCTCAGTGGGTTAGCAGGGGAACTTCACTTCTAGATGTTTGTCCATTCTTGTAAACTTTTTATGGAGCATAGGGCCGCAACCACTCTGCTGCGGTTTCAATAACAAGTAGTTTTTTTCAGGCAAGAGTTGTTAGACCTCCTCCTTTAACCAGGCTTGAGACCAACTTAGGACCAACTATGCCAAGCTGTAATTTTTTTCCCTGTCAGAGAAATCTTTTTTAATTTTTTTAGTGGATGAACTGCCTCAGAGGGGTAAAAGGCTAAAAACTGCCATGCTACTTACCCCTTAGCTGAAAGGAAGAAACAAATTCATGTCTCTTTCTCAAAAGTGAATGTAAACAGCCTTGGCAAAAACTATCATGCAACTATTCACAAAAAAACTGTATGACTCACATGATTTTATTTACCTCTTTTGCTGAGGAATTCTAGCGAACATCTTATGTTTTAGAGAAGAAAGATTTCTCTGTTGAGGAAAAGTCTCAAAATTGGAAAAAATAACAAGTATGGAAGGAAATCTATTAAGCATCAACTGAATATCTTTTTCTTCCAACTGATTTTTTCACATATCTTTTATGAATCCATATCCTCCTAGGACATCTCACATAAGAGAAAGGGACGCAATTTTATGTGGCTATAAATGATATTTTCTATCTCTGTGTCTCTCAGCAAACTATGCTGCAGAGTATTTTTCATGAAGGTGCATACAGCCTAATGGTTGGCAGTACAGCAAATGGAATCAGCAAAACGAGTTCAAACTCCAAGAGATACCTTTAGCGTTAACTTCATACTAATGCTCTTGAGAGATGCACAAACCAATTTTCACCCTCTCCTCCCTCCAATTATGGGTAAATAGTGGGGCAGACCAGGCTCTTCAGCTTTGGTTAACAACCAGTCGAGGAAATGGACACCTCTGAATTCAAACTGGAATAAGTCCAACCCCTTGTCAAGCATTGTGAGAAGTTGTGAACTGACAGAGTAGGGAACGTACAGTTAATAGGGCTCCGTTGATGGATTGAAAACAATTCAGAGAACACCAAACAGCCATAACCAAAACCAAAGTAGAAAAATCTGGTATGGTGGACCACATCAGGAAGGGGAGAGGTGAACAAAACCATTTCTAGGAGGAAGACCAGATAATAGAGAATGTCATTGGAGAGTGGAGAAATTCAAAGAAGCGGTATACATCAACATGTCTGCTAATTGAATAAGTCAGACCAGTGCAGAACAACTTTTTGTGGCTTTTGCTGATCAACAGAGACAGGGTATAAAGTTTTGGCCTAACTAAGAAATGAGATAAAAACATCTTCAACCTATTAAAAATATAAAAATTCTGTTTGCTACTGTAACTTGACATTATGGTGGGAAGGGGAGAAAAGAGTCCCCCACTTTACATTCAGAAAGTGAACCTCAAGAAGGCTGTAGAATGGATTGGCTAAAACATTGTGTGAATAACAAAAACAAAAAGAATGAAAAGATCACGGTTGTCTGAAAACTCTTTGAATGATAATGACTTTCTTCAAAATGACAGTCTGAGTTTAGTGTGGCACAGGTGAAGAGGATTATGTTGCGCCAAACTCCCGAGTGTGAAGGGGCCTGCAAGCCTTGGAAATTAGCTTTCAAAATTGTGTCTTTTTCTCGAAAAGTCCCAAATACTCAACTATAAAAGTCAGGGTTTCAAATGACCATTTTCAAGGCAACCAAATTCTTTCCCACTTGGAAGATTGGCACTACACAATCTTCCAACCAACCCAACCAAACATCAAGGAAAGAGTGAAGAAAATATCAAAAAGCTGTGACTACCTTCATTTGAATTTCATAAAATGATTTATCTTCTTTTAGAAAAGAAATTCTTTTCAATAGAAAATTTCATTGCTTAAAATAGTGGGTAAGAGATATTTTTAATCAGGAAACCTGCTACCTTTAAGTGGCAGAGTCCATAGTTTGGGGCAGAGAACCAAGAAAACCACACTGTTCATTCTATAAGTAGATAGATCAATCACTGAGGATAGCATAGCATCAATATTCTGAGCAGGGATTGCTTTCTTGTTGGGAAAAGAAGCATTCAAACTGCTGCATCTTATCTAGGCTCAAACATCTGATCACTGTCAGGAGAAAATCCATTACAATTTTAGCCACCAAGCAGTGCTCTCCAGCAAAAAAATAAATATGTACGTATCTAAAAGGGAGGCAAAGATACAAGCAGATTATTTGTCAAAAGGCACAGTGATAGAGAAAAAGAAAGAGCAAGAGAAAGATAGAAAGAAATAGAGAAAGAGAAATTCAAGAAAAAAGAGAAAAAAGAGAAAAAAAAGTAAAACAAAGAAAAACCAGCAAATTGACACCCGTCAGCTGAATGTGCATGGCACTCTACTTTGTGTCCTTCAAGACGGCCTGAAGCCCAGCTGAAAATTATCAAGCTTACCAGGGAGGGGAGGAATGAATTTGTGAAAAATAAGATGGCCGCTGAGTCAAGCAACACGAGTTTCTGTTGCTCTCCTTAATCAACATGGGTGTTAATTTCAGAGGAGTCTGCATTTCTTGATTTGATTTTATTGCTGGCGGAATCTTTCAAATATGGCAGGACTGCACAAAAGAAGTTATTTCAGAAAAAAACAGACTGAAAATGTCTGTTTTTCTGTTGATTAATACGAAAAACCAAGAAAACTAGAAAGTATCAGTACATACCTTAGCTAACACAATACACTAACTAAAAACTGAATAAAAATCATTTTGTAGATAGCTACTTTGTAGAGATGGAGTAATAGTGTAAGTTTTGAGTTTCCATATTTCAGACTTTTGTTTTCATTTTGAGAGAGATTTTAATTTTACCTCCATACATGTATTCATTCTTATTTGTTTGTTTGTCCATACAATGTTCCCAAAAGTTTGCCAATATTTCCAATGACATTTTGTGGAAGGGTGGGTCATTGGCTGAGGAAGAATGTTTTGCTGAAGATTGGCTTTTGTTTTCCTTCATCTCATATTCTAGTCATCAACATACATCACACCCTCCTCGCCCCCAGGCAAGAATCCCACTGCCTCTTCCTCCTCCTGCTTAAGGCTAGAAGCCCATTGCCACTTCCCCTTCCCCCATTAGGACAGAAGTGCACTGCCGCCTCATTGTATCCCATCTCCTCTCTTTTTTCTTCTTTCTTCTTCGGATGTCAGTTTTTGGTATACGGAAGTGGTCCATATTTTCGGTGCCTCTTCTCCTCTGACTTGATTTCATGGTAAATCATCTGACGCATGCATAGCCAACTTGAATAGTGCAAGTTCTGGGTTCAATGTTGCAAAGTAGCAACTGAATCAAACACATAACCGTAGTTATTTATATTGTTTGAAACCATGAAATGGAAACACAGACAATGCACACTTGTGGATGAGTGGCAGTGAACCCGTTGAATGATTAAGATATTGAGATATTTTCAGCTATCAGGGTGTAGAAAGCTATCAATGGCCAAATGTCAGTTTAATCGACACAGAAACAATATTAAAATTTGATCGTGTGGATGTTCAAGTTTATCTATTGTGTGAAAAAGTTCCTGGCACTCTTTTCTGAAAACTAGAGACTGAATACATAGATAACAAGCAGCAACGTCAAACTAATCTTCTAATCTGACAACAATTTTTGGATCGTATGTATAAGAAATAAAAAATAAGTATGAATAAGAATATTTTTTAGTATAAAAGCATTTATTAGAATGAAAGAAACCTGTGCATCAGATGAATTTTCATAGATGTGGAAGACTTGTCAGTTTGGCTCAGTCGTCAAGAGAACCGGCTAGCAATCACTGGATTATAATTTCATTAATTTGTTAATTTTTACTCCCCCAAATTAGGTGAGGATTGTTCTTGTTGTTCTTGTTCATTTTACGGTAGAAAAACAAAGTCAATTTGAGGTTTGAACTGGATTTTGACAAAAACCCCAAAAAGGATGTTATGCATCTTTCTATTTTCCACAGATTACGTTAATTTGTTGTGTATTTCTTCACAAAGTTATGGAATGTCTTCCAGAAAGAGAATTTATAACTATGGGACTTTCATCCCATAGTTATAAATCAGACAGTAGTTTCTTTTTCTAACCCTACCCTGATTTTTGTGCAAGGCCCTCCTGCTGGTACTATCTTTCTCCCATCTCTGGGGTTTGTTTACAGTTGTACATAGCCTGAATAAAATATATCATCATTATAATTTTTGCAAAAACAACATTCGTCTGAAACAGGGCCTCCGAGAAGAATTTCAAAAAGTGGTGCAAAGCTGTTTTCAGGGTTCCCATACACACACTGCAGAAGCACCCTCGCTTTTCATCTGCTATAACCCTTATAGTATGTTCGCTCGATGACATTGGCATTCCAAGGGTTGGTGTCACCTAGGGCTATAACTCAGGTTGTCACCTCCCCCCTCTAGAAGTTGTACTATTCCTAGGATAACTAGAATTTTCGTATTGCAGGTATATGTACCTAAGAAATACACAAAAACCTGAGGGAGATTTTCATCATGTATGCTCCTACTTTAGAAGATTTCGTTCGGGGGGGGGGGGGGTCCATTGGTATCAAAAAAAGAAAAAAAAACACGGCTAAATTCATCCATGAAATTTAAAACTATTATTCCCAGAGCCTTATCTTTTATGCTTTTCCTTAGACTATGTAAATTGTCTCACCAACACTAAATATGTTAAAGATCAAAAAAGATCTTTGTTTTAGAGTATTGAAAGTTACAATCTTACATAGACAAGTTTTCTGTATATCTCAAGATACCACTTTTTTCTAGTACCTGTTTCCCATTGAATTATAATGAAATGTTGGGGACTGCGCATATTTTCTAATTGAAGTAAGATGGATGAGATATTTATATCTCATAAAATACAAAACTTGTGAACGGTTCGTTTTAATAACCACATACATACAGTTCAAGAATCATCCATGTTCACAAATTTTAGGAGCACCTATGTGAGAAATTGTGTTGTTATTGCCCACTAAAAATCGGTTGCAACGAAATATGAAGAAATGTAATTGTTAGCAGTTTTCCAGAGAGAGATTGACACTGTGAATAAGAAACAACAATCGGTTTTTGATCTACTGTTATTTTTGAAAAATTATAGAGCAATAGGTCTATTTGTATCTTTTCATGTATATATACACTGATCCTTCACTATAACGAATTTTGATATAACGAATTCCGGCTTTAACAAACACATGGAGCATAACGAACTTTCTGCTTATTTACTGAACGAAGTTTGATAAATGCAGCTAACATGTGGATCATAATGAAGTTGGCATTATGCTAGTTTCAAGGCCCAGCCTTTTGCAGCCTTTAGTTCAAGATCAGATTGCAGTATCTGTTCGCAGAGCTCGCTTTGGTTATGCACCGGCATTCTAATGTAACTAATGATGGCTCGGTATTACTGAGCATAAGAGGCTTATAATTTGTCCTGTGGCCTCAAAATTTGCTCTGCCCAGTCTTGGAGGAACAGTATGCCCAGGGGCGATATCGTCTTCTCGCACAAGAAGGGATGGGTTACATCTTGCTCTAGTAGGGAAGCAAATAAATACGAAGATCAGAATGTAGTATCCGTGCTTCTCACGTCAACTAAACATAGCATTAACCTCCCGTTACCACCTATTCTGGAAGTAAATATACCATTAACAAATTTGGTACCAAACGGAATGTAAATTTATGTTGAATAACTGAAAAAAACCCAAAAACATGAACCTTCAGGGAGAATTTTTCAAAAGCACAAATTTGTAGGATAGTATCTTTGAAAAGTAGAGGAATTCAAAACTGAATTGTTTTCATTTTGAATTTAGAATGATAGGCCACAAAGCTATGTGTGGAGTAAAAAATTTGAGGTGTTGTTCAATTTTGTAGTGCTTAATTGAACATCCCTTCAGTTGGCTATAAAATTGCTAAAATCGATTGTAAATGGCTATCTGAGCAAACTTCATAATCGAAAAAGATAGAATTGTTATTATTTTACGGTATGTTTTTGTCTTTTTATTGTAAATGAGCAAATCATTATTATTATTATTTATTAAATTAAGATACACAGCATGTGTAAAGCTATATCGTGTAGTAAACGAACGGGTGAATCTAGAAAGTGTTATCAGTATTTTACAGTGGTCTCCAACATTTTTCACGATACGAACCCCAAATATGACTGAGAGACTTAGAAGGAAGGAATCCTTGACGCTTCTGACTCATTTTGGATAAAGTTTTGGATCATTTCAAACGGTCTCCTATTACTTTATACCAGTAGCGTCAGCTACTATATCACGCTATACTGAATAGTTTAAAGAAACAATTCAAAACAATTATTTTAGATACAGTTGAAAACAAATAATATAATAATCTAAAATATGGATTATGGATTTTGTTCTAATAGCTGCATTCAGTTTAAAAAAGATGTATATAGATCAATGTACATTATTACCGAGTTTAAAATGAAACAAAACAAAGTGATGAATCACTTCTGCTTATCAGGGGTGTAAAACGAAGCCGATTCCGATTCTTGAAATTTGTTTTAAAACAATGTATTGTAAAGGAAGGATACAATTCAAGAGAATTATATACGATTTAAGAATCAAAGTAAACTCAAAAACACGTTCCAAATGGAAAAAGTTTATTGTTTGTTTTTTCAATAAATTCAATTTAGAACAGAACAATTTAATCTAATAACTACATACGGTTTTAGAAATTCAATAACTCATTTGAAATAATTTTTTACAAAAATGTTCCTTAAAATTAGATACACACAATTCAAAACAGAATGATTTGTTTTAATCACAACAAAAATACGGTTCAAGAATTTTCCCCCCAAATCAATGTAATTTAATATCCTTTTTAAAATGAAATAATAAAAATGTTTTCCTTGAATAGATACATATAGTTTAAAACAGACCGATCTGTTCTAAAAGCTACATACGATTTAAGATCGTTTTCCAAATCAATTTTTATTTAATACCTCGTTTAAAACAAAACAATAGAAATATGCCCTTTCTAACAAATTGATACTATTTAAAACAGGACATACGGTTCAAGGAAGTTTTTTTCAAGTGAATGTAATTTAATACCAAAAACAAAACAATACAAACAAGTTGCATTTAACAGTTGTGTAAAATGGAACCGATTCCGATTATTTTAATTTGTTTTAAAACACTCTAAAGAACAGTATTATTTAACAAAATTATATATGGTCGTTCCTTTACATTGTTTTGAAACAAATTGAAATAATCGGAATCAGCTAATTTTTACAAATAGGTTGAACGTAAGTTAACTGTTATTTTTGACTTGATAGTGTAAAGAATATATACGTGCCCATCTTTTCATTTTCCTTTATTTAAAAACTATGCCAATAAGGATCCCAGCTAAAAATTCTTTACAACGAATTAAAGAAAAATGTATAAGAATAAAGATCATTGCATAAAAAATTAAAAAAAAAACTCCTCAAGAGTTATTGTCAACAATCAAAACAACTTAATGGATCAAAATCTAGAATTAATAGAAACTAAAACAGTAAACAACTTTATGAGAAATATGATAATTACACAATTAATTAAAGACAACTAATTAAAAACATTCAAAAAAAGAAAATAGGACAAAGTTTACTTTTATCACCCAATGATTGACCGCTTCGTGAACAAACACTTGTGTCTTGACACCAAGGGATGCACTTTCCTATTAGCTTGCTTCCCCACAAGAGCAAGATGTCATTTTAAATCTGGAGTTCCATATATGAGAGAGCTCAAAAAAATTGCTCCAGTCCCAGCAACTAGTGTTGCAAAGGCGTTAGGGCAAGCCCCGAACCAACCCCTTTCAGTGGGCTAAGTAATTTTTTAGGCCACAGGATGAATCCAAGGCCTGTTGCACTTAGCAATACCAAGCTAGACTGTGATCTTGAACTAATCACAAAGTTTTGATAGTGCCAAGAACGTTCCTTTTATCATTATTTATTGAATCATGAAATGAGAAAGAGGTGCAACCAAGCTAGTGTTGGATTAACTGAATGATATGCATTAAATGCGGCTGATTATCAAACTTACTTCTTATTCAGTGAACACCTTCCGTCGCCAGACATATCCCATTTTTCTCACCAGGGCTTTCAATTAACTACAATTTGACCATTTCACCGATGAAATGTCCTGTTAGAAAGATAAAATATCGACATAACCCTGTGTAAAAGTTTTGAAGAATCCACAAAGCCTTAAATTCATGGGTGTGGAGGACAAAGCAAATTATTGCACAACAGTTTGCAGTTAACAAGGCCAAATCAATTTTGATTAATAAAATCAACAAAAGCATTAATTATAAGATAGAAAGAAATCTAGGCAGTCATCATGGTTTACCCCTCTAATGGTGTCACCCGGGGCAGCCCCACGCCTCATTGGTATGCCACTGCTCGACAGTGAACAATAAAGTCAACCCATTTTATTTATGGATGTATTATATCAGCTTAGAAGTTTTCATACATAGCTCTATGGAAGAAACAATCGAACCCCACTTAGCCCTCCAGGATTTTCCTGATGTGGGGGCTAGCTTTCCGATGGAGGTTAGATCATCCGACAGGGGGAGGGTTCGTAGGCATGCTCCCAAAGGTAATTTTGAATTTCACAGGTGCTAACATTGCTCTTGAAAACTCTTTTCTCCACCACTTGCTATTGTGTGGGTTGATTTGTAACCCTATGGGAACTTTTCATTAGAAGCATGAAGTATCCTTAGTATAAGGACTTTAAAAAAAATGTTGCCAATTTTTCTTATGGCCTGGAATGTATAATTTTCAAGATGGCGTCCGAAATGGCCACCAAATACATATGTCCATTACACATTCATTATTCACTATGGACAAGTTTATTCAACGTTTTTCGTAGTAATAAGTGTATTTGATAAAATATAAAAATTCTACCACAGTTTCATCATTAGAAAGGTAAAAAATCCTTACAGATGGCATTCAAATTGACTGCCAAATTATTACAGACATATTTCGTGGGTTAGAGATGTTGATATACAGCGGTTTACACTATATCGACAAATTCCTAGATCTACCTCCAATTTCAATCATCATCTCTCTCTTTCTCATAGGCCTCATCGAGCTAGTTCTTTCTGAACTTGTTTTGTTCGTCCTGCCATCTTATTTTCTGCAGGTCATAGGTTCGCACATGATCTCTAGGGATCCACGTTGTATGTTCTGATGTTTAGCAATTGTCTGACATTCTTGCAAAATGATCGGCCCATTGCCATTTTATAAAGGTTTCTATGATGTCTCTGACATCTGCTATCTCCCTAATATACTGTGTTGTGGTCTCTCCGTGCGATGTTGAGAATTATTATCACTTCTTTCTTACCCCATGGCCCACCTTTCCACAATTTTTTTTTTGAATTCATTCAGGAGATATTGCATAGACAAACATGATTGAATAAAGAAATGTATGAAGAAGATAATGAAAAATATGCTAAAATATCTCTCAATCAGAAAGAAATTCCTGGATCTGCCCGAATCACTTTTCCGTATAATATGGTACATCTTAAATTCCATTAACATTCATGGAGAACTTTTGGAAATATTGTATGGAAAAACAGGAGCAAATACCGAAATGTATAAAAAAAACGCAAAAGTATCTCTCGGTCAGAAACAAATTTAATCATATCTTTCTTGATATGTGCCTTAACCATCGATGGAATTTCATTACAATTAATTGAGAACTTTGGGAGGTATTGTGTTGATAGACAGTAGTGAATACAGAAATTCATGAACAAAAGCAAAAATATTCCTCAATCAAAAAAGTATTCCCAGACCCGCCTTAAAATTTAGTTCTTTCTTACCTCATGCCTTACCTTTTTGCCCAATTCTAATTTATTGAAAACTTTTGCTAATATCGTATGGATAGACAGAAGCGAACATAGAAATGTGTTCAAAGAAATTTTTTGTTCATGCATATCTGTCCACACAAAATACCATGAAAGTTCCTGGAATTTCAATGAAATATTTTGGAAAGGTAGGCTGTAAGGTAAGAAAGAAGTAATCAAATTTGGGTGGCTCTAGGAACTTATCCATATTGTGTGTACTGCCGTACGAAAACATCTATAACTTATGAAGTAGGTCTGTAATAAGGCCTGTGTACACCATCTTGAAAATCATCTTTTCTAGTGATAGACTTTTAGTATGTCATTAAGCACACTTGATACTACAAAAACCATTGAGAAACTTTTCGTTGTGATATTTGGGAGATAGAGTGTTTTTTTCACAATTCATTTGGCAGTCAATTGGGGCACCATCTATAAAATTACCTTTCCAGTGATAAGACTGTGGTAGAATTTTGATCTGTTATCAAGCATACTTGATGCTACAAAAACCTATGGTAAATCCTGTGTAGAGTGAATAATGAATGAGTATTGGACATTATGAGTATTTGGAAAATTATACACACTGGGTCATAGAAAAAATTGAGCCATATTTTCTTTAAATGTACCTCTATTGAGGATTCATGGAAACTTCACTTCTAATAGAGAGTTCCTGTGTAACCCCAGTAGATCTACATTCCAGTCCACACTATTAATTTTAGCGAACATGACAATGGCACAAAATGAAGAGAATTAAATGTGAAATACTTTAGGTACTCCGACCACCCAGGTACCTGTGGTGAAATATGACTGACAGCACTATTTTTGCACTGTTTTAAAGTAGTCAATTTAATGTTGACTAGATACAAAAGTGTTATGCATGCCATAAATCCAATTCTGAATCTGTAGGTCTCATATTTTTCAACAATTGACCTAAAATGAATTTTACTGTGAATTTTTATTTCAAAGTTTGTACAACATCCAAAATAGACTCTGACTGATTTTACACCAAACACTGAATGGAATGCTTTAAACAAATGTCTGTGGTAACTGTTCCATTAAATATAATATTGCCATCATGCTAACTGGAATTAGTAGAAAAATTAATGCTCTTCAACAATGTCTAACATTCAAGTGATTTTACACTGTCAATATATTTTAAAAGTCAATATAAAATTTTCATGCGTTTTAAAATAATGATAAACTCCTGTGCGATATCAAAATATAGTGCAAAACATGTTCTATCCAGCAACATTTGTGTCATTCCTGTGTTATGAGCCGGGACTGCATTTTTCTTTATCATGGCAGAAAAGACATATGGTGACCACCAATGAAATGCTGAAAGAGTTCGAATATTCTGGCTACTACGACTCACAGGGGCACACCAACCAACATCATGTAAACTTTTGCACTTTCGGGCATAATCGTTTTGAAATATCTCTTTACATAATGCAAAAATATCTCTTTACATGTAGTAAAGGACTGTCATCAAAACGATAACAACAATTTGTTTTCTTTTGTTTTAATACTGAATCTTCCTTAGATATATGCATTTATTGAAATTACTAAGAATATTTGTAAAACTAAAAGTTGTCTGTTGATGCTAGGGGATGTAATCCTAATCTGAATGAAGATATTCCTCTAAATACTATCTAAATATCTACCTTGTCTGAAGAGAGGTTGTAGTCAACGATCTCGACATTGATATCATTATTAATGATTAATATTTTTTACCAATGTATCTACTGATTTTATATGAAATTCATGTTTAAGAACATTTCAAGTGACAGCACTTGCCCCAAAACAGTAGAAACTTATATCTTTGTTTAAAAAATTCCCTGACAGATTTTCATTTTTTCCTGATGAATTTGTGAATTCAGTGTTGACAATTTAGATGGTTTTTAAAAATTTTTTATCTTATTATAATTCACCAAATGTCTGCCCATCCGTATATGACAGCCTATGGCAAAAATCACTCAGCAATACACCATGAAATTTCATCTGGACATTCATGAGAGCCCTAGGCAGGTTTTTGAAAATCACCCTCAAGATATGTTTGAGGTAAGAGGGGTGTTGATTTCCAATGCAAACTTGCTCTAAAACAGTCATGTTTTGTTATGGCTGCTGCACTGGCTATTAGTTGCCGGCTGATGTTTGGAATTCAGTATGACTCTTGGAGAGAGGTGGTATTTTAAGAAATCCAAGAAGCCACACTTGTCAATCCTATGTTGCAAAAAGAGATTAACTTTACTCTTAATGGATGGCCAACAAAAGAACAAAGTTTTGAAGAAGAGATTAAACCTTATCTTTCTAATCAGAATGTGTTATGAATGCATAAAGAATTATTATTTTACCAGGATAGAATAGTGATCTTGAGGAAATGAAGAGCTGAAATCCTTCCCTCAATACACAGTGGCCAATATGGGTCTGAATAAGTGTAGGGAGCGGTCTGATTCTTCTGGGTGGTGGCCAGGAATATCACAAGAAGTTGAAGACATGGTGAAAAAATGTGCTTTTTGTAATCAACACCGTCCCGCAAATTGATATGAACCTCTTAAACCCACAACTTTACCTGACAGACCGTGGAGAAGAATTGGCACTGATTAATGTACAGACAGCAGTATTTAGTTGTTATTGACTGTTTTTCACGGTACTTGGAAATTGTACACATCGGTTTAGTTATCAGTGACAAAGTAATAGGAAACTTAAAAAAACATTTTAGCCAGGTGGAGTATCCCCAATGGAGTTGTCAGCGACAATCATGGTCAGTTTGTGAGCTCTGCTTTTTGAGATTTTTCAAAAAAATATGAATTTATTTAAATTAACACAAACCCTCATTTTCCACAAGCAGATAGAGAGGCAGAAAGTTACGTGAATATAGTGAAAAGACTTCTGAAACAGCCTGATATTTTCTGGCATTAATGGTATCAGATGTTCTCCAATTTCAGGAGCAATTCCAGCAGAATTAATAATGAGAAGGAAAAGGATGTAAAGGAAGTATGATAAAACTCATGATGTGATGAAGAGAGAATCCAAACTGGAAAAAGTGTGGGACTCTACAAGTGGGATAAAAATGACTGATTCGAGAAAAATTAAATTTATATAGTGCAAACAAGGTTTGAAATCTCTGACGAAATAGAAAATATGTTTTATTTGTGGGAGATGAGAATACACCAGTACAATTCCCAATTCAAAAGGACTGTGTGGTGAAATCAAATACTGGGGTTTCACCCCCAAATAATGCACCTCAAACCAATACAAGTCAAGCTGTCCAGAAACCAGAACATTTTTGAGGACTATGTCAAGTTGAAAAAAAAAATCAAAATTCTGATGATTAAGATTGTGTTCTAATAACTTGAAAAGGTAGGTGTTCCATCTTACAATCACACCTGCTGATTAACGCTCAATATTGATTAGCTATTATTGTAGTTGTTGTTATTTATGAAGAGTTTTTGAATAAATATACATATATATCATTAAGATGTGCTTTTCTTTTACATTATTTTATTGTGATATTTTGTCAAGAGACTAAACAGTAAACACAAAAATGATTGAAAAATTTTTACAGCAAATATAATCCCGCATGTCAGGTTAGCTAAATTGGTTACTTTTAATTAGTACCGTATTCTCAATTTTTATGCTTTTTAGTAGGAGTGATTTCCAGACTCAAAATATCAAAAAAACATCTAAATTGGTAACATTAGTCAGCCCACCACAATCCACATTGGTTTGACAATGTTTTCCCTGTGAACTTCCCCTACACTTTCCAAAGTTCATAAACAATCATCATGCATTCTACTCAACATTCAAATGTTCCTTTTATCTTTCCAATGCTATATTGCTATATTATCTCTTTTAGTCCAGTCAAATTTCTCCAAAAAACGGCCAAACTAGAAGTAAATATACTACAAATTTGGTACCAAATTGGGCACAGATATTTGTAGAATGATGGAAAAAAAAATCCCAAACATTTTAAAACTTGGTTGTCTCAATTCTGAATTCAGAATGAATGGCCACAACAGTAAGTGTGGGGAAAGAATTCTAAGTAGTGTTCAATTTTATGGATCAATTTTCAATGTTCAATTTTTAATGTTCAATTTTCGATGTTCAATTTTTTTTTCAAATAGGTTCTTGGTTGGCGATGAAATGGCTAAAACCAATTGTTAATGTCCATAGAATGGCTACCCAGATTGTAAATTGTAAAGTTTCACACATTCAGTCAGGTATTAAACAAATAGTGCACAAAAGATGTATTTTTGTAGGCAGAAGTGACAAAATGCAAACAAATGATTGTGAAAACATCAGACGTTAGACAAGATATTCTCTCTACTACATTTAGTGATCATTTCACACAATGAGTCGTAGATAACTTTGACCATACTATTCATACATAAGAAAGGATTGAAATCAGCCATTTTCAGACCTATCAATACACTTCTCCTTGTAGAGTCAGTGCACTCATCAGCAAAGATAGGAATTTCTTTGGCAGTCAGCAGCATTCTTTAAAGTAGCTGGACTATCGAGACCCAGCCCCTATGAGTTCATGCAGCATATTTTCCAGGGAGAGCACTTTCCTATATCAATGATCGCAATACTTCTGATAATTGATCTTGATCCATTTGACTACTTTTGCATCTGTTCTGTTCTTGTCTACATAGAAGGTCAAGCAGAGCAGTTAAACATACCAAACCCTGCACTGCATTTGACCTGGTTCTTTATTTCAAGGCAATCAAGATCATTACAGCCAAATTGATGAATATTGTGTGCAGACTTGGAGAATTTTATACTTTGAAGGGTTTTTTGGTAGCATTGGTGACAATGACAGGATCTGGACTTGAAGCACTGCAAAATCTATGTGGAAAAATTTCTGTGAGACACATGATGAGATGACAAGCCAAAACAAGAGCTTGGAGAGAACATATTAATTGATGCAGCCTCAAACACGACACTCATGAAAGAGATGCTTCCTGTCAATAAAATTAACACTGAGAAAGAAGTAAAGTGAGAGAAGGTGGTTGGCAGCACTGAAGATGGAAGAGTAACAGACAGTGAAAATAGGTTGGATGAATCACTTAGCTGAGATATCATAGAGATTCATGGAGAAACCTGCCAATTTAATGAGGTTAGTACTGATGAATTAGAAAACATTTGTACATAATCAGTTGATGTCAGATGGTGTTTCCAATAATGACATAGATGAATCAAATGCACCATGTAAACTTCAGGACTCCATGGAATCAAGAAAATAAAGCTTTCTTTGACATCATGAATGGCAAAACTATGGCCAATCTATTGGACGTACATTGATATTCAGAAAGAGTTCACCTGAGAGGAAAGGACTAGTTATTGGGGAATGCATCTGAGCACTCGAGGAAAGATGCTTAACCTTTTTAGTGTGATGGGCCGTATTCATTATGTTTAGGGTAGTTGGTTGTATTTGCAGACAATGTAGGAACTACCAGAAAAAAAAGTCCATGGCTTTATGAGCTTTGAATAAACTATTCTCAGTACACAGAAGTGACCATGCTTGGGCAGGACTTTGAACAGATCAACCAATAGAGCAAGTGCTTATAAAATCATTGAAAAGATGGAGACTGCTATAGATATACAGTATGTATTGACGTGCTGTTATGCATAATGCTATATCAATCACAAGTCTACATCATATTACAAGCAAACAACATGTAGGAATGAGCAGCAGTTGTTGCCATACAAATAACAAAGATCTCATGAAGATTAGAATATGGTTTGCTTAGTATGATATTTTCAATCCAAATGAAATGGAACAAAAGTTTCTTTCTACTAGCTTAAAATTTTCTATTGATGACAGTATTAACTGCAATGAAGCTGAGGTGATTGGGCACAAAATTCAGACAAAACTGGATCATGTATCACATCAAGATGCATCTGTGAAGTGTTATGATGAGAACAATGCTTTGACGTTCCTGAAAAAGGGTATCATTACTAAAAAGAACAATACTCATAGACCCTTTGGTCAATTTGACTTGGTATGCTTATCGGAAGACCAGATGATGAAGCAAATCACTTATGATATGAACTCCAGTTCAAACATACTTTTTTAAGGGTCAGTTTATGTGCAAGCCAAACAAGGCTGCCTTAGTTGCCCATTTGATCTCATCAGCTATTAGAAAAGGACAAAGAAGACCAAAACACACGTGGAGTAAGGTAAGAAGCAAAGTAGAAGAGATGAGACAGTGAATAGAGAAAGAAATAATGTGGCCACCAGGAATGCATTGGAAGTTCCTGAAAACAGCTATTTTGTGTTTGACAGAAGATGCTTGCTACTGAGAATAGTGAAGATGCTGAATGTTATAGAGAAATCATCCAACAGTACCAGACTAGACGGGAAATCAAAGTATGGGATCTGCTCAAATATACTTAGTGGCTATAGGAATTGCCCTAGCACTAAGGACCATGAGTGCAAGAGATGGAAAAAAGTCAAGTCTTGGTCAGATAGTGCAGTGAATGAAAACATCCAGATCTGTATACGAAAATCAGAAGACATTCTGCAAATAAAGAACAATTCATCAGGCTACTAGGGAATGGTCTTGATGGGCATCATGTTGAAATAAGTATTGTACAGGTACGCTCATCCTGCTTTTACATTTATGGTGATAAGAAAAGTATAATGATGTTTCTAGAATCAAAGAGTTGGAATATCAGGGAATTAGTGAAACATTTGAAAACATCTGTGTTGGAAAACATCCTTGCCATCCATGTTTGGGAAGGTTGCAATACTACTTTTGCATCATATGGAAAAGAAAAATTGGGGTTATTAAACTACTTCATCAGTCAAAGGAGGCTCAATAGATGATGGGAATACTGTCAGATCGAAATGCATGATAAGGAAATATTACAACAGTAGGGATTAAATTCATTGTTATGTATAGAGGAAAGCCTAATAATTCCTTTTCAAAATTGAGAGTCACAAGCTCCATGGTGATGGCTGCATCATCACTCAAGTTGCTACCAAGCGTGCAGTTGTACATCTCACTTTGCATGTTCACTTGGAGATTATTCAGTGGAAGATGCTGATGGAAAAGGAAATAGATATATTGCTCTGGGAATGGAAAATGGTGGAAAACTAATTGGAACCAATAATGACTAATGAGGTTCCTGCAGACTCAAATTCATACAATGTAACTGCACTGATTCTTCATGAAATTCAAACACATAATGCATGACTAGTCCGAAATGTGTAACAATACAATTTTGAATGTACTGTAAAAATGGTGTATTTACTTCTTGGTCCAGCTCTAATTTTACTGGACTACTTTGGCATATTCTAAATGGCTCTTTGCAATTTGATCTATTATTAAGAAAGTAATCTGCACATGCAGGAAAATTTGTTCAAACATTCTCTAGTTGTCATATCACCTCAGTAAACATACAATTTGTTTGTAAAATTAGATGCTGCCATCTTGTAAAAAAATAATACATTATTGTAAGACAAGTTATCTTGTCCATGGTACTGGACAGGGTACCAAACAGTTCAAGACAATGGTTGCCCCCTAAAGTGTTTTGATCCCAAATAACTGACTTGCTTCTAGTGAGCAAATATAATCAATTTGTAAAGTCAACCATTCGCAGAGACCCCTGTGTCAAAGAACAATAATGGATCATAATCTGAAACGAGGCAATTCCCAAACCAGTAAAAATCAACAGAAGAATGAGTTAATCCAATCAATTTAGTATGATAGTGAAAAGAATCACAAAATGACAATTCTAAATGAAGGAGGAATTGATACAATGAATGACTGAACTAATTCATGGTAAGGAAAACCAATTCTCAAAACTGTCAAAAATCTGAAGAGTGAGTTTATCAGATCAATATCTCACTAAATATAATAAATAGTTGACCCCCCCACCCCGTACCAGGCTACAATAAATAGCTGACCCCCAGTCCAAGGCTACTCTAAATGGCTGATCCCCCACCTCCCAAGCCACAATAAATGGCTGACCTCCAACTGAGCTACTGATGTCATCATCTTCATCAGCCATTTAAAATGGACATAAGCATTGGCCAGGGCCTGCCATTTTTTTTTCATCAAGGCAACAGATCAGTCTGAACCAAGCCACTGATCCTGTTATAAAAATCAGTTCTAATTTGTTAAATTCCAATCATTACTGTTACCATGTACGATGCAGACTAATAACTTGGGGCCACTATATTAAATCAGGAATGACTGGCCAAAAACATCAACCTACTAATCTATTTAAGAAGGGAACAGGTCAAGGATTACTCTCTACTACTGGTACCATGAAATCCAGTACAACCTGTCACTTGTTACTTGGAGAAGAGAGGGGTGCTGCCAAAATATGCACAAACTCAACACCTCAGGAGGATAATGCAGCAGAGTAGAGCCCATCACTCCCTGTGCCACAAATGTAGCATGCCAAACAATTATTTTTCTTTTATGAGCAATGAATAATAGATAGGACAATTTTGGATATAACAACACAGTAATAATGTCATCGCAGTGATGTCATCATAAGTAAAGATGATAAACGGCATTGTAGGTGTTTTTAAAACTATTGATGATGCGTCTCTCAGATGGTTGATGATTACGAGTCTGGGGTCAGTATCCTGATTGGTCACTTTTAGAGACAATCCTGTTGATGAAGGTATGTTTTCTCTGAGTAATTTCTAGTTACTTACTGAGTTTAGCTTAATCTGACCAAGGCCACAATATCAGATGGTCAGTCAGGATTGAACTCATGACTGTTGTCATGGTTTGTGATACTGGTTTATCAACCATTGCTCAAGGTCTCCAAATCATCTACAAAGTTTACCAAATTCTATTGCCTTATTGTTTTAAAATTATTTTACAATAATTCAATTATTGAAAGCATAATAGCATGAGGAAATTTATATTTCTCAAGTTATAATGTTAACTAGCCTTCTTCATCTACCTGTTTGTGTTGATTTCCCTTATCTATCTCCCTCCTACCTGCCTCTTCATTACACTTTTCAACCTTTTTCTTCAACTTCATAAACCTCTTCCATTTTTTCCCCATCATAACTCTTCCGACCCCATCCACCCCTGCTGCCTCGTTTGCTTCTTTCTGACGCCAAACACTGATGGTTCAACTATTTTAAGGATCATTAACTAAGGCTTTTAAGATTTTTTTTTTAATGGCGGTGGGCTGGCCATGTTGCAAGAATGGCAGACAATCGATGGACATCACGACTCACAACATGGATTCTCCGAGACCACATGCGCAACCGAGGCCAGCAAAATGTTAGATGGAGAGACGAGCTAGACAGGTTCAGGAAGTACTGGCTCCATGACGCCCATGATAGAGAAGTGTGGCAAATCCTGGGGAAGGTCTATGTCCAACGATGGACGCTGAAAGACTGATGATGATGAACTAAGGCTAATTATTCAAGACTCCTTTATCTGGTATCAGCAGGGTAGGGAGTCTCCAACATGAATTGTACTAATTCTCTTTTGTATCCATTCTTCTCTGGAGAAAACTTCTGTCTCTATGACTAACATTAGATGTATGTACTAAAAAGTCTGCATGGATTAATAGAGTTATCATAAAGGACTCTTATTGGTATTTATTCACTAAATTTAACCTTAGGGTCAAAGTGATACTGACTGAGGATCAAACCCACATCACTAGCAGTTTAAGAATAATATGGTAACTATAGTGAAAGAAAGTATACTATCAATATATGTGTCAAAAATGATGAGATTATGTGTATAGGGATAAACTATACAAGTGTATACTTCAGTATAAATGTATTTATTTAAGGACAAAAATATGTACCACAAACAAAAGTTATTTCTAAGTCAATTTTCTAGAACTCATCATATTTTCTGTTTTTTAAATGATTTTAAAATAATAAGGCAATAGAATTGGTTAAAAAAACAATTTTTTTTTTCTAATTTAAGAAAAACATCAGTTTTATTCATGAAAATCAGAGATGCCTAAATTTGTTTTCTGTCCTACTTTGAAGACTTCAGCAGCAGTTGTAGAAGTGATGTAGACACAAACACACAGACACTTATGTAAGTGTATGCAAAGACACAGTCTCCCCAGATACAAGTTTTGTTTTACACCCTCCCTGTCTGTTTGCTTTAGTATGACAGAAACCAGCCAACAAAAAAATGTGTCATGGGCTTGTATATTCTAGGATCAATTTATCAATTGGCCAAGGTGTAATGCAAAAGAAAAAGATAAAAAATTAATTGGTTTTCATAAGCGTTTCTTCTCGTGTGCAATCATGTGTCTAGATTTCACAATATGAAAGGAGGAAGAAGAAAAAAGGAAAAAAATACTTGTAGGAAATGTTTTAACTGATTAATGAAGCCTTGAAAATTGAAAGACATTGATTGAAAATATAAAGAGAAAAGCTGCAAAAAAGAAAGTTAACATTCAGCTTTTTTTCCAGCAAATGTTTCTTGGATTTTTCATATTTGTCCAACTGATTAACTCATTGCCAAAGTGTAGAAAAGAGGAAAGAGATTCCAAAAGTTGAATAAGGAGATCAATGAAGAGGTATTCATCATGTCCAGACAAACAGTTCAATGATGATATTGTTAGTAAAACACTTCTCTCTTGCTCTCCCATAATTCCTGTTCCAGAAGAAAAATATTAATTAAGGGAAGTTGTTTTTCTTCTTTTGAGAAGGCTTCAAAAATGTCTTGCTTTATTTTTGTTTTACTTATTATTGAAGATGGGATTTTAGATCCATCATTATCAACTTTTAATTTTCCTTCATCTTAATTTTAGTTACTTCTTATCACAACTTGACTCAGGATGTTGATCTACAGCAATGAGTAAACAGCCACAGATTAGAAATAAAGAATAAGTTTCCAGTGAGATTTGAACTCCAGTTACATTTGTCATAGGGATACTTGGCTTAATCACCAGCTACTCTAATCATTTGAGCTTGGCAGATGATCAAAACTAATCCTGAAATCTACTCTCAATTTTGATCATTCTAGCACCATGTTTGTTTTCGTTTCTATGCTGTAAGTATCAATAAAACAATCATCTTTTCATTTCATTTTTGTTAGATGAAGTGTTGTAAACCATTATTATGGATGTTTCTTTTTATCCCCACTTAATACAGGCTGGTGACCCACAGCATTTTGATTTTCTCGAAGAAGTTGGCAGTCAGCACGATTGTGTCAAAAGACATTTTTGGCACAATAAATTGCTAAGGTGGAAGCAAATTTTAATACTGAAAAAGCATTTTTAAAGTAAATCCCAATGACTAAAACAGTTCCTTGAATCTGAATGTGTTGCAAAGAAAAAGGAAAGAATATATTAAATCTATACCTATGTTCTCACGTGCTTGTCTAATGATATACAAATGTTTCAATCTGAGTTTGAAAAACTTATTTCATTTCATTAAAAAATGATTTACACTCTGTATAAACATCATTTAAACAAAAATTGAATACTTTTCTTGCTGAATTTTCATGAGATTAATTCTTTATTCTTAAAATGTTTACTTTCAAATTAAAACCAGATCTGCTATCAACAAAACGTGGAGAGACACCCTCTGTGTGTGTGTGTGTGTGTGTGTGTGTGTGTGTGTGTGTGTGTGTGTGTGTGTGTGTGTGTGTGTGTGTGCATGTGTGTGTGTGTGTGTGCATATATATATCTAATATTCTAAAACTCACGAATGTTTGTTTGCGGTAATATGTCTTATAGACCCAGGAATCAACAGAGGATAGGTAGCCTTGACTAAGGTCCCTTTCCAGGTCCATATCCAGTGAAACTGCAAAAAGGGACATCCATTTACACAACACTGTATAAACTGGTATCTCATAATTTATAAGCTTTAATTAGAAAATTCATTTATTTCTAAGAAATGGAAGAGTGGCATTGTCAATAGCAAAGTGGTTAGAATCTCTGGAAATGGAATCAGTGGACCAAGTTCAAACTTCAAAGGAGGGAAATTAAATTTCTTTTTCTCCTATATGCTTCCCAATCCATTAGACTTTCAAACCTTCTGAAAATTTGTCTGTGGTATAGAAAAATTTTCCAAAGGTTTTTGAGAGTAATTTGCAATGTAACAATAATACTGAATTGGACCCTTACTTTCTGTTCTTTGTAGGAAATCCACTGATAATTTCTCTTTCACTCAGTGCTTATGTCGGTTCAGCAGCATTTTTTTTTTTGAAGGAATCTGACCCAAACCCAACATCAAGACATATTCCCCTTCCAGCAAAAATCTTAAAACACTACTTGAATTTGAAGGTCTGCTCTGAAGTGCAAACTATTAATACCAGAAGTGAGCACACAAATTCGTAGTTTTGTGAAAAATTAATGTGAGGTTTTAGGAGATCTGTGCAAGTGCAGTTACACTGAAGGTATCATTTGTTCTCCTGTACTGCTACATTTGAAGTCCCAACCCCCCAGGGAAATGCTATAGCATTGCTGATTTATTTGCTCTAAAATTCAACTAATTTTTTTGCTAACAGTTCCACAAAGTTTAATTGAAATTCATTGAGAATTCAGGGAGATATAGTGTGGACAGACATTAGAACCTTTTGAGTAATCATGTGGTGCAGACAGGACATAAGGACCTCGTTATGTACATAGATCCACTTCTAGATTGCTGACTTCTTTCACAGCTTATTACAACCCTTCAACAAAATATATTTGAAATTCATCCAGAAATTCTGGAGACATTGTGTGTACAGACTAAGAAGAAAAGTTTCTTCCTTGTGATTAAACCCCAAATACCTTGTATCATTTGAAAGTAAGAATAATTTGCTTTAAAATTGATGCATACATATTTAATATTGTCATTTTGATGGGTACTATGCTAGTGGTGAATAAATTACAAAAGAACCTTTATTCCTTCAAATTTATTTTGAAAGAATATTTAATTAGTATAAATCAACTTATCAAGAATATTGACTATTTAGAAAAAAACAAACACATTTTCTTATGACTTCTGGTCTGAGACCTTTTCTTCCTGTGACTTTAATTCTGGTTATGTTTTTTAGATAACTCAGCATAACTGTACAGTGTGACTTACAAGACCTCCATTCCTGGGACTCCAGTCAGCTCTCAGGGGTCCCAGTTACAACAAAATCCTCAGCAGATATGATATCAAATAGAAGCAAAATGAGAAGAGAAATACAAAAATAAATAAAAGTGAACACCCCATCAGTAATTGAATTAATACCAGGAAAGAACAGTGGAAAATGTTCCGCACCAAATCGCAACAACTTACCTTGCAGAAAGAGCTCACTCAACCCTTCAAGCTCGAACTGAAAAACTGATATGAATTTTCAAACTAGAAGAGAACATCAACATACAATAAAATAACAACTTCTCTAATTGAAGCCACCAAAGTTATAGTTGAGCCAAAGAGCATTCAAACCATCAGCATCGGAAGAAGCCAAGAATCCTACGGAAAAATGCAAAAATCGCAAGCTATTGACAACAACAATAGAAAAGATCAAAGCAACCAGACTGAACAAAATCATCCAAAAGAAACAAAGAGGAGATAGAAGAAGATACAGCAGTCATCGAAACAATTCAAGAAAAAAGGAGGAGCTTTGAAACCATCAAAAAAACTCTCAATACAGGAATTATGCAAATGACAAGTGTACTCAAAGAAAATGGAGACTGTTATATACTCATATCAATACTGCCACTGGTTAATAAAGCTACTGCTACTAATAACAACTAATAGAACTAATACTAAAAAGACAGTTACATTCCCTTGCTGTGATATCACCTTCACAACACACAGTATTAAAAATGCCTTCTGTTTAATCAATGTGTTTGTCTTATGTCATATCCATCCTCTATCGAAATCCAATCACAAGTCATTCATACACTGTCCATCAAACATTCAGAATAGTGTCAGAAGTCAAGCCATAATCTATAAGAATACCATATTATTTTCAAAATATGAAGTTTTGAAACTTTCAAAACCATGAAATTTGCATCAGAAAAACCTTGAGGATTCGTGGTGCAATTGGAAAATTGGATTCAATCTGCTTCTACTAGTACCAAAATCTGATTCCTAATCAGATAGGGTAATGACTTCAATTCTCTTAACATACGAGAAAAAAGCCACGTTCACGACTTTAACCATTGATGGATATAATGATAATTGAAAATTTGATTCATACAGTGATCCAAGAAAGAAAGAAATTCTTCACTTATGAGCAAGCAGATAGACAAAAATTTGATTACATCACTGGACTCTACCACAGGGCATTGCTATGTGAATCCAGAGGTATTTTTTATAGTCTTGTTAATGTGTGGTATCTCAGATTCCTGTTTAACAGAGTGTATTTTAAGGGAACCCAAATTTACTCTAAACAAAGCCATACTAGCAGGACAAGTTACTGAAGGAACAAGACGCCAGTCTAGAATTTCGGCAGAAGTTCAAAATACAGATATGGCTGCTATCAATCGTCGACACAGGCACTGATATTTAAAAAACTGCCAATCCAGAGCTGATAACAGAAAGCCAGCCAAAATTTCACACTACATTCACTCCTGTAAATTTTGAGGTGGCAGTCACCTACGAAATAATTTTCCAGCATACCATAAAATACGTATAAACTGTGACAAAAAGGCCATTATTGAAGATTGTGTAGTTTAAAGTGATTGGTAAAGAAACAAATTTCCTCAGAATCTGATACTGCAGACTTCTCCTTAAATACAATTGACTTCAAGGATTCTCACTCAAAGTTTAAATCTGAATCACACGAAGTCCATACAATAATTAACGGCAGAAATTCCGATCGATGGTCTTGAAACTCAACCAGTCTACAATGAAAAAAACAAAACAAAAATGAACGAATTATCGTTTACAAGATATTGGAGATATTGCAAGAATGCCAGACAACGTGGATCTCCATAAGATCATATGCAAAACTTTGGTTGGCAGAAAGTAAGATTGCATGACGATCTACACAAGTTCAAAAAGGTCGGGCAAATCTTGAGGAAGGACTAGGTCCAACGATGGTTGCTAAAAGGCTGCTGCTGTTGTTGATGATACTGTAGTGAGTAGTGGCGGATCTACTGAAAAATTAAAGCTTCAAGGGCCCCTAATACGGGAGGGCCCCCCAAAGCAAATTTTTTTTCAATGAGTGAATTTTTCAACAAAATTGTTACAGGTTTTGTAGCGATCAAATACAGCATAGGTGTCAAAGATATAAGATTATATTGACTTCAGTCAATGTTCTATTTCATCATTCCATAATGCACGTAAAAAACCTTTCCCCAATTTTTGATGATTCTGAGTCTTGCCACTATATTATAGACCTAATAAATCAGAACAATCCACTATTTTACAAATGTCAACAACTACATACCTGGAAATATATACAATTTTGTGATTCTGTCTTTATGATCTTGGCGTACCAAAATAAGCTTTGGAAAAGCCCCAAATTGCTTTCAAAGCAAAACATAGATAGATATCTGGGGATTCACTCAAACCCCATAGAAGAAGGTAACGCTGGTTACCCAGGCCTTGATGGTGAAGGGTCCCCACTTTCAAGGACACTCCATCTTATCAACCCCGTTCTCAACTCAGTAGGCATCGAAAGGACAGCAAAGCTCTTCGGACTTCGTTGGATTCTACCCTATTATTGCTGGTTTGTTCCCATCACAGTTCAAGCTTTAGGGCCCCTAAATTGTAGGTCCACCACTGGTTGGGAGCACACTAATTTTTAAAGCGGATATATTTCTTTGTTTTTGCTTTAGAAAAAATATTGTATGAATAAAAATACAAATAACGTAAAGAAATGTAGATACTGTCGAAAAATGACTTTGAAAAGTTTTTAAAAATTATTATTGTGTTCTATATCTTCCTGCTTATGATGTAACTGACTGTGATAATTTGCAATGTTAAATCACAACATAACCGAAAGGAAAAAGAAAGGAAGATAGGGGGAGTCAGAGAAAAGGAAAAGGAAGAAAAGAAAAAAAAAACAGGAAAAAGAAGGAAAAAATATTAAGAAGAAAGGGAAACACAAGTGAAAAAGTGTGTGGTGTCCCGCCCTACCGAAACTGGTTTGGTTAGCTTGCACCAAACTATGAATGTCCTCATGATGATGATGATGATGATGATGATGATGCTGATGATGCTGATGCCGCCACCACCACCCTCGTTTGAATAGAAACACAAAAATCTCCCCACTGAGAGCAATGGTGGCTAAAATACCGCAAAGGTCACTACAAGAAAAAAAGGGTACAAAAATCACTAATAAAAGATCTGTCATCAACAATAAGCATCACCACGGCCAGTTGGGGTTTCCCAGCTTCCACATTTTCCCCCACTTCCTGACGAATGAGTCCTGGAAGAAATTATCAATTCCTTTAAAATGGACTTCAACTGTCAAACAAGAAGAAAGGCATATTGACGCAAACAGGAGGATTACGTCTTGTCCCACCATCTTTTCGAACTTTGCACAGATAGAGACTTCCCCCTAAATCGTTTAATGACCTTTGACATGGTATTTATCTCGCTCATGTCTTCTTTTCCAGGTTCTCAATAACCTTTCCTGGGGCTGTTCTTTCTCATACCACAGTGGGTGGGACAGAAAAACGGCCATGAAAGGAAGCCTTTCTTCTATTCTTCGTACAGATTAATAGTAGGGGTAGTTATTAGATGACGCATTGTTACAGAGGATTTGATTAGGTAAGGGTATATACATGGGTGGGTAGATTCGCTTAGAGAAGTCTTCGAAAACTATCTGTTTCTTTTCTTCTTTTTACAATTACTTATACAGAAGCCACTTATTATAATCAAGGTAATGTTAACTGTCGGATATCGATGTCAAAATCAATTTGGCCTAAACAGTTTATTGAAAATGATCGCAATAGAAGACTTCCTCTGTATGTCACAGACATTTTATGAATCTGTTACATTTAAAAAATATCAAATAGGCCTTCCGTGTCCTTTGATGGACATTGGCCTTCTCCAAGTAGGTGTAAGAGAGGGGGGATGGTGATGAACCTAACCCTGCCACACCAGCCCATCACAGATACGTGCCTTTCCCGAGCATCGGTGTGAAGTGTCTCACCCAGAGTTCGAACTCGACTTGCTGATCTAATTCTCCATGGCATTAACTGCTCGATCACTTACACCTATTACAAAGCTCGTGTAGTGCGCACCTTTTCCAGCAAAGAAAATTACACATATATGGAGTTATCTGCTCTTGGCAGGGACCTACTTGCGATTCCTTACACGATTGTAAATCTCTGTAGAAATGGTAAATTATTTGTCACTTCCTTCCACAGCGAATAAACACCCCAACCGACCACCACTTTCTAAAGCATTTCAACGAACAACCAAGCAACAGTTCAAAACACCTTCGAAAATTTCTTTGGTTCCAGGACCCACAAATTCTATGCTTCCAGAATAAATGGACTTGTTCAAGTTGGTAGAATGAGAAACTGCAATCATTTTTGCATCAACCTATTATTTCGAAAATTCTTTGAGAATTATCACAACTTTAATGGGTTTAGTAACTAATGTTGATAGAAATGAATTAATATCACAATATATAAAAATTGAATATTGGTAAGAATAGAAAAAATTGAGATTCTAATTGCAATTTCTTTGAAAAAATATTTTAAAATTCAGCCATGTTAGAACTGTTGCTCCAATCCAGCCAATTCTTAATAGGCAAAGCACCCCACCCCCCAGGAGGGCACATTAGAAGGGTGTCACAGACCGAAATAATAATAAACGAATTCCAGTTTATGTCTCGACACAGACCCTTTAAGAGATCTAAGGAACCCGGAAAAATCTAAACATCTTAAATTTGCAGGGGTAGGCGCAGTTGGACTTGATACCACTGCTGCTTATCATAATTCATCAAATGTCCCTCCGTCTGTCGAGCCTATCGTAAAAACTACTCAATATAACTCCATGAGTCCTAGGTAGGTTCTTATCAAGTCAGATTTTGAAAATCACCTCCTAATGTTTTCAGGGTGCACTGATCGATTCACAATAGAAAATCCTCATTGATACAGACACTTCCCCTTCCCCTTGGCTGAGTGATGGCTTTTCCAGCCTGAGTCAAAAAGGAGGGTACTTACACCGCTTCTGGAGAGGTTGAGCTCAAGCTGGAGACAATAGATTATTTCAGATTTTTTTCTCTTTTCTTTTTCCCTACCTCTTTCTTAATTTCTTTCTTTCTTCCTTCATTCTCTCTCTCTCTCTCTCTCACTCTCTCTCTCTCTTTCAGTTTTTCTCTCTCTACCCCCATTATTTATCTTATTGCCCCCCCAAGAAATCTGGATTTTACTCTGCAAGAGCTGTGATTCTTAATTTTTCGTTGGCTGTCAGAAGCGAATACTGCTTAAAATAAAACTGTTCTTTCTTTAAAGAAAGATGCATTTACATGAAAAGCATATAAAATTTTTTGAAACTGGAACATTAAATAAGGAAATATCTTTGTAGGAAAGGATAAATTTTTATAATTAAATGAATACATTAAAACGAAACAACTTGCGTATATCTCAATATCAACTTTCGATTGAAAAAAAATGCTTCGTGGCAGTCAGATCTTGTAAATGTTATACCTGGAATTTCTGTTTCAAATTTTTCAAACCGTACAATGTACGTGAATTATTTCTGATGTATCTTATCCTTTGAGAGTTTGATTCAACTTTTTGTTCATAGTTTTAAAAATAACCGACCTTTCCGATTATAAAGTTTCACACCCTAATGGACTGAATAAATTGATGTCGCCCCCAAATTATAAAACAGATAGATGGATGGAAAAAGAGAATTATTGAAAGAGAAAGAAAAACAGAATCAAATACATCAATTTACATTATGCTATTATTTCATTTTTTTTTCAATTATTTACTTTCATCTTAATTGCTGTTGCTTTCCATCGCAGATCGGAATAACGAATATGTCCAGGTGAGAATCGAACCCCCGACCCTCTATACTGGAGGGCGTCTCGCTTAACAAGTGAGTGTTCTGACCACTGAATTATTATTCATATTAGTGAATAACATTCTTTTAAATTCATCAATAAAATAAATCAATTTCGGTCTTGCCTATATTCCTTTACTTTAAATACGATGGTTTACAATTGACCATAACATCCTCCCACCAAAAACAGTCTTGGGGTGATGTTAAATTGTAAAACCATCGTATTTAATATCCCAAAGGGAAGGGGTTTTCAAATCGCCATTCTAGGGGATGGAAGATATTCAAGTCATCCCTTTTGTTTAGACTGTTACATCTTCAAAATTTTTGATGTATTGTTTCTCGTTTTTTCCCCATGACAGTTCAACATTCTTTTTTTCCAAGTGACAGAGTGATACTTGACAATCATTTTACCGTCGTTAGCGCAATCCAGAAACACGAAACAGGATTTGTGAAAGATCCTTATGATCGAGTTGCTGTTGAATTGACCCGACAAGGAAAGATCTCCACCTACCGGAACTTGTCAAGCTTGTTGAGGAATTTTGTTGACGTCACACATGATCTTGTCACACGAAAAGAGAGCAGATTCATTCTTTTTGCATTTTACTAAAATTTGTAGAAAACTAATAAATCTAAACGAAAATGGTGGGGGTTTTTTTGAGGGGGATGGTTTTTTTTTTTTTTTTTTTTGTTTGACAAGATCAGACGTGTGATGGCAGCTATTTCCCTTAGGACTAACAAACTATTGTTAATACCCAATTGCCACAGTTTAACTAATTGATAATATAGTTTTCCAATTCTTTAAGGATTTTTCGATGTAACTTGCCGAGGCGTAGCTGGAGACTGGAGAAGGACATTGTAATGTAAATAGAAATGCAGTGGTTGAAGTACAATTCATAAAGCTCTTGGGGGCTTCCTCTATTATTGAGGGCCCAAGGGAGATTTAAAATTGCCTGCGCCTCTAATCTACGTCCCAGGTAACTTGCGTGTCGCACAAACAAGCTTTGATTGTTCAGAATGACCAATAATCTTCACTTAACATTTTTTGGTGTCCTGTGCATTCATCCGTTGTTGTTGGTCATTTTTTATAATCCAGAATAAAACAACAGATTCCTCCTTTCAGAACAAGAAAATGTCATCTGAATAAGGCCAAAGAGTGGAACGACCAAAACCAACAATAGATAAAAGAAATAATGATTTGGTTTAGTACACCTGTGTATTTTTATGGGGAAATATATTTTCCTTGTGTATTTTCATATTTTAAATGAATATGATCATCATTCCTTCCAGACATTTTTTTCCTTTTTGGTAAAAATTGACAGGTTTTTAGGGAAGAGGATGTCGATTTACAATGTCAGCAAAAAAAGTTCCTGGGTGTATTACAGTGGTGAGTTTATTTTTGCTCTGAAGATTGCTTTGTTAGAAACAATAAATTAAAGAAAAGTGGGTTATGGAATCAGTTCTTCTTACTCAGAAGTATCCATATTACTTCATGAGCGACACTAAATACTTTGATTTCCTTCCCGAATTGATAGGGATTTGGCGAATTAACAACGCATTTGAGATGACCAAACAAACTAAAGAAGTCAAGATTTGGTTTAACAAAGCAGAAAAATCTTTACTGATTAACGTTAAATAAATGATGAAAGGATGGAGTACTGATCGGGCAAAACATTTTGATATAAGCAACAAACATGAAGATGTATGTCGGATTCACTTCATCATGATGCCTGATCTTGGTAGACTTTTCAGGATTAGGTACGTGGCAGAACACAGTCTTATTTACTCTCATTTTCCATGTTTTTGTTAGGTCTTAATTCGGATCTGATTAAAGGAAAAAAAGGGTATAAAGATAAGTTTAGTCAATTCAAATTTACTATACTAAATTTTGGCAAATTTTAAAGTTTTCTATAAGTAGTATTCCAACAATCTAAGCCACTGAAGAGACTCCATCCAGGTTGTCTAGTTTTACACCATTTTGCTGTCATTTCCCCAATCTGCGTCTGATACTTTGTGTAACAAACACTGCTCTTATATATATGATTATCCAAAACCAGTGAGATAGAGAGAGAAAGAGTGAAATAGAGAAACAGAGAAGGGGAAAGGGAAAGGGAATTCTGGGAATAGATTGCTATAGCAACTCGGAACCATTCAATAAAGATAAATGAAGAACAGAAACTTGGCAAAAGAAAATTGATTTTCATAAGGATCTTCTTTTCATCACAATCAGATGAAAAGTGTTCTATGTAACCCCTCCCTTGATGTACCCATCAAACAAGATTATTATTATTTACTAGTAACAGGTTTCCCACTAAGATATATTGCCCACCCAATGGAAAAAGTGGAAGCATGTGAAGACGTAATTGACAAAGTGAGTTCAAGTTTCGACCAAACTTGCTTACATTCATTTTGCACTAAAGGCCTCGGGAAAGGCATAAATCCACTTTTCCAGCTATTAGTAAACAGCAAGGAATTTGGATCAATCAAGGGCAACTACATCTACCACACACTATTTTGGCACTCCTTTTAAACGATTGCAAAAATATCCCCTTAGAAAGTTATATTTTAGGGCACTATCTTATTTTTGTGGGCTGCCTTTTACAGCCTTTAGTTCAAAGTGTAGTACCTGTTTTTCTCACCTCAATGAAATATGACATTTACTCACTGTTTGGGCATTTTCGACTTGAAACATTATCATAGTTGTATTTTAATTGTTTTCTTTTTTGTGAATTTTACTTCAAATTTATTATTCTTTCAATTACCAAAAAAGAAATTACATGATTGTATTTTAATTGTTGAATGTTTTTCTTGAATTTAATAAAACCATTAAAACAATAATTCACATGCAAAACAATAATTTAATTACAAATACGAAACATATGATGATTTATTTGATATAAAATTTGATAATCAATAAGTTCAAATGAGCCTCCCAAAAGTAATGAAGAGTAATAACAAGTAAAATGATTCAAGTGGGTACTTGACATTTTTTTCATGAAGTGAGGTAAACTTTGAAACTTAGAATGGGAATGCTAAGCCATATGGTAACAATAATAATTGAGATCCCCAACAACTTTCGTTTTTGTCAATTGAGAAAATATTCAAAATTAATTAAAATTTGCAAAGAAAATAATAGAAATGCAACCATAATAACTTCTAAAATTGAAAATAGGAAGTTATTGCTGTTTCATCATATTTACTCACTTCCCCACAAGAGCAAGATGTAACACAAGGTCATTTTTAATGTGGGGTTCCAGCTATGAAAATTGCTCCAGTCACTGCAACTAGTGTTGCGAAGGCATCAGGGCAAACCCGACCCCATCCTTTTTTGTGCAATGGGATGGTACTGCCCTGAGACATATTCCTCCCAGAGACTGGGCTGAGTAAGTTTTTGAGGCCATAGGACAAATAAGCCATCACTGATTACAGTATTGCACCGGCACAAATCCAAAGTGGGTTCGGCAAACAGATAATGCTCTTTGATGTTAGCCAAAAAGCTGAGTGGGCCGAGTTATTTTTATCGAGTCCTTGGGACGAATCTTAGGCTTCTTGCACTTAGCAATACCGAGCCATTATCGGCCATGTCATTGCACCGGCGCAAAGCTACTGCGACCAGATACTACACTTGGATGCCAAGTTTAATGGTCCACATGTTTGCCACATTCATCAAATTTCATTCGGTTGATAAGAAGTTCATTATGGTCCAAATTTGTTACATCGAGAGTTCATTGTATGTATCGCAAAAACATGGTACCTCAAAACATTCAAAGACACTTATTGCTCAATAATTATTTCAAAATTACCATTAAATTGAAAACTGTTGGTTGTCTCCAATGTTGCAAAAGGGTGATTTGTTGTGCAATATGAACACACAACGCTCCTAAAATTTGTGAACATGTATTTAGATTCATAAGTTTATAATTTTATAAGAGGTAAATATCTCATCCTTGTTACTTCGAACAGAAAATCTGCACTGAATCCAATAATTCACAGTGTAGCAGCCCCTTTATTATTCAAGTATGAAAGTAATTAAACACAAGCTTTAGCTACAAAACCCTAATTTTAGCTAAATATACTAACCAAAACTTCCTCTGTCAAATAAAAGTCCTGAATGTTCATGTTCACTCACTCATTTGCCTGATTTTACTCGCCAGTAAACACTTTTTTATTCTTCTCTATAAACTCTTGGTCAGCATAGTTTCCATTCTTTGTCTGTGACTATATATATATATCATCTTTTGTCATTGATCTTCCTTGATGTGATAGCAAGAGGTTTATAGCAAAAACTGCAACAATTTCACTGATAGTGACAATGTAAACATTGTAATAGAATTTAAAACTGTCTCGATTTTTTTGAAAAATTCCGGATACATGATTTGAATATGAGGTCTGATGAGAAGAAAATTCAATATCATGTGGTTTGATTCTTAATTTTCAAACTGAATGCAAAAAAAAAAACTTCTGTCTGGTGAATTTTTTGTCCAGTGCCCTTTTTGTCATCCTTCTAATTCTTCCAAGACCGTATTATCCACAAAGCAGTTTTTACATTCTTACATAATTGATCAAGTACGATACAATTATTTTCAGTGTTATTTCTGTCATTCATAATTGATGAAGATAATGCTTTGATGAGGATGTGAATAAACATTTAAATAGTGATCTGTTGCTTGGGAAACAGTGGTTGGCAAGGTATAATTGTTGATCATCGCTACAACATGTAAGAAAGTGGTAAAGTAAAAGCCACACTTAGAGGTTATTTGATATTCAATAACTTGGTTTGTGTTAATTCAGGGTTGACAGAAGAGATTTTCAAGTATATGTGTGTGTGGGGGAGCTGTGATAATGAAAAAGGGGTCTATACTAATAAAAAGCAATCAATTTTACATTGTTGATTCATGATGATCATGATGATTCTTAAAACTGAAATTTCTCTATGCTTTTTCAAAACTGTTTATATAAAGATTCTCAATAAACATGAGATTCATTTTTGAATCAATTATAATCACAAAAATTTTTTTTAAAAACAGCAAAAAACATTTAATTTCATTTATCTTACCTCACAATTAAAATACTTTCCAAGAATTGGTCTCCTGTAAAAGAAAGAAGCAATTATTGAAATAAAACTTCAAACAAACTTGCTGTGAGAAAATCATCATTAATGACAGTTCAAATTCAATTAATTTTATGATAGAATGATGGAGATAAGACTCGAAAAACGTTTACCGGCACAGAGAATAGAATTGACGAGCTGAGTTCAAATATCAGCTTTTTATGTAAATCACAATAGTATCTCCTCCTTATAATTTCATTCTCTGCTGCAATCCAAACCTCTCATTCATAAATAGATAAAGCAAACTCATCCACGAATGACTGCCATAATAACATAATTCAACTCTCCCTAACCACAAAGCGAGAATGAAATCTTCAACTTCAAATTTCTCTTGAAATTTTTGAATATGTTTCAACATTTGACATAATCCCTTTAATTCTAACAGAAAAGAAATCCAATGCCAGCTTCTTGAAATGTATTAGGCCATTTCTCAAGAAGAATGCTAGTAATCTAAATTCAAACTAATATTTTTTTAATTGAGCGCCTCCATGGGTCAAGGCAGACACTGTGATGTTGCTCTGCTGAATGTAGAAAGAGGAGAAACTGAAAAAAAAACTTTGGATACGTAATATACCAATTGCATCAGTAAAAGCAAGGAAGGCACAGTTGTAATTTTCACGTAGTGCCCTAATTTGATAATCAAACGATCAATGAGCTTGACATGTTTTTTTTTAGCTGATATTATGGCAGACTATCTAAAAGATGGGTGTAACTGTGGCATGTGCACATTTTCAATTCTTGCCATATAATTCGATAATTACAACCCTACTGATGAGGTCCCAGAGTCCAAAAAGCTGCAAAGATAGAGATGAGGCAAATGTAGTGCCCACCTTTCCAGCTAAAGAAATTCATACATATACAGAGTTATCTGCCTTTTGAAAAGGATCTACTTTTAACTCCTATATCTCTGTAGAAATGGTAAATTCCTTGTTCCCCTTTTGATGTCACACAGAACTGCCAATCAGGTAGCAGATTGTTATTTTTACGATATAAAACTGTGGCGGTAAATCTCTCTCTCTCTCTCTGTTCCGACGGTCACGAGGTAAGCTTGTCTCTTCTCCCTCTCTTTAGTTAGGATAGTTAGTATAGTTTTTATACACACTTTATTTCTACACACGCATCATCACATATTCATCTCTAGAATACATCTCATTGTAGTTAGGTCGGACTTCCTAAGATAACTTCATAGTGGCTACAACTGACCATATTGACGGACATTCTATAGACTCTATCTCACATTTACTTCGTGACATTCCTTTCCCTTCGTCCTTCTTATCTCTACATCTTTTATCCTGGTAGATCCCTCCACATATCCGTGTCGGCAGAAACTCTGGTCCTGATTTATTTTAATTCACTCATGAATTAAACCTGGCACTGTTGTTTACTTCTTTATTTGTTCTCATTTCCGCATTTTGTTAACAATCCAACTAACTGTGTATTAACCTTGTTTTTGTGCTTAAGCAGTGAACACACTACTTACCAGAATTTATCTCCATTGATCAATCCTGGTAATCTATAGTTTAGGGGGCTAATATAATTAGCAGCCTTAAATCCGGTACCCCAATGTTAAATCTGGTCCCCTGACACTAAACGAGTATTTTAAGGCATATGATCTTATTTTTTTCCCCGCAAACTCTTAATCTCTCTGTTTCTAACACTCTTCTGCTTTCATTTCTGCTGGAATTATTGCATCAAATTTTCTAGACTATGGTCAACAAAGATGCTGAGGATAAGGCAGTAGTCATCACTTCCACTTGGAGAGGAAAATTTGTCCACTTTCCTGTTTTCCATCTGTTTCCCTCACTTTGTACCATGCATCTATCATATTGCATATTCTGACATCATTCAGAAGTTGTGGAACCCCAAAGCTGAGAAAATAAAAAATGAACAAGATGCTAAATTGTAACTGAGGCATTTTCTTCTTTTTTGTCTCAGCTATTTTTCGCCTTTACTGTAGACAGCAAGTCACAGGTCCTTCACAAATTTGCAGCCTGTAGTGTGCAGCTATCTCTCTGAGATTTGAAAATGCTAAAATTAATCTATTTCCTAATTGAATCATCAGATGTCAGCCTATCATGTCTTCATCCTTGGGTCAAGTTACCCCTGTACACAAATTTACAGCCCATAGCATGTTAATGCAAATGTTTCCAATCTGGGGATACATGAGGTACATTTGTCCATAGAGGGCTGAAACACTACAGCATGATTATTCTGCACATGATCTATTTTCTGAGAAGAATTTACGTGATTTTTGGTTTTTGATCCCCAGATGGACTGCTATTGAAGCCCTGTTGTTATTTCCATCAATATGGCATTCTTACTCAATATTTTAAAAATACCTGAACATGATCTTTGTTGTGCAGTTGCTAGAGTTTCCTATCGTATTAAGTTGTTGCCAATCGGGTGACATCTTCAAAGAATCAATCACTGAATATTTCATGAAGCTACAAGAGGAACTTCTCCAACAATTAAATAGAGCTCTTATTAAAAGTAATTTTATCAATTTTTGCTCCGTGATCTTTAGGTATACATGTGATTATACATAGATTGACGAAGGGAAAAAAAAGGAATAAAAAGGTTGGCAAGCCCTAGTTTAATATCTTTCAACTGACTTCCCTCTCTTTTAGAAATACCACATAAGTCAATATTCTTTTTTAGTATTTTTTCCTAGTTAATAAATAATGGATGTACAATAAATGGAAAAAAAGTAAACTAATGAAACATTTCTTTCTTCCTGATCCAGATCTTGACTGAAAGTAGTAAAGACATTTGAGAATTTTTAGGAAAATCTGAATATATTCAAAGAAATTTCAAGTAATGATATCAAGTGATAGAATTTACGTCAGTTTTGCAAATTTGGTAGAGCCGTAGCTTGTTACGTTCCCATATGTGTATAACATGAGCTAAGATGGTGGACTTTAATTCAAATCTAATTATAATTGATTCATTTTCTTTTGGGGATCATCAACAGATCAGCTGATATAGTCAATGAGGAGAAAAAGAAGGAAGGTTAGAAAAAAAGGAAGGAAAAGGAAATGGATTAATAATAAAGAAAAAGGGCAGAGAAAAGGAAAATGAAAAAAAGAAAGGTGGAGAGGAGAAAGAATGAAGAAAATCTATAGAAGAAAAGGAACAAAAAAGGAAGAAAGGAAGAGAAAAAGACAAAGGAAGGAAAGAAGAGAAAAGGACAAAGGAAGGAAAGAAGAGAACAAAAAGAAGGAAATAAGGGAAAAGCACAAAGGGGGTGAGAAAGGAAAAAAAAGAAGGAAAAAAAAGTAAAAGAAGGGAAAAGGATAAAGGATGGCAGGGAGAAAAAGGAAAAAAGAAGGAAAGAGAAAAAGAAGAAGGGAAATAGATTAAGGAAGGAAAGAAGAGTAGAAACAACCCCTCCCATGTAGGATTTTCAGAATTGACACACAAAATATTTTTGACCTGTTTCTAGGTTATTTAGACTCAAAAAATCAAGGATACAATTTCTCATATGTTGACCGCTCTCTAAAGGAGTTAAATCTTAAATAGGTGTAAATCCTAGCAAGCCAAAAGATTGACGAAAATATTTCACCTCTATGTATGGTCATATCTATATTCACAAGAACTTCCACAAAACAATTCATCAAGTGGCAATGCAGTGAGTGTCCAAGAATGAAGTATGATGGTGTTGGAAGCTCCACGATTGATGATTACTTGTCAACATACTATTCAAATTTCAATTCGTTGAATGTTTTGGCTTTACTAGTACCTCAGAAAACTTTCATCAGATATTCTTTGGCTTTTTTCATTGAGGCTTTTATGTTAAGTTCTCTCCTTGTCCAAACTCTGTCAAATAATCTTCTGACTTACACTGCATGCTGCATAGTTTGCTCGAATTTTACTTGCTCCGTCAGATCCAGTTAGAATTTGTTCTTTCATTACGACAGAACATAATTTATCACCAAGCTGCACTATCACCACTACCAAAGTGATTCCATGATTCAGTGAGTCCTTGTCTTCAAAGTGATGTTATATAATGAAGGACCAAAGCAATGCATCTCTAATAACTGATCCTTTCTTAGTTCTGCTGTTAACAGTATAGATGATACTTGCTTATGAAAACTGATAAGTATGAAAACTGAGTCAAACATACACTTCATCATAATCAATAAACATACACATTATCATAATTTGCAGGGAGTTCACTTGTTTTTATCGCTAGAGTAGTACTTTAGTAATAAAAACAAGTGAACCCCTGCAAACAGCAACTAACCAGAGCAAGTTACTATCATTTTGAGGCATGGGTCAGATTTAATCTGATTTAAATACAATCCTTTTTTCACTCAGCCAAGTTAGCAAATAACATGAGACACACAAGATTTATATACTGCAGCTCAAATATTATATTTGAATCATACCTTTACTTTTATTTAGAAGATTACACATAATCTATTGACTATTGGGATATTCATGGGATGGGGGTAGTGTGTAAATCTTTTCCCTCAATTTATGTGTTAAATATATATAGCACAATAACTTAGGTGGAATTCCAAGCTGAATTGTTCATGATCTTTACATGTGATATGACCAAAATTGTTGCCACCACCTTGATTTCAAAAGGGATATCATCAAAAGTAGCTGTATAAACTAATTGAAATTACAGTCAGAATTATCTTGCTATGTGTTATGATATAAGTCATACAATGTCACGTAATATGTCATGCTATATGCCACACTATATGTCATGCTATATGTCATACTGTATGCTATGCTATATGTCACACTGTCATGCTGTATGCCATGCTATATGTCATACTGTCCTAATATGCCATGCTGTATGTAATGCTACATCATGCTATATGTCTACTATCATATTATTTGTTATATGTCATACAATATGCCATGCCATATGACATGCTATATGCCATACAATTTATATTATACTATATATCATGCTGTATGTCCTGTTGTGTTCATACCAAGTGATTTCTCTTTGATCATTAAAAGAGTACCTTGTCAAAGAGCACCTTGTCAATGTGATTGGAGTGTAAAGTATACAATCAATGCTTAATACTTGCTATGACTTACAAATGGGAAACATGAAAATCAAAAATGAAAACCAACTTGAATCAATCAGAGAACCATGAAAAGAACAATGCAAGGGATAACACTAAAAGATTGAAAATATCAACATGGATCATTGGGGGGACTAGTGTGAAAGATATTATACAAATAATGAGGTAACAAATATGGAGATGACAACTGATAGAGCATAAGACAAACCGATTGGCGTCTATGAGACTGAAAACACAATAGAAAATGACCAGGAGGGTTCAGATAGAAAGGTTTGCTGGAGAGACATGGCAAAGTTTAGCACAATCGCAGTTGTCATGGAAAGAGATTGGAAAGATTATTGTTCAGCAGAGGACTTACGATGGCTGCTACTGCTGCTGACATGTCATGTAATAGGTCATGCTACAAGTCAAGCAAAATAAGCCATGCGTCTCATCTAGCCTAACATCATTACTTATACAGCATTTTAAGTAATGGTGTCATACTATATAAGATGCTTTGTAATGGCTGATCTATAAGTAATGGTCACATGCAACTTCTTTGGTTAATTTGACACTTTTTAGACCAGAACGTTTAGCTGCGATGTCATACTCAAAGAAATGGTTTGATTGTTATTCGTACACCTACAATGGACTCTACCAAGAAAAAATAATTTGAATGATGAGAGTTTCATCACGGACACCTATCAAATTTGTGTATATATACTCTAATAATGAACAGGGTGATTTTCCTTCTTCCCTGGGCTCTTCCACTGGGAGGTTTGCTGGAGAAAATCTCATCAACTCTTTCAGACTATACACTCTTTTGGAAAACAAAGCATTTTTCTGAAAAAAAAATTCATCCAAATATATGCGTGAATTTCTTCCACTGGGATTATTTGTAATGAAAAGTTCAGAGTACACATGTCTTTCAGCAATGTTGGTATGATTCACTATGGATACAAAACTTCACTGTTATCTACATTAACAGTGTGATTTTCCTTGTTTGTTGTCCATAACACTACACCCTTCTACTCAGAGGTGATTTTACAGATAGAAGTACATCTTATCCAACGTTTCAAAATATGCACTCTATCTTGTGAACAATTCCCTTAGGAAATAACCCAGGTCTGGTTAGTCACTCCATAGAAATCATCACCTGACCAACCTCTTTTGGCAGCATGCTATGGTGAGGTGAAAAAAAACCCTCACCCAAAATGAAATTAAAATAATCTAGATACTTTGTTGGGCAGAATGGACGGAAAGTGATGGTCCAGTTGTGCAGCACAGTTACATCATATATTGAACTGTAGAAATACATGTTTTAGAATAATGATTTGTCCATGAAGTCAAAAGAACTAATTGCAATACTTCGAAGCTGTAGTTTCATACAATGGACAGAAAAAGGAAGTCCACTTAGGCAGTATGAATATATTGTAAATAAAATCCCTCTCAAAAAGGCTTCACTTAAAAATTTTGAATTTTAGAAAAAGGATAGTTTTAATGTGATTCATTTTAACTAAAAAACTTGGAATGTGATTGTGAGAAATTCTTGGATCCACTCCAAAATGTAAATACAACCTCCTTAGTGCATTGGCCTACATTCCACAAAATTTGTTCAAAATTCATTGAGGACTTTTGGAGTTATTGTGCTTTGTATATATTGCTACAATTCAGGGCAGGTGATGATGAAAACTTCCTGGATCCACACTAACATGAAGAGTTTTTTTGGAGTGCATTGCACACCCTTCCACGATATTTCACAGAGATATTGTGCTCTATACATATAGCTACTTGCAGGGGATGTGACTATGAAAAATTTGTGAATTCACCCTAAAATTTAAACACTTCTTCCTTAGCCCATTGGCAACCCTTCCAAAATATTTCACAGAAATTCACAATGCAGGAGAGGTGACTGTGAAATATTCCCTGATACAACCACAATATATATTGAACACCTTTCAACAAAATTCCATTTAAATTCATTGAGAAACTTTAGAGACATTGTGCTATGAATACATAGCTAAGATGCAGTGGAGATGACTGTGAAAAATTCTTGGATCCACCCTAAAATGTAAACACTTCTTCCTTCCATAGCCCAGCCTTGTACAAAATTTAATTGAAATTCATCAAGAATTTCAGAGGTATCATGGGGACCACAAATAAGTTCCAGTTCCCTATTGTGATTACATAGTAAATTGACTCCTCATCTCCTACTAAAACACAATGTAAGAGTGAAAACCTCCTGGATATGATTTGATCAATGAACAATATTAGCTCCATACAAAAAAGGAAGAATGTAATTCTGAAAAACATGCTTACAAGCATAAAAATGCACCAAGTATTTGCTTTTCTGATAAAGAGATAAAAAATTCCATGTTTGTGACTGGTTCTTGAACTTTTCAGCCTCCTGTCCACTATTTCAATTAAGTAGTTCCCACCTGGAACACCAGAATGAAAGTGAAAAAAATTCATACATATACAGAGTTATCTGCCCTTTGGAAAGGATCTACTTTTAACCCTTAAATCCCTGTAGAAATGGTAAATTCCTTGTTCCCCTTTTGACGTCACACAGAACTGCCAATCAGATAGCTGATTCTTATCTTTATGATATTTAAACTATGGCGGTAAATCTTCTTTCTCTCTTTAGTTAGGATAGTTAGTATAGTTTTTATACACACTTTATTTCTACGCACGCATCATCACATATTCATCTCTAGAATAAATCCTATCTAAGTTAAGCACTCTCATTGTAGTTAGGTCGGACTTCCTAAGATAACTTCATAGTGGCTACAACTAGCATGACCAAACTGACAGACATTCTATAGACTCTATCTCACATTTACTTTGTGACATTCCTTTCCCTTCGTCCTTCTTATCTCTACATCTTTTATCCTGGTAGATCCCTCCACATATCCGTGTCGGCAGAAACTCTGGTCCTGATTTATTTTAATTCACTCATGAATTAAACCTGGCACTGTTGTTTACTTCTTTATTTGTTCTCATTTCCGCATTTTGTTAACAATCCAACTAACTGTGTATTAACCTTGTTTTTGTGCTTAAGCAGTGAACACACTACTTACCAGAATTTATCTCCATTGATTAATTCTAGTAATCTATAGTTTAGGGGGCTAATATAATTAGCAGCCCTAAAAAAGGTACCCCTGTCACTATATCTGGCACCCCCTGACTCTAAAGTAGAACATATGTCACCTGTAATTTCATCATACATAAATACATTGTGGTAAATACACTGACTGTAATTTCATCACAGGTAATCAGGTTGCGGTCAATAGATCACCTGTATTTTCATCATAGATGGTTACATTGAGGAAAATAGGTCACCAGTAATTTCATGGGGAGTAATTACATCGTGGTAAATACACCGTCTATAATTTCATCAGGAGTTATTACATCATGGTAAATACATTGTCTGTAATTTCATTGGGAGTAATTACATTATGGTAAATACATCGTCTGTAATTTCAGTGGGAGTAATTACATCGTGGTAAATACACCGTCTATAATTTCAGTGGGAGTAATTACATTGCAGGAAATATAGCATCTGTGATTTCATGGTGGGGCTATACATCGCAGTAACTACATTGCCTTTAATTTCATCAAGGGTAATTATATTGTGGATAATAGAGGATGTTTCAAAAAAGGAGGCAACCCTATGGGTAAAAGGACAGAATTTACGGGGTGTTTCTTACAGAACTATTTCTGAGTGTCCATTTAATCTGAATAACCTGTTTTTCCTGAATGCCTTCATGTCTTTACAAAGAGGCCAACTAATTGTGAAGATGTTGAGGCTCAGAAGAGAAGGAAGTTTTTCAGATGAAATGAACAATTAGTTGGCCTCTCTATTGAGACATGCAGCCTTGGAGGAAAGGCAATTGGTGTTATTCAGATGCCAAATAATAATTTTCTTGAACAAAATGGAATATATTCTCCTTCTTGTTATACCCTTTAATAGATTATCCACCCTCTTATCTACCTGAATGCCAGGATGAGTTTCAATGACCCTTTCCTGACCTTTCCCACCCTCTGTGTACTTCAGTAAGACTTCCCTTGACTTGTTTTATAGTCAGTTTTTAATTGATATTGATGCAGATTGAAATGGACAAACTAAAGTGTTTGGATAAAGAGGAGCCTCATGGAGAATAACAGTTCTAATTATAATCAAGTAAATCTCAGGGCTGGATCAAACCATTCTTCTATTTCGTTTTCTCTTCAAGAAATGATTTTAATAGAAAAGAACTTTTTGTTTATTTTCCCATCAACAACTTAACAGTCGTAACAAAAACTTGACTCTACATTTGGTGAGAATCCACATAATTGAGCAGAACTTCTGAAAACTTTTTCCTATTTCTTTGTCTTTTGATTCTATATTTACATGAATGTACTGTAAATATAATGAACATCAAGCACATCGAAATCCAGAGAAGCTTCCAGGCATGATCCGATGGGTGACTAATATTTACTCTCTAACTTATACAGAAATAAAGAGCTCAATGAAAATTAGTCAATTAAATGATTACTTAATATGATTTTGAAAAAATATCACTTACTTTTCACTTAAAATATAGTAATAGATATATTTGTTTACAGCAGTTGTCTGCAACCTGTCAGTTCAAAGGTCAAGTAGGTATTGTAAGCTTTCCTTACCCATAAGTGATGAAAGCCCACTTAGAGACAGCTGAAGACACTCTCCTGTTGGTCAGCAGTGAAATGCCATTGAATAAGCTTACGTACTGTGTGAATGTCACATTCGTAAGAAATGAGCGAGTCATTTTTATGTGCAATTTTTTTTGCAACATATAACATTCCCCAGGTCTATCAGCCCTCAACTATAGCCTTGCGACTTATGGATTTTCTGGAGGATATTTCACACTGTAGTCAACATAGGGGAAAATGCAACAAGGAAGCTGATGGTCATCCCGGAAGAGGATTTTGAAAACTGTTTTTACAAGGGGAAGGGACACTGGTATGCGTATGAGTTCCCAAGGGGAGTACTTTGCACTAAGGTGCCATTACCTTATGTAGACTATTTTTTGTTGATATTAGATAGCTTGATACTTTCCTCATATATAGTAACAGAAATGGTTTCAAATGAATTGATTGAGAGAAAGAGATAGCTCATTCAACAGAGAGAGAGAGAGGGGGGAGAGAGAGAGAGAGAGAGAGAGAGAGAGAGAGAGAGAGAGAGAGAAACCATGACTGTAAATGCAATCTTCTTCACTTGGTAAAAGAAGACTCTTCAAAAGATGATGATGATGAAGTCACTATGTAGTCTGATAAAACAGGTTGCTTTGGAAATTCTATTGACTGCCACCTGGTTTATTTCTGACTCCCAATAGCCTTTATGGCTTCTGAATACACAATGATTAAAAGATGATACAGAGAGAAAATTTGAGCAAAGAGAAAGTCAATCTGAATTTAGTCTTCTTTATTATTCAGTCTCTTCCTTGGATCTTCTTTCTCATCCGCCCCTTATTGTCTTCAGATCACCAACAGATTGCATCAAATGGTTCTAACACTCAAACAACAGAGTTGGCAGAATTGGCAGGTGTCTATTCTAAAGAATCCAGCTAACAGACACTGAGTTTCAAAGTAATGTAAACATTCAGGATTTTATACAAACCTGCTTGATATCTTCTCTATCTGTATAGATGCTTATGACTTATCCTTATTATAATGGAGCTAATGTAAGTATATGTGACCTACACTACAAGCAGATAACTTGTATCTTCCTTATTATAATCAAGCTGACATAAGTATGTGTATCCATAAATGCAGGCAGATAACGTGTTCTAGTTTTAACTAGCTGAATAACCAGTCCACAGAATAGTATTCGGCTCATCTCAATGATGTAAATATTGACACAGCAGTTTTTATTTACCTACCTACCAACAGTTTCCATAAAGTTTCATACCCCTACCAACACATGTATATAATAGCAATAAATGATAGAAAACAGGTCTGGTTAGTCAATCAAAAGAAACCATCATGTGACCAATATCTTTTGACAAAATGTGTTGGGGCTGATTAATAAAAAATTTGAAAAAAGGGGCTTTCGACAGTGATCACTAAAAAGAATGAACTAAAAAAAAGCATGAACATAAACTAAGCAACCAATTTAGCATAAACTTACATCACAAATTGAACCCTCTCCACAAAACTCTATTTTTGAGGAGTAATTTTTGAAAAAAACCCTTGTTTTTCTAGACATGATAAGGAGCAAATGTTGTAGCCTGAATGCAAGATACATACATGGCTAGCCAGATTCACTTAAAACTTAGAGACCTATGTTGACAGTTTGGTTAACAGTTTTTAATGGTAAATTGTTTCTGTGTTCATGCTGAAACAACAGTTGCTATTTATCACATCCAGGTTACCCAGTGAGAATCGAACTCATTACTCAGTAGTAATGATTTAAAAAATTAGTTGGCTAACCATTGCACTCCAAATAAGCATAGTTTAGTTTGGGCACAAGGTCACTGGTATAGTGCACCCAGTGAGGATTCAATATAGTCCAGGGCAGAGTTGACTTTTCATCCTTGGTTGACAAGTCTAGGAAATGGACAACTCCGATTCTCAAATGGAAAAGTTAAACCCATTGTCCAGCATTGTGAAAGATGCATAACAGACAGATATGGTTAACAAGGTTCTGGTAAACCTTAGGACCAAGCAAGATGAGAGCAAACTGTAATAAATCGCTCAAGTGAAAGGAAGAAGAATAAACATGGATGGACAAATAACGTGACCGCCATTTCCGCCTCCCCATGACACTTCAAGCACAGGTGGAAGATATCAAAAAGAAGATTTAGGTCTCTGCTGAAGAAACGGGAGTCATTTATATCATATCTCTAGTCCATTTTGCATCTTGATATCTTGGGCAGTCTATTTCCCAGGAAAATAATAATAAGTAAAGAGAAAGACCAATGAAATTTCTCTGGATATATCATCTTCAACATTTTAGAAATCATCGAAGAGTTAATTAAGATGGATTAACACCATAACAACTTAATCCAAATCTAATCTGATGATAAGGAAGTCATAATAACTGGCCAGTGTTCAATGACAGGAATTCCAATCATCATAAAACATTTGGTCAATTGTTTAGAATTTCTACATCTTTTTAATTTAGGATGACATAGAATGATTTCCTCATTATTTCCAGCTTCTTTAATTATTTCTTCCTTGAAGACAAATCGTACACCAGAGTTTCAACTCAAGAAAGAATAGTGAAAAAACTTCAATAAAACTTGATCAGGAAGGAGCAGATGATGAGCCAGTGGATGAAAGCATTGGCTAAGCATATCTAATAATCTGCTTGGCAGTCCTGAGTTTAGTTTTTAGCATTGCAGAAAAGTCATATTATGGTTCAGTGTAAGAGACTGATAAGCAACATCATAAGGACCAATTAACTAAGAAGAATTTACTGGTATGAGATATTCCCTAGGATGGACAGTGGAATGAGAACAATCTACCCTTGTAGATTGAATAGAGGATTCAGTTCAAAATGTTACCAACAATGAAGGTCAGAGAGTATAACAGTTGAAATGATGTGATTAGAACAACCAAGATGAGGACATGAGTAATGAGTAAATCTGTGTAGAATTTTTTTTTACAAATTGCACAATTTTTTGGGGTATCAGGATAACTGAACCTGGAACTATTATCCCCATAGGACAACTGTCCATGTGTGTGATCATTTACATGCTTGCTAACTACTTCATCTCAAAAAACTCTAACTTCGGCTTTACAGTTGCTATGCCATTGTCTAAGAGCCAATTGTCCAGAGGGTAGTTGTCATAGAACCATATCTACACCAATGTTAAAAATGGTTCCTTTTAACTTATTATTGCTATGGACAAAAAAAAACCCAGTATAACAGTTATAATGTTAAAAGATATACTTGGCGGCCAAGAAATCCAGTATGCATTCTATGAGCACTATATGTACATAGAAACACATCTCTGCTTCCAATGTACAATGTAATCAAAAGTGTAATCTGTCTCTGCCAAAGGTGCTTTACAACAAATACAAAAGGTATTACTGTTAATACTCGTGTAACAGAGAAATATAGATATAAGAATGAGACAGGCGGGAAGTATCTTGTCAAGGTAATTGATCTGATCTTAAAAAAAAAAACCCATAGTGAACACTATCAAATAAAAATGCATGTTTAAATGGTTTAATCCCATTCAGTCAATAAAACTTGTATAAACACAGGATGTTGGTTAAAAATTTGTGATACTTTATTTTACAAATAAAATCACACTATGTATGATTTAAATAACAAAAATATGGAGATGAAAATTCAAGGAAACAAGATGATACTTTTACATTTAAAGTGACTGCTTAATCCTCACAGACATAGAAAGAGCAATTAATTCCATCACTTCCAACAGGAAGATACTCGAGCCAAAGTTTTGAAATATTCATGGGAGATTGAAATCTTGTTGGGATAATTCTAAATTTGGACAACTGGTGTTCCTCTCTATTTGTCTACTTTTGATTTGCAATGAATTGGAGGGAGGGGTCAGTCCTGAAAACAGTGCTAAAATATATCAGTTGCTGCTGATACCTCATGTATCAGTTAAAACAATGACATTCATGTGGAATCAAAAATTAAACGTGGTTGATTGAAAAGGTTTTAACCAATTTCTCAGGATCAGCGTTGTGCCATAGATCATACAGAGAAGCTCAACTGTGTTAAGAGCTCCGACTCAGATTACTAAAAAAACATTATGCAAAAATCTAACCAAATGTAAATTGGTAAGCTTCATCAACTGATCACACTGCATAGCTTTTCATCAGAGATCGATATTTATTTTATGTTTCTATTCACGGGTAATGTCATGGATATTTTTCTTGATAGGACCCCAGAGTGATTCTTATCATACATGGATTTCAACCTAATAAAATGATAACCCCTGTATAGGTCAGCTCCTAAATCATTCACTTGAAATTTGGTTCTTAAACTCAACTTATGCATGGGTATTTTACTTTATTTATTCATGTAGGGCATAAGGCTATAGCCATATCATGCCAAAAGACAATTACTGGGGTGATACTGCTCTGGTTTCAGTTTTATGGAGTGGAAGTGCTAGTCCCTTACCCATGTCTATTCCTTTACGTGAGTTCCAGTTTGACTGCCTTACAGGGCTAAAGAGCTTCAGCGATTTACCAATAGCTGAAGAGAAGTTGATTCATGCCTTTACCAAGGGCATTAGCATGAAGTGAAAACAAGCAGCATGGAATGAAACCCAGTTTGCTAATTCTGTTTTCCATGTTGGTAAACTTTATGCCTCCCTGCACCTACATATGGATATTGACCATTTTAAATATTCTGGTTTATATGCATTGAATAAAGAAAAATGAGATTGAGTTATAGGATTTCGAGGCATACTCCAAGAAGAGAGCGGAGTAAGTTGTACATGAATTTCTCTGCTTTGACCAAACTCTAGAAAATATGATCTCCATTTTATTTGGCTATAGAGACAATATGCAGATAATGATGGGAAATTAATCACTGTAAACATGTAGGAAAGCACTACATACCATAATGGTGTAAACTTTGTGATAGTAAAAATGTTTTTTACATGCTAAAAGACACACTTTTCTCCCTCATTAAGTGAGAAAAAAAAGTGAGGATGAAATTGAATATTTATATCAGGGGTTAGCAATGCAGGCCAGATTAGGGATGTCTTTCAGGCAAGTAAGAAATGAAACAATGATCATGCAAGGCTGAGGAAAGCTTGTTTTTAATACATGTTTTTCATTATAAGAATATATACTATCTTTCAATGAAAGTTATGAAATTTTTCTGGAGGGACAAAATATTCTTTAATCATTGTTCAAATTTTGTATATATTAGTACAACAGCAGGAATACATACTGTTCAACTTTTTTCAATCTATAAAACATTGGATCATTGGAGACCATTGAAGAAATGATGCTTTTGCACTATTTTATACAATACTGAATTCTATTCTTTACTAATCAAAGATAGATTATGATTCACCAGAAGTCACTCTGTCAATATGTCTGTCTGTCTGTATGTATATATGTACTCGCTTACCACAAAAACTACTTGATATAAATACATGAAATTTCCTATGGGTACAGATTTGATCCCTGGGAAGTGTTTTCAGCAAATTAGTCTTTGAATCCCCCCCCCCAGTGTCTGGGGGGGGGGTTCAAATCGCAAGGGGGGGATCTATTTACATGACTAGTCATCAGAGGTAAAAATTCTCTTTGAGGAATGAAAGAATTTTTTTCCTCAACTCAACTCAATCCTCAGAGATAAAATTGGCTGTGTTCAGAGAGGAGCAGAAACACATAGCACATTTCATATCCCAATGTTTATTGGTTGTAAATAGATTTTTTGAATAGTGATGTTTTGATTAGTGCATGTTTTGATGTAATGCCGTTAAGGTTCATTTTTCCAAGACATGGAATTTGGGGATCAGGGGTTACGTTAATCACATGGAGAGAACTTTTATCTTTCACTTCCAGAAGTCAATTATGAATCGCTGATTTTTTCCTTCTTTTTGGCAAGAGATTTTTTTCTTCTTTTAGAGGTCATGATTGAGAGAAAATTTTTAAAAATTTTCAATGGTCAAAGATTTTTTCTTCACTTTTTGCGGTCAAAATCAAGGGGAAATCTTTTAAAAATTTCAGGGGTTGAAATCCAAATGAATATTTTTACTTTTAGGAGCCAATAGGGAGAGGGAAGTCAATTTTTTTCACTTTCAGTAGTCAAAATTGAGTTTTTTCACTTTTAAGGGTCACAATTTATAGGATGATTTTTTCACTTTACATTTGAGGGAGGAGATTTTTTAAAATTATTCCCTCTCCTTTTCATCAAAATCACTTCCCAATTCCTCAACACTATGGCCCTATTTTTAACATTATACCTCTCTTTTTAGATTTCTACCATTTTTTGACATCAGACCCCCACTTTTCTCTACATCTGCCGCATCTCTTTTTGGAGATCAGCCATAATTTTTTTCTTTCTCATTAACACCAATTTTTAACTTGGACCCCATGACCCACTTCTTAAGCATTAGCCCCATTTTTTTATAAAATGTAAGAAATTAAATCAATCCTAAAAAAGGTATTAAATCAATCCTAAAAACAAATTAGATTAAACCCCATCTGATCTCTATTTATCTACCTTTCTATTTCTTATCTGGACAGCAATTTGCTCACCTTTAAATGGAGTTGTTATAATGAAATTGTTTCATTAACTTTTGAGTAAGAATGTGGTTACTGATGACAGAGAGTTCATTTTTGCTTGGTCTTCAATGATGTTCAGGTAGGTGGTACACAACAAAGTAACTTCCACATAATTGACAGGACCCAGTGTCTCCTAGCAGAACATTACTCAGACCATCATAGTTCCTCAACCAGCTTGTGCCTCTCCTATAATGCATCTTGATTCCACCGCTTCCTCTGGATAACAATGTACACACACCCTGCCATTCACCTTATTCAGGAGAAAGTGAGACCTATCGAACCAGGTAACCTTCTTGATACAAAATCCAGTTCCAATGCTTGCATGTTGATTAAAGACGCTTTCAGCAATGGAACTTGGTTACTCTGACTGGCCTGCAGCTATACAGACCCATACACAACAAGGATTGATGCAATATGTGTTTCTTCCTATATCTTGATAAAAGCTATCTGTAATTTGTGTCACAGTAGCTCTTTTGATGGCATATAATTGTTAGGAGAGCCTTCACTTACTCCTCCCTTCAATAAGTCTTGACTGCCCAATGCTTTGTTAGAGGTTGGGCATTGTCCCCTCCTTGGATCACCAAAACTGCACTTGGAAGAAAGGTGCAACCCATTTTCCCTGCCTATATTTCCTCATAATCAGCCTGAGCTAGGTTTAGTGTGTGTATATATATACATATATATATATATATATATATATATATATATATATATATATATATATATATATATATATATATATATATATATATATATATATATCATTTACACATTGTATATTGTACCAGCAAACTATGTTGAGAGAATGTTAATGTTGAAGTTTCCGGAGATGACTCAGCAGTATACATACAGATCTGACAAAATCATCTTTTTTTCTTGTTTTTTTTGTGAGCTTTGGAAGCAGAATATGATGTTCTATTGAGTTTGAAGATAAGACAATATTTCACACCAACTGGATAAAATTTTGGGATTCAACTCTTATCTCATTTTTCAGTTCAACTGTCAAGTTTCTAACCTAGAAGACCAGACAACCTTTATCTTTTCATTCATTCGATAATCCTCTTTTCTTCCTCTTTCATTCATTCACATCTTTTTTTTCTTTGTTTTTGCTTCATTTCTTTTTTAACTATTTTTCTCAATTTGTTCCCTTCTTTTACTTATAGTCATTTTTTTCTTGTACTTATCAAAAATGGTTGAATTATTTGTGTTTTGTAAGGATAGATTTTGAATTGGCGCAACATACTCTTCAGATTGCCATTTCCCTCTATTTGACTTTGAGCTGAACTGCATACTGGATGTGAACAAAAGTGGCGGCAGGTATGGCAGGCATGGCAAGCATGGCAGGCAAGCAAGTGAAGCTGTAATCATCAGTAGCCATTCTACTCATGTCTGCTGCTCGCTAATATAACCTAAATTCACCCAATATTCAAGCAGCATAAAGTTGGCCCTCTTTGATTCTACCATTTATCCTTCTTTACTTCATTCTTTTCTTCCCTCCAATCCCTTCCTTTCTTTTTTTAGAAACTGCAAACCAAAACTGTCAACATTTGGTCTACATGGCTGTACATCAATGTATATATGTGTCACAGTTTTTAGAAGGGGGTTCAATTTACAATAAAAGTTGATGCTGAATTTGTTCCTTGGTTTGTATCCAGCAGCATTCACACTCATTTTTTTGAAAATTCAGACTGATGCAATAAAAGGTGAGAGGAGTAACTCATCCATTGACCACACCCTTTTTCAAATTTTTCAATTGATCACATCCAAGACATTAGTCATGTGATCGGTTTTACAACTGGATTAAGCAGACCTACTCATTTCTTTGTTCACTGACTCCAATCTCAACTCTCTTGACTGAACCCATTCCATTCTAGATAAAACTAGAAAGTGCTCAAAGAGCACATATGCCATTGTTACTAAAAGCTGAATGAAAATTAGTTCATATATAATTACAATACAGGAAAGGTAACTGTAAAAACATTCCTGATCAGCCCCAAAATTTAACAAATTCTCTGTTACCTCATGGCCTACCCTTCCTGAAATTTTAATTGAAATTAATTGAGAACTTTTGGAGATATTGTGTGAACAGACATATAACTAAAATGCTCGGGAGGTAAGTGTAAAACATTTCTTGTTCTGCCCAATCCATTTTCCCTTAGCCCTCCTCTGCATGATATCATTAATATTCATTGAGAACTTTTGGAGATATTGTGTGTAGAGACAGACACAAGTGAAAACGTGTACGTCTTGCAACTTTGCTGGCAGAGGTAAATGAAAGAAGATTGGAAAGAAAGAAAGAAGGAAAGAAAGAGGAGAAGAAAGAAAAAATAGGGAAGAAAAAACAAAAGAAAGGATTTTGAGAATTCCTTTGCTACATGAATAAAACATTCTGGAGATAAAACTGTTACAATTTTGGTGCAGCTTCTGTGACACGTTCAGGGAAAGTCAACGAATGATGCTAAGTTCTCTTCAGAATGATTTAACTCTCTTCAGGTTTTTTTCTGCAGACAAATTCTATTTCTGAAGAACTTTTGCAAGGGAATCATAACAGAAACATTCATTTTAAGATTTTAGAGAAATTTCTCCCTTCTCTCAGTTAGGTGTAAACCATATCAAGACAGGGCTGGTTAGTCACTCAATCCATCATGTGACCTCGTCTTTTGGCAACATGCCATGTTGGGGATGATCAATTCAAGAATTAAGAAAAGAGGTAATCAATGATTAAGTTAAATCGTTTGCCTTTTGTTGGGAATTGATCTCCAAAAAGTTTCTATGTTAAAAAAAAACAAGTGTGAACTCTAATCACCATCAGTCTTTTATTGTCTGTCATTGGACATAGACCTTCCCCAGGATTGTCGAGGGTGAAGCAGAGCCAATACTTTCAAAGTTTGTCTAGTTCATCTCTCCAGCTTGTATTCTTCCAGCCTTGGTTGTGCATTTAATCTCTGCGGATCCATGCTTTGAGTTGTAATGTCCATCGGATACCTATCTTTTCCCTGATATACTGTGCAGTCTTGTGATCTCTCTAAGTGAGGTCGAGCATGATTATCTCATGTGCATGATGATGAATGGGATCTTATTGTTTTTGAGGTTGAGTTTGCTCTGCCAAAGGCTTGCAATCCTAGAATGATTCTTTGCTTGATTTCTTCTTCTTGAAAATTTGTGGATATAATAGTCTACTTTCTCCAGTTCTGCATCTTTGGTCTTGATCTTTGTGTTCTCATTTCCAACGTGATTGTTGCTCATGATCTTTGTTTTGCTCGAGTTCATGTGTAGGCCGTTTTTCTTGCTTTCTTTATTTACTTCATCTATCATTATTTGGAGGTCATATAGGTTCTCCACAAAAAGGGCGATTTCATCTGCAAATCTGAGGTGGCTCAGATAATTGCCATCCAATTTGATTCCTCCACTTTCCCAGTCTAGGTTTCGGAAGATCATCTTGAAGCAGGTTGGAAAGAGTTTGGTTGAGCTTTTTTGAGCTGAAAGGGCTCCGAATCTTTATGTAGCCTGATGAAAGAGCTGCTAGGACTGTATATATATATGTTGCAGTACTCTGATGCATACGGGGTCCACAACTTGTACAAAGATGGCCTTCATGACCGTAAGTATTTCCACTGATCAAAATCCTTTTTGAAATCGATAAATGCTACAGCGAGTGGCATCTTGTATTTAGCTGTTTTTTTTCCAGATGAGGCCAGCTTGCTTCTTTTTGAAATCGATAAATGCTACAGCGAGTGGCATCTCGTATCCAGCTGTTTTTTTTCCAGATGAGGCCAGCTTGCTCTCATGGTTGGTTTTCATCTGGTGTTTTTGTGAATTGGTTGGTAATGATTTTTGCGAAAAGGCTTATAGATCCGTAGTTGATCAGGTTTTTCAGGTTTCTTTTTTTATGTAAAAGCATTATGATTGCCGTCTTCCATTCTTCCAAGACTTTACTTTGTTTCATGCATAAGTTGAATAGAATAGCTAGTTTCTTAGTGATGATCTTAACAGCTTGTTTGAGTGGATTGATGGTGATTTCATCTGGTCCAGGGTTTTTTCCCTTTTTTTGCCTGTTTGATGGCTTATTTTACTTCCTATGGTGTAACTACTGGAACTGATTGCTTGCATCTTGCATATCTTGTTCAGTGTTTTGTAGTCCATGTTTTAAAGAGTAGAGTTTTTTGTGGAATTCTTGGTTACATTTGGCAATCCTGTCTTAGTCTGTTGTTAGATCTCCATTTTCTTCAAGTATGCTTGTCGAGTTGTTTCAATGATTGCTGTCATGCATCTTCTTTTGTCTTCCCTTAGTTTCTTTTTGATTGTTTTGTTCAGTTCGGTCTCCTCTGTTTTTTCCCTTGTTGCTGTCGGTGGTTTGAGGTTTCTGTGCTTTTCGATGAGTTTCCTTGTTTCATCTGAGATTTTACAGATGGTTTGTGTGCTCTTTGGTCAGAATATAGTTGCAGCTTCTATTAGAGAGGTTGTTATTTTGCTGTGTAGGCTTTTTCATCAATAAAGACCACAAAGACGATGTGGTAGGCTTCAAAGCTGTCCCAGACTGTATGGCCAGTGTCACCACACAACTCTCTCTAAGAGGTACGAACTGAATATCATCTAAGTCAACATTTCCATTCTGCAATCAACCAAAGAAGAAATAAATAACTTCTATGATGACTTGAACTCCCTACTGCAAGATACTAAAAAATACTTCAATACTATCATTTCGATGCAAGGTAGGACAAGGAAACAAATGCTGCATTAGCAAGTTCGGATACAAAATATGGAATGAGAGAGGTGAAGATCTTGTAAACTTTGCAACCACAAAGAACTTTAAAATCATGAATACCTTCTTCAACAAGGACCCCAATGGAAAATGGACTTAGAAGAGCCCTAACCACAAAACCAAGAACAAAATAGACGACATCCTAATGGACAAAAGTAACACAAAAGTGTGAACTCTACCAGACACAAAACTATGGTAGCAATTCAGCATGCAACAAGCCAGCTAAAATCACTCAAAATCAGAAGAAACCAATGCTTACCTTCAGTGGTATATCTGTTTGACAGTTTGTAATATCTCATTTCTTATAGCAAGAGCAAAAATAACAGGTTTGGTAAGTCATTCAATAGAAAATAATACGTAACCAATGTCTTTTGGCAGCATTCCATGTTGGATTTATCAGTTAAAAAATTGGTTCAAGGGGTAATGAATGAATAAATTACATCTCTCGCTTTTTTTTGGATAACTAAAAAGTTTGAATTTTCAAACTAAAGGACAAATTTTTTATAAAATTACATGTAAATTGATCCCACTCCGACTAAAAAACATAAATTTTTATAGTCATAAGGAGTAAATGTTGAAATTTTCAGCACTTTAGTTCCATTGGTATGGCCTGTGCACTTGGCACATTTATAGATAGCCAACGGCACAGAACCATTTGAAGACTGAAGAAACCTATGTTGACTGGTGGACAGTTTTGGTTGACAGTTGATGGTTTGTAATAAAGCAAAAAGATAAAACTTGCCATATTTCTATCCCCCTTTCCAGTGAAGAAGGCAATTAAGTTACTTCTCTGCACAAATTTATTCACTCCATTAGAGATTGGCGTAGTTGGTAAAATTTTCCATCAGGAAACCCAAGCCCTGAAAACTTATTCTTCTTGTCCGAGAATAACCAAGCAAATAAAATATTACAGCAAAATTGAAGTCATTAATATACCAACTGCTTTAATCCACTTTCATCTAAGTCCAGGCAATCAGTGCAGAATTTGGTCAGAATTGCTCACTGTGATGAAAGCATGAAACTTGACGGTGATACTTTGAGGTGTACTGAAAAAATTCACGTAAAGAGACCTTCTGTAACAGACTTGTCAAAGCAATTGTTTCTAGGCAAATTCCCAACCTAGAAACAAGCTCGTAAGCCTATGAATATCTTTGGATGAAACACAAATTCCTGAGTCCAACCTAAAATTTGATCAGTCAGGAAAATATCTCTCAATCAAGAACGAATTCTTAGATCCGTCATCAATTTTACTTCTTCCTTGCAATATGCCTTACCCTTCCACGGAATTTCATTGAAATGAATTGAGAACTTTTAGAAACATTAATTGAACTGGCAGGGGCGAATATAGAAATGTATTTTTTTAAAAATACGTCTATGAGATACGAATTTCTGGATCCAACCCAAAATTTGATCACTCCCTTTTTATCCCTTCCACGAAATTTCATTGAGAACTTCTGAAGAAACCTTGTGAAGAGGCATGAGGGAATACAGAAATGCATACAATATTAAAATGGAAATATATGACACAAAAATGAATTCCTGGATCCGCCTCAAATATTGATCGCTTTTCCTTATAATCTGTTTTAACTTTCTACAAAATTTCTTCGAAGTCCATTGAGAAATTTTCAAGATATCATGTAGACAGACAGATGCGATTATGGAAAAAAAGCTCAAAAATATCTCCCAAACAAAAATCAATTCCTGGATTCACCTCAAAATTTGATTACCTCTTTCCTATCTTGTGAACAACTTTTCCACAAAATTTAATTGAAATTCATTGAGAGCTTGTAGAGATATGGCGTAAATAGACATAAGCGAATACAGAAATGTACAAATGAAACGGGAAAATATCTCTCCCTAAAAAAAAATTCCTGGATCTATCCCATCATTATCATACCTAATAATAAGAAAAACCCTTGAGAAACCTTGGTTTAGGGGGCAAAGCATTTTTTGTCATAAATACAGCTGACCATGTAATAAATATAAGAAATTATTGCAAATGTTGACTTCATAAATTCTGGCTTGGAAAAATGTAGATAAAGAAATTATCACAACCAATTTTTTATGGTAACATCTAGAAATGTTAAGAAGAAATCCTAAGGATGCCCAGAATGCGAAAAACCTCAACAATTTATTTTTTTGATGGAGTTCAACTGAGTTTCTACCTGATTAAACACACACACACACACATACACATATATTTTGTTGTATGTACGCACACCGGACAATGAAGGCATGGCAAGAAGAATAAACTTGACAGCAGCAGCAGCAACAACAACAACTAGCAGGAAGTGGCCTATTTATTTTTATCTCATGAAGTATTGTAAACCAACACTTCTCAAATGAGTTGTTGAGACGCCTGTGGCATTTGCATACAGAATATTGTGATGAGTAGAAATATTAAGAATAATTATATAATTAGTTTTTTTTTAAAATATCTATACAAATGTATAATCCTATTGGAATTTTATTGATACAAATTTCATTTCTGTAACATTTTAATAATTAAAAAATGGGTATTTCTCCATAATAAATAACAAACACCGTAAATGATATTTTGCAATTTTCTTCCAAGGGGAGAGAGTAATTTGTTTCTATGACTAACAACTAATTATATTAGCGCTGAGTAGGGGTCACAAAAACAGTTATCTCATTGGTCATAAATGAAAAAAAAATTGAGAAACTCTGCTTATACTTAATTTTTGATTACTACGAACCTTCATCTAATTTTTTTAATTAATCTTAGCTTATGATTTCAGGTCAGTATTACAGGTACAATGTGAGTGTGCGCCAAGAATCGATCGCACAATCTGCCAGTTACTGGTTACACCCTGTGAGAAGAAATCTTGAATTGTATGAATGACACAAGAAAATGGAAAGTCAGGGATGCATTGGCATACCGACGACCCTACCCTGTGTCTCTATCGGAGGGATAACAACATTATGGCAACCTATTTAATATATTCGTTAATTTGATAGATTAAAATTGTATACTCTGAGGTAATGTACAATGATTTGCTTTTAAAATTTCTGAATTATTTAGGTTCTCTACGTGTCATAGGTAAATTAAATAAAACAACATCTTTATTTCTCAATTCTGTAGACTAACAAAGTTCTGTGTTTTGTCAAATTCATTTCCATTCACAATATGAAAGAAACCAGCCATCATGTCTTTTGATCTTCTTTGCATGAACTTGATCAAAAAGTCACCAGTTCTGTTAAAGTCAACCCATATTAACTATTTTTTGGCTAGATCTAACTGGATGTTTTTCCAATTCTTCTGATAAAAATCTATGATATCTGAAAATCTGGCCAATTTTGAAAATATTTAGTAAGTTCAATCAAAGTAAATGTTTTATTCACATTAATGATTGCTTCTGAAATTGATAAGTGGACTTTAAATGAGTATATAAAACATTTTCAGCAAGAAAGTTAGCTGGAAATAAAAATGCCAATTTCAGCCATTTTCAGAGACAGTTTCAGATGGTCCATGTGTTTGCCGAATTTATCAAACTTTGTTCGGTTTATAAGAAGGAAGTTGATCATGGTCTAAGTTTTCATTAAAGTCCAAATTCATTATATTGAGGTTTGTTATAGGATTCATAGTCTGTATCTAAAAAAACATGGTACCTCAAAAGATATAAAGACACTTATTGCTCTATAATCTTTTTAAAACTGATTGTTGTTTCCTATTCACAATGTTTATTTCACTGAAAATAATTGCAGTGAGTTTTTGTGTATTCTTATAGACAGAATACAATTTTCCATGTAAATTCTCCTAAAATTTGTGGATATGGATTTGAATTCGCAGGTTTATAATTTCATGAGGGCAAATACTTAATCCTTGCTACTTTAAACAGAAAATCTTCACAGAACTGAATAATAATAAATGGTAAGTACTCAGAAATCTTGTATATATGATTATAACTTTCAATGCCCTGTACTAACAAAAAATCTTTTTTTTAACATATTAGTTTTAGTGAGACTATTTACGTTGTGCAATGAAAAGCAAAAAAATAAGGCTGAGGTTGAGCATGATTCTCTCATGTGCACGTTGCATGTTTCTCAATTTGTGGGTTTGTCTCTTGGTTAGGTTCCATGTTTCTGCTCCATAAGTGACTATCAGGAGGATGTATTGGTTGCGTACCCTTTTTTTTAGGATTAATGGGATCTTCTTGTTTTTGAAAGTTGAGCTTGCTCTACCAAAAGCTCTCCATCCTAGAGTGGTTCTTTGCATGATTTCTACTTCTTTTGTGGGTTTCATGGAGATTTGTTATCCTAAGTAGGTGTAGTGGTCTACTTTCTACAGTTCTGTATCTTCGATTTTGATTGTTGTAATATACCTGTAGTACAAAAAGATGATCAAAATTCTAGGTATCCTGGGAAGAGGGCAAGTTCTGGAGGAAGTAGCGGGACCAGTGTTGTAAATTTAGCACTTAATGTGGTGTGTTTCTTGTTTTGGCATCTCAAAAATTCTACGTAAAGCATCATTTTTCAGCAATTTTACCAAATTATCTATCTAGCTATTTTCCAATCAATTCAATCGAATATAGCCATTTTCAACGATTAAAAATTTGTTATAAAGGGCTAACAGTGTTTTTAAAAGTGTGTTTTAGTGTTTTTGACACTTTTTCTTGGCCAAGTTGGCATGGGTTGACATGCTGAGTTACTGCCGCAGGTAACACCAACCCTAGTAACACCAGTGCAGGGATGTTTAGATTGTGAAATTGAAACAAAGACGATTCACTTCTGAAGTGGATCCAAGAATTTGTTTTTGATTGAGAGATATTTTTCATTCTTTTCTGGGTTTTTTCTTCATTCATTTCTATATTCACTCATGTCTGACAACATAATATCTCCAAAAGTTCTGAATGAATTTCATTGAAATTTTGTGGAACAAAGATTAAATTTAGGGATGGATCCAGAAATTTGTCTGTATAGTTTGTACTGCTGTATGAAAACATCCACGATTCATGAAGTATGTTGGTAAAAGGCTTTTGTTGGCCATCTTGAAAATGATACCTTCCAAGCAGTTGCTATGAAAAATGAGTTCCCTAGCAACTGTTGCTATGGGTGGACAGTTTGAGAATATCTGCATATCAGAAAATGATTACCTATCAAAGAACATTTGAGTCAAATTTCATGTTTTTAGTACCAACTGAGCAATTTTTGCTCCAATTGCTTAGACAATCAGTGCTAGGTACACATACATAATCATATGGCCAGCCAATCACTCAGGTTAAGAGAGCTTCTCAATGTTTGTTTTGCAAAGCAAAGACTACTATATGGTGTTGTGAAATCCATACTAGCCAGACATGCACTCAGCTGACAAACCATATATTCTGCTTTCTTCACCTTCTCCACTCCCTAACCATACTGCCAATTACCTGAAAAGATTTGCCTCTTAAATTATACACCTGACGATGCCTGAACCATGTTGACAACCTCAAGGATTGTCTGAACATAAGTTGGAATAAATATTAATTGTTTTGTCGGTGTTGAAGATACGAGACTTACTTATTTTTTGTTTAATAATGAGATCAAGGATGCATGAAATTTTGAAGTTTATGCCTTTCACATAATATCATCTGCATCTGTGAAATGAAAACCCCTTTTTTGTTGTCTCTTATGATATTTTGATGGTTTTGGTATGAGATCAGAATTGAACATCTTATCTTTGGCTTCCTTTGACAGAGTTCATGCTTGTTTTTTGAAAATTTGGATTTTTTCAGGGTTTCATCAAAAACATATTCCTTGACCATCCCTTTTTCTAATTTTTTGATTCATCACTCTCAACACAGCATACTGCCAAAAGACATGAAAGTTTCTATTGAGTGACTAACCAGAGTTGTTTTTCTTTTTTTTTCACAAACCCAATCAAATTTCCTGAGCATTGACAAATACTGATCTTTCTAATCTAGTTTGACCTTTTGTAATTCTTCTCTCTCCTTTATTCAAGAGTTTTCATGGAAACCATCAACCAAAACTGTCACCAAAACTCTCAACATAGGTTTCTTCAGTATCTTTGTTGATTGAATCTGGCTGGTTGATTGGCTGGCTAGTCCATTTATGTTCTTTTTTCATCCCTCTTTGATTTGTACATTTTTCATATGACTGTGCTAAAAAAATTGGCTGCATGACATTTTAAGGCTAACCCAAATTATTTTTTATATTTCTCTTTGTTCACAATACTTATTTTTCGTTTTTGTCATTTCTTCTCTTACTTCTCTTTCTTTATAACCTGATTTTCTGATCCATAGAATAATTAGCTTCTCAATTTGCTTATTCAATTTGCTTGCCATATTTTTCAATTTGCTTGCTGTGAACTTTCAATTTGCTTGCCATATGTTTCAATATGTTTACTGTATTTTTCAACTTGCTTACCCAACTTTTTGATTTATTTGGGGAATGGTATAGAGTAAAAAGTAAAAATGGCAGAGTGTAAAAAATAGAAATAAAATTAAAGTAAATTAAAAAGACAATCAAACTGGATTAATGAATATGAGTAGTCACATATACACTTACTGCTATTGTTGCAGTAAATGTTCAATTTTAAGTGAAATTAGATGAAACTTGTCTCTTGATATTTTTTGTTTAAATGATAATTCATTTTTAGTTTTGACTTACACGTCAGATTTATTAATTTTTTAGATATACTGATTCAAGCTTTTGATGTTGACTAGTGCAAATTCTGCTCGTTATATTTTCTTGAAAATCAATTTAGTTCGCCTGTATTTTCAATTTGCTAGCTTTATTTTTAATTTGGTTGCAACATTTCTAATTTGCTTGCCGTGCTTTTTAAAATTTGTTCACCTTACTTTACCTCAGGTAAAGATATTGTTTGATTTGTAACTCCGCCAAATTAAAGAAGGGGTGGTCTTCAACTTTGGATTGCAGCTTCAAGTTTTAAAGAGTGATAAATAACTTTTGGGGAGAGAAAATTAGAATTCCAAAGGCAATCATTTTGGGTGAAAAAACAAATTGAAAAATGTTGTCTGACTTGAAAGTAACAAAGTTTTTATTTTTGTCATTTTTATTAAATCCACAACAAGGAATCAAATGGTTCTTGTTCAGACATGACACGAATATGGAGAGAGAAAGAATAAACAAACAAAAAAAAAAGAGTTTTCTTTCTCTGGTTTCCCTTTATTCATCAGGTCTTGTCTTGCCCATAACCCAACCCTTTCCTGGCCATGGCCCAACCCTTTTCAAGCAAAACAAACCTTGCAGTAATATTTACAAACAGCTTGCTTGGTAAATAAAACAATCAACTCATGAGACTATTGAAAATGGGATCTGGGTTCTGAGTGCAGTTGTACAGCCGAATGAATGAACCGAGAGAATTTCCAAGGAATTTTAATCAAGAATTACACAATTCAGTCTGTCCTTTTTCTGGGGTTATTCATTTTTTTTTTAATCAGCCATTTACTCATACCATCAAGGGTGTTGCAGGGTTATTTTACTTGAAGATTTATCATAATCCATTTCCAGCTGCTTATATCCATTGAAGCTTCACCAGAGCCCAGTTTACTATATCCATTGACAGCCTCTCATGACACTGAATGAAAGGTTGAACTTTCTTGGTTTCGATTCAGAGTTGTCCATCTCCAAACTTGAAGGCTGAAGAGCCCAGGCTGCCCTATTATTTACCCATGTATGAGGTGAGGGATTTATGCCTTCCATAAGGGCATTAGTATAAGGTGAATGCAAATTGTCTCAGCCAGAATTTGAACTTGGGTTGCCAATTCTATTTTTCATGCAGCTAACCATTAGGCCATTTACACCCCCTTTTTTGGCATATCTCGTTAAAAAAAAATTTCATTACCACATTTCTGTTATGAGGCATTCTCAGCAGAAACAGTCCTATTAATCAACAAATAAAAATGTATATTTGTTATTTTAAGAATTCAAAGAGGATTAATAAAAATCAAACAGACCCAGTTATAGAAGTTTACTATGAACTGTCAACCAAAACTGTCTTCTTCAGTTTTCAAATGATTCTACCTGGCTAAGTGGCCATGTAGGTGTGTATGTATGTGTTATACATACAAGCCTTCCCATGGGAGCTAGATGGCTAAAAATTCAAAAGTCTACTCCTTATTGTGTCTTTTGATATTAAAAAAAAATATCCTCCCCATATACGTTTTTAGAGGGTGGATTCAATTTACTCTATAAGTTTAGACTAAATTGGTCCCTTAGTTCACATCCAGCAGTTTTCATGCTTGTTTTTTTAAAATTTAAACTTCTTAATGATCACAACCCAACAAAAGGTGAGAGAAGTATCTTATTGATTGATACCCCTTTTTCAAATTTTTAATTGATCACCCCCAACACAGCATTCTATCAAAAGATATTGATAATTTCTTTTGAGTGGCTAATGCAACCTGTCTTTTGAATACAATTTTGTTCCTTAGTTTCACAGTGTTTACTTCATATTCTAAATGTATATTAAGCTTTTGACCAGAAATCAGGAAATCCAAAAATATAGTTACTTTTGAGACACCTTGTAGTATTTTTCTTTTCTGAAGTTGTTATTGCCAATTTCACAGACATTTGCAATTCCTTGGTGCCTGTCATTTATGATCATTGATTGTCTTAGTTCCATCTGAAGATTTCCAAAGATGAATGAATGAAAGACAAGAAGCTGTCGTGGGAAGCTGACAATATAACTCTACAAACTTTGACTCATCGAATAAACACACCTTTTTGCAGAGGACAATATTTATAACAAACTAGGTGAGGCTCTTTCATGACTTCAAAGAGAATCATCGGAAAAGGTCTTCAAAGGAAGAAAGTGCAATTTATGTCAAAAGATAAGAATTTTTGTCACACCTTGATCGGGTAAACTACAAACAGCAAGGGTTGAAGCAGAGATTATACACCATCTCTCCAATATCATTAAAATTGATATTAGACAATAAAGAGAGAATAGAGGCATATATTCAATGGAAATTGTTCTAATGATTATATACTCATGTGTTTGTCTATGTTATCTATTCAAATATATTGAAGTTTGTAAATACAAATATTTTTTATTTATTCTTGTGGACTCCTTATGGAGCATAGAGCCTGCAACCACACTGCTTCAGTTTCAGTAGCAAATAGTTTTTATGGGGTGGAATTGTTAGCTCAATGTCCAACTCTCATCCTCCACCTGGGCTTGGGACCAACTATGTCAACATCCTTAGCGGGCTAAAGAGCTCCAACTGCCCTACTATTTATCCATCGTCAAAGGCCATTAGCACAAAGTGAACCTAAATAGCCTCAATGAAACTTTGAACTCAATCTGCCGATTATGTTTTCTGTACTGTAATCTAATGAATAAAAAGCTATGTCTCCTGCAATGAGGATTGAAAACTTCTGAAGAAAGTTCTTTTTGGATTTTGTCAAGATTAAAAGATGAACCAGAATACCAGTATTTATAATCAACAAATTAAGATAAAAATATTATATAAATATAAAAACAGAGGTTACTTTATAGGCTTGATACAAAAACAAGTGACCTTAAAACTAGCCACCTCTCAAACATTGTGGGCACTTTTGACAACACAATGACATGTGAACCATACCAAATGCACTAAAAATAAACTAATCAGATTTCTATGAAATTTTCAGTTTTTATTCATTTATAAATTAATTTATTTACGGAAAGGATGATTTTTGTAAGAAAAATTAGTAATGTACTTGCAGCAGTACAACTGTAAGATTCTGTGGCCACTTCCATGACTTATAACTTTCTTTGTTTGGCTGATGGAACCACGAAAATAATTTCATAAAATTAAACTGGTGAATAAACAGAAGCTAGCAACAGGCTAAACCATAAATTGCTTTGTGACAGTGATACATGCACCTCCTGGAAATGACGATCAGCTCAGTCAATATGAGATGACACAGTCTAACACATACAGTATGTAAATAAATCTGCCTTCCATCTAATTTTAACTACTAACACTACACCCGATAGTTTAAAAAATCTATTAATCTTATTTGATTCACTAATAACAAACTAACAATAAAAATGAATTATTTAAATATTACCTCAATAGTTTCAATGAAACTAAAGTATTCATTTCATGTTATTCAATAGATTATATTGATATATCAGGGAATCAGCTGTTTTGTATAGTTTTGTAGTTTTGTGGCTCATCTCTTAGCTGACATTATATGTTTTGGTGATTATCTTATTATCACTTGAACAACTGTATCTGATTTAGGAGTCATCTAATGATCTCTTTGTCATTTATATGTTTTTGGAGTAATCTTATAACCTCCTTGTGAACTCTACCTCTTTTCCGGGTCATTTTATAATCACTTTGTCAACTGTATCTATTTTGAGGGCTATCTTATAATCTCCTTGTCAACTCTATCTTTTTGGTGGTCATCTTATCATCATATTGTCATCTCTATCTGCTTTCAGGGTCATCGTATAATCTCTTCGTAAATTCTATCTATTTTTGGGATTATCTTATAATCTCTTTGTGGACTCCTCCTGTTATCTCATAATTTCTCTGTCAACTCTATCTTTTTATGGGGTCATCTTATAATCTTTTTGTCAACTTTTTCTGTTTTAGGGTACCCTTATAATATCTGATTTGAAGGTTATCTTATAATCTTTTTGCCAACTGTATCTATTAAGAAACATCTGATAATCACTTTGTCAACTTTATCAGTTTTAGGGGTCATCTTCAAGCATCTTAGTTGACACTATATGTTTTTTGGGATAAATTATGATCTCTTTATCATGATCTCTTTGGGAACTAGGTATACATTAATATCCCCATTAATAGACTTGCAAAGATCCTTGAAATTGAGAAATAGATACATGCTGTACCCTCTGCATATCCCCCTATTTCCACCCTGTTCATATCATAAAATTTCAAAAGTTCTACTTCAAATTCTATAGCTTCTTGAGTTTCTATTGAAAAAATATTGAATCAATTCAAGAATTTAAAAAAAGCAAAAAACAATGTGTTTGTTTAAAGTTTGATGGCTTGACAAATAATTGAAACCACTGCTCTTTTAGGTCATGAGGTCATGAAATTTTAGCTGCAAGAAATATATTCATGTATGATTTTGAAACTGGAGTTATCACTTTGTACTTTTGTGATGCCAAAGTTACATGAGAATTTACTAGTGGAAAGATGCAGGATTTATTTCAACATTATGTCAAATAAAAAGGAGAAATACTCATTGCTGCTTTTAAAATCACCACCAAATTTTGCATGTAGGTTTTTGACCCAAGAATGTCAGTATATCAAACTTGTATCCAATTTTTTGTAAACAGAATCTCAACAATTACCTTAATTTATGACTTCAAAATTCAAAATCTCTATCGATTTATCTTTCAATCATTTTTTGTTGAATAGCTTTTTATTAGATCTTCCAATTTCAAAGTTTTCATAACAATGTTGAAAATATAAATTGATATTATTTCATAATAATCTCAAAGATATGATTCAGAATAATATAAACTACAATAATCAGGAGAAGCAGAATAAACAGCCAACCATTGGGAACTGATTTGATATTTTACAGAATGTGATAGCAAGCTGAGATTCTCCAAAGGAAGAAAAAAACATTATTAAAACATTTGAAACATTTTGAAACATCTATTTTACTGTAAGTAAAAGTATACAATTTTTATATAAAAGCACACATCAAATAATCATATTCACTCAATATCTAAATCATTCAACATGAGTAGTGGTGTAATAAGCATCATAATTCTTTTTAAACTCATTTACATCTGTTGATAGTACTACATTTCGGTATCCTATTTCATAATCCTATCAAGAATTTTCTTGTTTCTCAAAATTTTTGAGATGAGGTATTACTATTATTTCTACTATTATTCGGACTATCCTCATCTTGGTTGTTTTTCATACAATGTTTCGGCCGTTGTACTCTATGGCCTTCATCAGGTATCATCTGGTAGGTGTGGGGGAAGTAACAAGCTGAAACCTTTATTTAACCAACGGGGGTATATATAGACCGCACTCACCTCTTAGCAGTAGTAGTATTTTCGAACTATTATTGTCTCACACTTAACGCTGCATGATTAGAGGCGAAGTTGACATATTGAGTTTGATAGAAGTCGTTGACTCAGGTTGATTACTGCCTTTACGGAATGAGACGACACCTTCGTACTATGGTCACATCCGGAAGACCCACAGTTACTACTTGACCACATGAACTCAATCAGAACTCCAATACAGTTCACAATGGAAAAGGAGAGTAACAATAAATTAGCCTTCCTGGATGTACTGATAACAAGATCGGAACAAGGTTTCAATAAATCTGTGTATCGTAAGCCAACATTCACTGGTCAATACCTCAACTTCGCCTCTAACCATCCATACAGCGTTAAGAAAGGGATCGTCCGATGCTTACAGCACCGAGCAAAGCTAATAAGTAGTGACACTGACACATACCTCAGTGATATGCGTAAAAGCAAGAATCTCCAGAAAAATGGTTACCCCCAAAGGTTTATCTGTCACAACTAGAGAAAGGAGAGTGACGGAAGAGGAGGATGACAATCATAAACCAACCACAGTCTGTCTCCCCTACCTTAAGAATGTGTGAGAAGATCCAGAAGATCTGCTCCCCATATAATATCCGGGCTGTATTCAGAAGTAGATCAATGCTACGCAGCTACCTATCCCACACCAAACCACCCACTAAGTTATCGAACACCAAGAACTGTGTATACTCAATACTGTGCAGCTGTGGTCATGAATACACAGGAGAAACATGTCGCCCCTTGAAGGTTCGGGTGGATGAACACTGAAAAGCGGTGAGCAAAGGTGAAACTAACAAATCAGGTATACCTGATCACCTATAGAGGGAAAAGAGAGACCACCTACCCCTGTGGAACGAGGTTGAAATAATTGATCGGGAAGAACACTGGAAGATTTGAAAATTGAAAGGGTCAGCCAATATGCTAGGCAAGAAAAACTACCTCAGTAATCTTAGCATTGAAATGGATACCATATGGGAACCTCTAATAATGAAAGACAGAAAACAGTAACATCAAATACCAAAAAACTGCCACCTGAGGTTTAAGGCTCCTAGAAAATTAGCAACAGTTGACCACATGGACACATAGCGTAGTGGTTAGAGAATCAGACAGAAATACTGCAAGTAATCTAATGGTTCTAGGTTCAATCCCAGTGTGAGACAATAATAATTTGAAAATACTACTAGTGCTAAGAGGTGAGTGCGGTCTATATACCCCCGTTGGTTAAATAAAGGGTTCGATTTGTTACTTCCCCCACACCTACCAGATGATACCTGATGAAGGCCATAGAGTACAACAGCCGAAACATTGTATGAAAAATAACCAATAATAGAAATAAGAATTTTCCTATTCACTACCACCATAGAGGCGTAGCCTCTCCTTTATTCATTATTATATTCTGGTTGTCAAAGTAATAGTTTTTTTAAATACCTTGCATATTAATCTAAATGAATCTATGATCTAATAGAACAATAAACCAAACAAAGTAGTTCAAAGTATAGAATAATATCTTGACTAAATACATTACCTTGAATAACATTATGTTAAAACATTCCAATAGAGCTTCAGTATCTATGAGAAATAGGCTATGCAAAAATTATGTTGAATCAATTTCAAGTTTACATTTGTACAAGCAGTCACTTTTGTCACAGAAGAAAATTCACGCAAGATTTTTGCACATACTGACTAATAAAAATTAGAGGGAGTGCTGAATACCATTCCTTTTGAGCAGTTCTCCCCAAAGACAGGGTCTGCAGATTTGCAAGCAAAAAACAAAGCCAATGAGTTTGTCCTTAACTGAGTGCTTCATAAACACAGCCTTGTGGCAAAGCTGAAATTGTACATTGATCTTACAATGTCTCTTTTTGTCTGTTTGTAGGTTTTATGTCAGTGGTCATGCTAAAGAAAATAAAAAATTAAAGGAACATTGCCATAATTCCAACATTTGACAAGGCAAGGCAAACAATGTATCTATTAGATCACTGTTCTGTTGTTTGAATACAAGTTGAAATTAGTTTACAGATACAGAGTTAACTCAATCAGTCCAGGAGTGGTCAAAGGTAAGCTTAAAATTCTAAAGCCATTTTGAATATAATGGCCATTTTGAATACATGACGATTATATTTGTATAATTTAGCCATAAATGAGATCCATACCTTATAACCTTCAAAATGACATACGACTTCCTAGGGTTTCTTAGAAAATGAGAAAACTTAAATCCATCAACCATGCTTTGAAACCATTCAAAAAGCCCTGGCCTGAATGAGTCAAGAGTGTTTCTTTCAAGTTTTAGTCACTTATATTTCTTTTTATTTATAATATGATTTTTTCTTTTCAGCAAATCTAAATTTCATTTGGGATATTAATTCAAGAAAATTATTAATAGAAATAAAAATGAAATGCAATAATATTTTTTATAGAAGGTGAATGGGATATTTTGAAAAAGTAAGTTTGTTTTTGCAGCTGCGCCTGTTCAGTAACAATCAACTGTTTGAAGCTTTAACAAGGAATCAAAATAACTTGAAAGTAAAGATGTGAGATTACAAAGGCCTGGTAAAGACTATGGTGTCAGGCTTCTTTACAAAGATTGGTCAAACATAGGAAAAACATTTTTTTGTATATTCATATATATATAAAAAAAATCGAAAAAAAATATTCCTGAATCTGCCTTAAGATTTAACCAATTTTTCCTTACCCCATGACCTATCTTTCAACCAAATGTCATTGAGATTCATTGAGAACTTTTTGAGATAAGGGAGACCAGGGCTAGTTGATGAGGGGGCAAGTTGAATCACTTGCCTTGATTTTTAGTTCTGTCATTTGATGGCACCACTGTTAGCCTCATGGAACTCTAGACTGTGTAAGGGTTAGACAGACTTGAGCGATGTGAATGGTATTGCAACTCTTATAAAAGTAGAGAATATTTTGAGAATGAAATGGAGAAACATGGAAGTATTCTTGATTGCAAATCATTGATTATGGATTAATAAGTATGTTCTTCATGGTTATTTTATATATGTTTAAAGTGATATAAAGTATATTAAATGATGACAACATCAAAATGTTAACAAAATCCAGAGTGTTATGATAAAAAGCAACAATAAATAGATGAAGTAAAAGTAGTGATAAAATTTCTCTTGTGAGCTATTATCTTTCAAAAATAACATGGACGAATAGGTTGAAATACTTGATACCCTTTGTTGATAACGAACAGAAATCTTAAATATTCACAGGGGAAACACAGGTGAATACGCAAAGTAAGTACATAGATATTAATATTGATTAGTTGCTAATCCTTGTAAAATAACTGTTTGCTGTCCTGAAATCAATATCTAAAACTGAGCTGCACTAATTAAAGTGTCTGACTTGAGCTGCATGCAAAGCAGAAAGAGAACAAGTGACAACTAAAAAGCACTCACAGAGCACATACCTCTGCCAATGCCATAGATTACTTGAAAAACTGAATGAAAATCAGTTCATATATATAGCTATGATGTAGCAGAGGATGTCATTCTAATTCACAGGGAACTTTCGGAAATATTTCCCACAAATGTTTGAGCCCAGCTAAAAGCCAGGATATCAAACAATGATTCATTTCAAGTCAGACCACAGCTCCCCGGGAAGATTGTGTTTTGTCAATCTTCCAACACTTGTTTCCTATCTTTGGCTTTTTATCATACTAAAACAAAGCTTAGTAAATGTCTGAGTGTTCATCTTGTGGTTGAGGTAGTTGTATATTTCTCATTAGCACCAGTGGTCAGTGTTCAAGCGCAGCTAAAAGCCTTGATTTTGAATGTGGATTTTCAAGACAAGAAAATTGACACAAAACAATTTTCCTACAAGGTCTGTCTTAAAAGTATTTAATATTAATGAAAATATAACTTACCTAGGGCAATGACCTTATACTTGGGACCTTACATGCTTATCCAGCATCCCTTTCACTTTTCAACAGTTCGTTTTTTAGGATCTGCCCTGTTGCATTCTCCCTAATCTTGTTCATAGTCTCAAATCTTCTCTTTTTCAATAGTGAAAAGTCACATGATAACAAATCTGAATTGTAAATTTTCAAATCCTCTCCAACTTGATGTTAAAAATGGCACACAAATTTAAAAAATTGTTAACAATTTAATTCATTCAAACCTATGATAACATAATTTAAATTTATATTTTTATTTTTCGTAGTTCTTTCGATAAATTTCTTTTTAAATTAAAAAAAAAATTTGTGCACTGTTTTCAACTTGCACAAGGGTGTGAGATTTATCGCAAATTTAATTGTAAACTTTCATATTTATTCATATCAACTGTATATTCGAATAATTGAAAGATTTAAGGAATCAGTATTTTTAAAAAATTTAAAGAATCTGTTTGTAATAAGTTTGTGAATTCACTTTATGAATAAAAAAAAAGCAGACTCTGTTCAAAATCTGCGATTCTATATATACAATTTTGACAGCATTTGGCAACATTTGTAACTGTAACAAAAAATATCAATAATATAGAATATCTATTTCCTGTTGATTTTTCAAGATGAACATCCAAAACAAAAAATATCATTATGGCATCGAAAATAAAAGGAAAAATATCTGTGAAATACATTATAATTCATAAGCCTTTGTTTTGTTGTAAATATGGTGAAATTGCCTAGTTAACAAATTTCAACTTTTTCAACAAAAAATAGATAAATGCATAATTTTAATTTGTCAAAAATTCATTTTATCAAAACAAAGATAAAACAACTATTTTTATGATCAAAATTCAATATAGTCAAAATGAAATCAAACTAGTCATAAACACTGTTTGGTGTGGCTTTTTTCTTCCTTTCTTTCTTTATTGTATTCTATTTTTTTATGTGGTGAATTGATTTTAAAAAAAAGGAATAATATGATATAGAGTGACGTAAAAGAAAAATTTTTTTTTCTTTCTCTCTCTTATTATCCCCCTCTCATTAAATTTTTTTTTCCTTTTTTACGAATGCTGTAAATTTCCCCTTAACCACTCTCTTCCTGGGTCACTCAATTCCTTACAAACGCAGTTAATCTATTTAAAGATGGTCTTAACATGAAATTTTCTCTGTTCTTAGAACTGTCAACTTACCTCACAGTTGAAAATAAATGATTTTTTTTTAAAATTACACACATCCACATTCATAAAAAATATAGTTAGTGACGTCCTTCATTGTTATCAATAAATTCTTGAGAAGCCATCTAACAGTCTCCATGATACTGATTTCCTCCTGGATTTTCATTTCTTGAGGGCATATTATATCTAGTTGGTATTTCCTTTTGGTAAGTACTGGTCTAGTTGTTTTTTCCCATATTTTACTGTTGAATGTTGCATGTCGGAATTGATCTGGTGTCATTATCTTTGTCCAAATGGTTTTCAGCTTTCCAATAACTTATTAGACTGATAATCAGTAATTAGCAAATTATTCATGGGCCATTAAAGAGTACTCTATCTTGGCCAAACAATTCAAAAAGTAGTGGAAAAATAATTTTGATGTTATATACTTTTTAAGGAAAACAATTTTGACCTCCATTTTTCTCTTGATTTCTCTCTATTTTGATTGATTTCCCCTTGGAATATCATTTTTCAGCAAGGAAAATTAACTCAATGTTAACTGAACCATTCTAAATCCAATGTGTTGATCCTTTTTTTTTTTTTCAAGAATATTACGTCTTGTAAGTATTTCTTTTTTAATTTCTCTACCAATTTTTTTCTCCATATTTTGTTGTTATTGAGTCCCTTCATTCTGCATCTCTAGTGTCTCTGTCCAAGTCCGACTGGTTCTGGGCTTCCCAATAACATCTCAGATTGATAATTAGCTGGTTATTCACTGGCCAATCAGGAAGGGTAGTACCAACTCAACTATAATAATATGAAAACGTGACCTCTAAATAATTTCATGGGTCATTTCTTAATTTTAAATTAACATTAATAATCAGATCTACTAATGAAAAGTAACGACTTTTTTTTCATTCCAATTTATCCATTCATCTTTTTTTATTCATTAAATCATGTCAGATGATAAGTGACAGAATCAACAACCTTAACAACATCTACTTACTTTTTATCCTTCCAAGAGTTAAAATTTGACTACAATTGTCTGACGTGTTTGGCTTCCATTCCTTCAAAAACAATATAGCCACCTCAGGGAAAATATATTACATGAGAATACTTTTGAAATTACTTAACAGCTCTCCCCCTTTTCCTTTTCCTTCATTTTATCCTATCACCTTGGTACAACGGCTGAAATATTATGTTCAAAAACCAAACCAAGATGAGGACAAAAGTCCACACAAAACCTTACATAATGATTTTCCCTCATTTGAAAAAAAGGTTCAGACTGATAATATCCCCCAGTTTGGGTTCAAGCTGATTCTTTCCTGTAAAAATGATATTGTGCAGTTCATGTTGATTTCTATGCTCAACTCTTGAGCATTCTAATTCTTCAAAACAGAATATTCACTTTCCAAATGTTGTATTTTGTGCAGCAACTTTAATCCATGTGTGAATAGCTCCTGGTAATTAATTAATTCAATTTTTTCTTTCTAAATCTACTTTCAGTCTGATAACTTCTTCACTTAGTTCCAAGAAAGAATCTCCTTTAACTTCCAATTATCATCCATTTTGCTTGTTTTCCTTCTGTTTTTTTACTTCTTTTTCGTATCTCAGTATTATGTACTTTTTCCTCTGAATCCTCTTTAAGAAATTTATCCAATGTTTTATACAGTTTTTCAAGGACATCTTCTCGATCCTTTTCTTTTTTTTCAACTATGCTCCGCTACCAATGTTAAATGATAAATGACAGTATCGAAAACTTTAACAACAGATGTTTACTTACAAACTCTTTCTATTTGTTTAACTACAATGGTCCCCCATGTTTCTTCTTCCATTCTCTCAAAAACAATATCATGGCTTTGCAGGAAATAAACAAATACTCTCCAGTCAAAAGAGCATAACTCAATATCAAATTTGAACATTTAATCACTGCATCAATACTATGTCTCTGCTGGTAGCCCCAGATTATTGTGAGATACCACTAATTATATGCATTTTGTTGAGAAAATTTATTTCCGGCATTATCTTTGCTTTTCAAGTTCACTTTAAGGTCATAAATAACTTTCAAAGTTTGTTTTTTTTATCAAAGTTACTTTCGCTTGTGATTTGAGAATTTGGGAGGAAGGAAGTGGTAGTGGAAGGAGGGGTATTGTGCTGGGAAGGGATAAGGGTAGAGATACAGCGAAAGGTTGCTTGGGCATCCCACATAGATAAAGCAAAAAAATTGCAGAGACAGTTGTAGGAGGAGGGGAGTTTGGGGAGGAGGAGTGGTGTGAGGATGGAGTGGTGGTGGTAGTGGAAGCAGCAAATCACTAAGAGAATCAGAGATTGCACATGCATCTCACAGAGAATCAAGGGACATATGTAGAGTTGTAATGGTAGCAGGAGAGAAGGTAGTGGGAATATAGGGAGGAATGTGTGGTAATGGAAGAGGAGTGGGGTGAAGGGCACAGGGAGAGACTGAGAGAGGGCATGCATGCAATGCTCATAGAGAATCAATGGGAGACACATGCAAAGATATGATGTTAGGAAAAGAGGACTGTTTGGAGGAGGATGAGGAGATGGTTAGGGATAGGGTGGTAGAAGGAATGACCATTCAAAATCCCAACACTCTCTTCTTCCTACCATTGCATCTCTGCATGTGTCTCCTATTGATTCTCTGTGAGGTGTATGTGCAACCTGTCTCAGTCCCTCTCCTCCATTACCCTTCCATCCTTATATCACTTCTCCCCCCACCTCTCTATTTTGTTCTTTATGAGTTACATGCTTGACTTCTCTGTCTTTCTCTCTGCTCCATGTGCCTCGCCCCTCCCACTACCACACCCCTCCCACACCACTTTCTCCTATTTTATACAGAATTAGATATCATGGTAATTGATGGCATCATCTGTTGTTAACTGAATATTTATCATCAGCAAAATATTGAATTTGTGCCCCTCACAGAAGTAGAAAGTTTAAACACTCCCAGCCCTCCCCCATGGTAGTTATAGGGTCTGCAGGTACTACATACCACCTCAGATATAGATGTATATATACAAACATATATAATTACTATACTAATGGTTACCACAACAAATTTATTTCTCAAATATGATTTTCATGAGACATCGTGTCAAAAAGATAACTCAGAATTTGCTAGTTTCACCTTTGTTAGTTAGTTCTTAGTTAATTTTAAGTTACTTCCTTTACAACAGTAGTTTTTGTATTTATTTATATTTTTGTTAATTTTCATTTTACATTTCATTTTTTGTTTGTTTAACTCTGGTTATTTTGATTTTGTGCTGATGTTTTTGTGATATTTATTGTTTTATATATTTTGGATTCAAAATTCTATATTTGATGTTACATTTGTATTTTTTCTCTTCATCTTATATAAGGTTTTTTGATGATTAAATCATGTATTTTGGTTAGTGTAATGTAGTCATTGGAATTTTCATTGTTTTTTTTGTCGTAGTTTTTCAGGAAGGAATTTTGTCTTGTGTCTATAATTTCCTATCAATTATTAACCCAATTAGGAGAACTTTTTTGGCATAAACCCAAACCTTAACCAAAACTCCTATACATCCTTGAAAAAAGAAAATGACCAAACAATTTACATTCATGCAGGTTCAAACCATCCATCTAAAATTATTATAACATCCATAGCAAAAAGGCTCTCAATCAATTCGAAAAATAAACAAATATTTGACAAAATTATAGAGCCATACAAAAACGCCTCATAAAAAAGTAAATTACACTCAGAATTAGAATACCAACCCCAGAAAATACAAAAAACAAATGAAAATAAGAATAAATTGACTCAACATATCATTCAATTTGAACATAAAAAAACTTTGGTAAAACATCTTTAAACCTAATAATCAAACACTTCCCAAAAGAAAACATATTACACAAAATCTTATACATCATATATATTATTATATATATTACACGTAATAGAATTCACAAAACAAATTGCTTCTAAACAAAAAGATGAACTGATCAGAAATTGTAGACACAAGACAAAATTTCTACTTAAAAACTATAACAGAAGTTACAATGAAGATGCCAATGACGAGATTTAACACCACTAATCAAAATACTAAAATAAAGAAAAATGAAAAATTGAAAAATAAGAATAATTACAACCTAATTAAAATAAAATAAAAAAGAATAAAAAAATTGAAACAATTATATCCTAAAACAATTAAAAACACCATAATAGATTTAAGGATCAAAAAATTTATATAAGATCAAAAAGAAAAAAACAAAAAGTGACACAAAACATCAAATAGAGAACTTTAAATCCTAAAATATGTAAAACAGTGAATATCATGAAAAATCAAGACAAAATTAAAATAACTTAACCCCCCCCCCCAAAAATGAAATGAAAAAATAACATAATAAGAAATAAAAACAAAAACAATAGTTGTAAGGGAAGTAACTAAGAACTAACAAACAAAAGGGAAACTAGTAACTTCCAAGTAATCATTTTGTCATGATGCCACTTGAAAATCAGATTTGTGAAACTAATTTGTTGAGGTAAATATTAGCATAACAATAATGTCAAACTAATACCTGAAAAACTAACATCAATGTATGTATAATTGGAGTAAGTAACCAGTATATCCAGGAAGTGTATCTCCAGGGGTGAATAGTTGTGTAGTTTGCATATATATATATATATATCGTTCCGACCATGTATATAAGGATACTTTATTTGATTATTCAAAGGAGAAAAAAACAAATTGATGGAAGCAAGAAGGTATACAACATGGAAAAATCAACTTTAGGATTAATGGGAAAAATTGTCAAATTCTCCCGTTGAAGAGAATGCTGAATGTTGGTAGAGAATCCACTCAGAGAAGTTTTTCTGCATAATTAGTTTTCTGAAAGATGTTATCATAAGTTGGTTTGCATGCTGTCTGAGATTAAAACCAACAAAATGGATTTAATGTTCATATGGGTGAACACTCAATAGAAGTGACATGAACAGCAACACACGTCTGCTGTTACACTTACTGATCCCTCATCGCTGAATGTTTTTTGGGTAACCTACGTAAGTAAGCTGTTTCAAAATATTACCTGATGTGCAGAATAAGATAACATCTACGTACAATAAATTGAGAAAATACCTATATAAAATAAACTACATGCATGACGTAAGCTATATATTAAAATAATAGCTGAGAGGGAAGTGGGAGTGGGTGTGGCTGGGGTGCCATGCTAATATAACTGTTTTGTTTTTAAAATCCACAAAACAGTTACATCATAAACAACTGATGATCCCAAAAAGAGAAAATTTACACGTTGTACCATCATAGCAAAATATATGTAAAACAGAAAAAAAACAGCAGAAAATTACCCATATCACATTACCAGATATTAGGAAATAAGTGACTGAAATGACACAAAAATATTTTGGAAAAGTTTTTAATGTTAAGTGTTTAGAGCAGTTAAGCTTTCAAGATTATATATATATATATATATATATATATATATATATATATATATATATGTGTGTGTGTGTGTGTGAAGTATAAAAATGTGATGTCCTGTAACATTGACTCTAGCCACCCACCAGGCGGCCTTTATCATATCATATCCCAAACAATAAACTCTCACCCATCCCAACGTGAAGAAAACAAGATTCACACATACTAACATACTAAACTGAAAAAGTATCTAGCTAAAAAAAGAATCCTTTCACTAACACACTCCTGTTTTGTCTTTAATTTGCCTGTACACTTCATCATGTATACATATACATATATACGAGGACTTTATTCCAGAACCATTAAAAAAAAAACAATTTTTAATTAAATCAAAAATCAAATTCTGAATTTGTATTTTCTTTGTCTCATAGCAACCTCCTCATTTATATGCCTGTAAGATTTTGATAAGATGAAGAATTTATATAATTTCATGCAAAATATTTTTTTTAATGGCAGTTGAAGTGATTTGGAACCCCTCTCTACATATATATATGTGTGTGTGTATATATATGTATATATAGATAGATAGATATATATAGATGTATATATAGATATATATACAGAGAGAGACAGACAGACAGACAGACAGACAGACAGATATATATATATATATATATATAGATATATATATATATATAAATATATATATATATATATAGAGAGAGAGAGAGAGAGAGAGAGAGAGAGAGAAAGAGAGAGAGAGAGAAAGATGGATGGGTAGATACCCTTTTTGTTTTCTTTATAATTCACTCACTGATTCTTAAGAATAAAAATCAAAACAAAATCAGATCATGAGAGAAAAATGATTGACTGAGAGAGAGAGAGAGAGAGAGAGAGAGAGAGAGAGAGAGGGGGGGGGTATAGAGAAGCAGAGGAAATAGATTGAATAAATGATATCATTTTGTCCCTCTCTATCTATCTATCTCAGTCTTTTCATATCCATCAATCTATCAATCAATCTATATCTCTCTCTATTTATAAATCAATCAATCTATCTATCTATCGATCTATCTATCTATTACGGTTATCTATCTATTCATCCATCTATCTCAGCTTGTTAATATGTCTATCTGTATATGTCAGTCAATTCATACTTATCTATCCATATATCTCAGTCCATTCATATCTATTCATATCTGTATATCTCAGTCAATTGATATCCATTTATACATCTCGGTTTATTCATATATATCTTTTTATGCATGTATGCATGAATGAGTATATATATATATATATATATATATATATATATATATATATATATATATATATATATATATATATATATATATATATATATATATATATATATATATATGTGCATGTGTGTGAGTGTATCTCCTTGCTTTTTCGTAGCCCACTGCGATCTCTTCAATACCACTTCGAGGTGTCATATCAATCAATCATGAAACTCTCTTCTTCACCCCTCTGTGTGTGTGTCTGTCTGTCACTTTCTCTCTATCCCTGCTAAGTGCTTTTATGTCAACTGGTATTACCGACACACAGTGAGGGGTATCCGATCTTTCTTTTGCCGGTAGCACGGGTACCAGCAAGAGGAGTATCATAAATTTGAATTAATTACATCGACAATAGAACAAAACGAATGAATTGAAATATATCACCATTATTGTCTCGCTGCTTCTTGGAGAGGGGTACCTGTGTCTGTAGGGCCCACATTCATCGTCCTGCTGTAATTGTCCACCTTGCCAGAGAGAGATGAATTGTTTACCATCCATAGTTCAGTCCGTGAGCATAACAACAACAACAACAACCAACCACGACGACGACGACGACAACAACAACAATTGTGCTCTATTGCCGGTCACCGAAAATGCGGTCCAAGTCCACATCTATGAGAAGTAACTGCTACAACCATCTGCAGTAGAAGTAGAAGTAATAGTTTGACATTGGAGTTGATAATTCACCGGATTGAATTATTACCACTACTACTTAGTAAGTATCGAATGGGGGGGGGGGTACGCATTGTCGAGGGTTGGAGAGGTCATACAGGTGAGAGAGAAATCAGGTGTGAGGTTAGCAACTTGGCTTGAGAGTGGGAGCTAAACTCGACACTGGGATTACGAAACAAACAACAAAACATTTCAAAATGGCTTTGTGTTGTCAATAGCAACGAAATAGCCTCTAGCGATATTCAGTCACTGTGCCTGCTGCTGTTACTGCAAGTGTCACTACCACCACCAACAAAAACAGCAACAACTATCCACTAGTGTAAATGTCTATCTATCTATCTATCTATCTATACATCTATTTGTGTGTGTGTGTGTGTATGTGTGACATTTTCAATAAGCTGACAGATACTACCTTCTGATCCTTGGCAGAGGGCGCAGATACACAAATCCTAGATAGAAATACCCATCCCTATGAAAATAAAACCTTCATATTTTAATGTTACTATGCTAGTACTTGTGATAATTAGACACGCAATCTCCAGTTATGAATACCAGATACACCTGGGAATAAGATAAAAGTGAAGACAGCGTTTGAATATTGAGGAGACTTGTTGTCACTTGATCCCTTTGGATGGACATGAAATATCTTGTTAATACTTAAGCAAGTGTTGGTGATTCGAAAAAAAACTTGTCATTCAAACCCCAGCCATAACATGATTATACTTTTCAGGGTCAAAATTGAAAGGAAACTTTTTGTTCACTTTCCAGGTTGAAATTGGGGACGGGAAAATTTTATTCTTCAAAGGGTTAAAATCAAAGTGGAACTGAATTTTCACTTCTATGAATCAAAAACAAAGAGAAAATTCTATTTTGCATTTTAGGGTCAAAATCGAGAGTAATTTCTTTATTTACTTTCAGGGGTTAAAATTGGATTGGGAAATTTTTTTTTCCAAGTGTCAAAATTGAAGCGGAACATATACTTTCATTCTAAGAGTCTAAATTGAAGGGGAACTTTCATTTCCATTCTTTCTTTTTTATGGGTTTAAAGCAAGGGTAAACTACCCAATTTCCTTTTCTGCCTATTTCCTTCTTACCCTCTAATTAAACAACTTATTTTCTCTTTCCCCTTCTATCTTCCCGTCCATTCAGCAAACTACCTAAATTCCCTTCCTCTGTTTCTTTCTAAATAAAATGAATTTTGAATAAGTTGTATGATATTTTGAATAAAATCAAAACATTTGACTGAAAAATGACTTACATGGGAATAGCCGAATGGTTATAACATTGTACTAAACTTTTGTGAGGTTCTACTGAATGTAAAATATGATCCTGCTAATGTTTGATGGTATTCCTCTGTTCATATATTTGTTTGTCATGAAGAAAAACCTAGCAAAAATGCTGGAAGATCTATGTATTTGGAGAAGAACTAAGACTATCCAGATGACAGCAACACTGAAGTCAGCCAGAATACTGAGGAGAGTACAGGAGGGGGGGGCTCACTGTCACTTGCTGCTGGTATGAAAACTCAATGAGTACAAAATAATGATAATAATGATGATAATAATAATAATAATGATAATTAAAAAAAGGGGAACATAGCAAGCAACTATAGACCAATAACGTGCTTACCACTTATGTGGAAAATCCTGACCAGGCAAATAGTAGAGAGAATATATATATCAATGGAAAGAAGGGGACTATTACCAGAAGAACAGAAAGGGTGTAGGAAAGGAACCAAAGGGGAAAATGATTTACTCTACATAGACCAGATGATCTTGAAGTGAGGAAAAGGAGAAAGAATATCGCAATGGGATGGATAGATTACAAAAAAGCGTACGATATGATTCCACATAGCTGGTTACTCAAATGCCTTAGAATGTTCAAGATCAGCGAACCGGTGGTTAGATTCATTGGAAATTCGATGAAAAACTGGAAAGTAGACTTGACAGCCACAGGAGAAAACCTAGTGGAGGTAAGGATAAAAAGGGGAATTTTCCAAGGAGACTCGTTGTCCCCACTATTATTTGTCCTAACTATGATACCACTCAACAGAATCCTGAAGAACAGCAACGGATACCATTTCTCCAAGACAAAAGGAAAAGTCAACCACCAAATGTACATGGATGATACAAAATTGTTTGCAAAGAGCTTGAGACTCTGTTGAATGAAGAAACAGAATACAGTGAGGACATCGGAATGGAATTTCGATTAGAAAAATGCGCAATCATGGTAATGCACAAAGGAAGGCTTACAATGACTGAAGGAATCGAACTTTCGGACAACAGCAAGATTAGAGCATTGACCACACAAGACCGATACAAATAACTGGGCGTCCTTGAATGTGACACAATAAAACGGGAAGAGATGAAGGAGAAAATAAAGAGAGAATACCTTAGAAGGATAAGAAAAATATTAGAGACCAAATTAAACAGTAGAAATCTTATAAAAGGAATAAACACCTGGGCTGTGTCAGTAGTTAGATATATAGGACCATTCCTAGGTTGGACAAAGGAAGAACTCCAATCAATGGACAGGCGAACAAGGAAACTTATGACAATGCATAAAGCATTACACCTTAGAGATGACACAGATAGACTATATGTTAAGAGAAAAGAAGGTGGCAGGGGGCTCATCAGCATAGAAGACTGTGTCCAGAGAGCTAAAGCAGACCTAGAAAGGTATGTACAAACAAATAGTGAAGAAATCATACAGAGTGCGAGAGATAGTGCAACAAACAACAAAATAGAAAACAATGGAACAGCACAGCAAACAAGAAAAGAAAGATGGAAAAAGAAAAAATTGTATTGAGAGTTTAAAAGGCAGATACAAGATGTAGCAGACGAGAAATCATGACCGTGGTTACGAAAAGGAAACCTGAAGAGAGAAACAGAATCGCTCATTATGGCAGCTCAAAACAAAAGCGTCAAGACAAACTACATAAAAACAAAAATCGACAGATGAACAGCAAATGCTGCATGTGTGGTGAAAGAGATGAGACAGTAAACCACATAACTAGTGAATGTAGTCAACTCGCCCAGAAGGAGTATAAGCATAGATACGATAGAGTAGCAACGATGATACACTGGGAACTAAGCAAACAAATGGGATTCAATCATGTGGAAAAGTGGTATCAGCACAAACCAGAGGAAGTCTTGGAGAATGACAACCACAAACTACTCTGGGACTTTGACATCCAAACTGACCACCTCATCCAGGATTTGGTAATTGTAGACAAGAAAAGGAAGACCTGCCAAATAGTAGACGTGGCTGTACCTGCAGACCATAGAGTAAAGAGGAAGGAGAGTGAAAAACAGGAAAAATACCAGGACCTAGCGAGAGAATTGAGGAAGATGTGGAACATGAAAGCCATGGTAGTGCCAGTCATAGTGGGCGCACTGGGAACTGTCCCAAAGACACTGAGGGCGAGAGGATTGAGACTGTACAGACCACAGCACTACTGGGAACTGCACGGATACTGAGGAAAGTGCTAGAAATATAAGGACTGCAACGCTAACTGTCAATAGTGACCCAACAGAGGAAGGGAAATGAAAGCGGAAACTCAAATTGTAGCACTGACATGATAGGCGAAAGAGAGAGGAGATGTTAGCTGAAGACCTGAGGAGACTTATTGTCACTCAGCCTTCAGCGATGACCACTGGCCACCGGTGTGAAACTGTAAATCGCAGTATTACTGCAACCTATGAGTACTAGGAGAGGAGGGCTGGAGACTTGAGGAGACTTGCTGTCACTCAAACTCCGGCGGTTACCACCAGGCAACTGGTGTGAGATTGCAAATGATAATAATAATAATCAGCAGCAGCAGTAGGAGGAGGAGGAGGATCAGAAAAGTATGTGCAAGCAAATAATGAAGACATTATAAAGAGTGTACTAGTTGTGCAACGAACAACAAAAATAAAAAAGTAGATAACAAAGGAGCAGCAAAGCCAAAAAGGAAAGGAAAATGGGAACAGAAAAAAATAGAACCAAGAAAAAACAGAGAATTAAGATGACGGATACTAAATGTAGCATATGAGAGATCATGAACATGGCTATGCAAAGGAAACCTGAAGAGAGAAACCGAATTGCTCATCATGGCAGTCCAAAACAAATGCATCAGATATCAAGGTGAAAATCGAGAGAACCCAAACAAACAGAAAATACCACCTATGTGACAAAAGACTGTAAACAACATAACCACTGAATGTAATCAACTAGCCCAGAAAAGTATAAAAAACAGACACAACAGGGTAACAACAGTGATACACTTGGAATTGAGCAAATGAATGGGATTCAATGAAGCAGACAAATGGTATCAACATAAATGGGAGACAGCCTTGGAAAATAGATGCCATAAATCACTCTGAGACTTCGACATCCACACTGACCTCCTATCCAAGCAAGAAGACTGGACATGGTGATTGTGGACAAGAAAAGGGAAACCTGACAAATAATAGATGTGGCTGTGTCTGTGGATCACAGAGTTAATAGGAAAGAGAGTGAAAAACTAGGGAAATACTGGGACCTGGCAAGAGAACTGAAGATGGTATGGAACATGAAAGTCAGGGTAGAACCAGTAATAGTTGGTGATCTCAGAAAGGTGTCAAAGACATCGAAAATGAAACTGGATGAACTGGGAATAAGAGAAAGGATTGAGACTATACAGACTACAGCACTACTGGGGACTGCATGAATACTGAGGAGAGTGCTGGAAATATGAGACATACAACCCACAGGTGGTAGTAATGGCCAACAATATGAGAGGAGGACTGAAGACCTGAGGATACTTACTATCACTCATTTGGACTGTGAGAGTGTGAAGAGATAGGCTGGAGACTTGAGGAGACTTGCTGTCACTCAGTCCCCAGCAGTGACCACCAGGCAATTGGTGTGAAAATGCTAATAATAGTATTAATAATGATAATTATACCAATGAAAGAAAATGATAAGTATCTTGACCTTACTATAGAACTGAAAAAATTACACAACATGAAGGTGACAGTAGTACCAATCATGGACGGAGCCCTGGGAACAGTTCTAAAAAGCCTAGTGGAGAGGATAGAAAACCTTGAATTCTGGAAGAAAACCATTCAGATGATAGCAGTACTAAAATCAGCATGAATATTGGGGAGAGTCCTGCAACATCAAAGAGACTTGCCTTCACTTGATCTCAAGTAAAGGCAGACAGGAAAAACTCAACAACTAAAAATAATGATGAAAAATATCGAGCAAGGTGCTGGAAATTCAAGTAGACACTGTCACTCAATCTTCAGCAATAACAACCATACACCTTATATGAACATGCAAAATGCATTAAATACAAATAGTAATAAATGTTAATTGAGAGTGATAGTTGTGTTCACAATAAGGAGAATACTAAAATTCAAGAAGATTTGCTATCAATTGTTCTCTATCAATGACCAGCAGATCCCTTGCAAATCTGAGAAAGAATTGAAACCATCCCCGAGGACAGTATAGATAAAATCTATTAGAGGGTGTTGGAGGATGGCTGTCGTTTGATCTCCAGTAAAAGCAACCAGATACGACTGGGATGAAAACTTGAGGGATAAAAAGAGTAATAGATCAACTATTTAGACACGAGCATCATTGAAATTAGACTTCAAGAAGGCATTTGATTCTGTGGAAATTCCCTTGGTCATGAAGGCCAACACCTTATAAGGTGTAGACCCTGTATATGTCGAAGTACTACAACATATATACAATTACAGCAACTTTTTTTTATCAGGCTACATAAGGACTCTGAACCCTTCAAACTCTGAAAAAGAGTAAGACTAGGTGATACCAGCTCACCCAAACTCTTCACAGCATGCCTCAAGATGAGCTTTCAAAACCTGGACTGGGAAAATAGAGGAATCAAAATAGATGGCGAACATCTTAGCAACCTCAAATGTGCAGACAACATCGTCCTTTTCACAGAGAACCTACATGATCTTCAACTAATGCTAGATGAACTAAATGAAGGCAGCAAATAAGTTGGCCTACATGTGAACTTCAGTGAAACAAAACATTGAGAATAAGGACATTACTGTCAAAATTAAAGATGCAAAACTGGGGAAAGTAGACCACTACATCTACCTTGGAGGAGGAAGAGACCAAGCAAAGAATCACTTTGGGATAGCAAGCCTTTGGCAGAGCAAGCTCAACCTTGAAAAACAAGTCAATCCCAATAATCCTGAAAAGAAGAGTATACAACCAATGCATTCTCCAAATAGTCATTTATGGAGCTGAAACATGGAAAATAACCAAGAGACAGACTCGCAAACTGAGAAGCATGCAATGTGTACATGAGAGAATCATGCTCAACCTCACATGGAGGGATAACAAAATAGCACAGTATATAAGGAAGTCCGAGATGTCATAGAATCTATTAGAAAACTCAAATGGCAATGGGCTGGTCATGTTGCAAAAATGGTTGACAAACAATAGACATCACAACTCACAACATGGATTCCTAGAGATCACATGCACAACTGAGGCCAGCAGAATGCAAGATAGGGTGAGACGAACAAGACATATTCAGAAAATAGTGGCTCCGCAACACCAACAATAGAGAGGTGTGGCGAATCCTGGGGTTGTTGGACCTAAGTCCAAAGATGTACGATAAAACACTGATGAAGATAATGATATGAATACCTGTAATTCAGAACTAAATACTACATGAGGTACCTTCAAATTTTAAGATCAATTCCTACAACTGACTGACAGGAGCAATATTTATTTCAGATTAAATGCTCAAGTTAGGTAACAAATTTTATTTATTTGCATGTACGTTTTCTTTTTTTACAAAAATTTTGCGGTACCCCCTTTTATATCTAGTTCTAAATTACAAGTATCATTCGTATAGTGACTGACAAACTCTAGGCCCTTTTGGTGTTAATTGAACTAAACTAAAGAAAATTGTAATTTTTAACCTAAGACTGCCCGAAGCATTCCCCCTTCTTCCTCCCAAAAGTGGATGAGTTTTTAGATTGTTAGAAGATCGATTCCTACAACTTACCAAAGCTGGAATCCTGTTGAGCTTCTTTCCTCCTGATCGTCTGTAGCAAATCAACTAGTCTTATATATTAACCAAAATCCCAGGACTCTTTCTGAGTCAGAATTTGAAGGAAATAAGGGAGAGGTATGAACAATCCTATATCACCCTTGTAAGTCCTTGCAGATCAGACATCAAGGGTTACAGATCCATCCCTTTATAAGTACCTGCAACCATTAGACCAACCATACCCATGTAAATGAATATCAGGAGACATAGAACACAACACAGGAAAAGAAGGGGCGTCAAAGTATGCCTCAAAGATAAAAAACAGTCAATGGGGAAAAGGTTACCGCTCTGACAAAACCTTTTCCACTCTGTGGAAGGCTCTTTATGCTTGAGTCATTTTCAAATTCTCATTTCTAGAAATCTGGTAATATTGTTTGAAAACTAGAAATGACAAAGAAAAATCAGACTTTATTTAGCTTAAATCTTATTAAACAAATTTTATTAATGTAACACTTCAATACATCCATTCCTAGGATGCATTCAAACAAAGATGTTTAAGCCAAAAAGTACACAAACCATAAGTAAACTCTCAGAAGAAACCAAGAATCTCATGAAATAATTCAGAATCCCCAACCACCACCAACAACAACAATAGAAAAGAAATAAATAAGAAAGAATATAGAATACCACTTGCTGTAGCATTTGTTGACTTTGAAAAGACCTTCAATTCAGGGGAAATCCCGAAAGTCATTGACGCTATATCACAAGAAGGTATAGATCTCATGTATGTCTCACCCAAATTCTTCATAGCCTACCTCAAGATGATCTTCCAAAACTTACACTGGGAAAACAAAGGAATCGGGATAGACAGCAAATATCTAAGCAACCTCAGATTTGCTGACAACATTGTCCTCCTCGCTAGACAAACTAAATGAAGAAAGCAAGAAAGTTGACCTCCACGTGAACTTCAGCAAAACAAATATCATGTACAATAAACATGTTGAGGACAAAGATGCAATGATCAAAAAATGCCAAGCTGAAAAAAAGGAGTAAACTAAATCTACCAAAGACAACAAATCTCCATGAAATCCTCAAAAGGAAGAAATAAAAAATCACTCTAGATTGGCAAGCTTCCAGTAGAGCAAGCTACTATGGAGCTGAAACCTGGAACTTGACCAAAAGATTGACCATGAAACATAAACATGAGAGAATCATGCTCTACTTCAGAAGACAAGATAGTATATTAGCAAAAAGACAGGAGTCCGACATATCAGAGAAACCATTAGAAAACTCAAGATGGCATGACAAACTAGAAACATTTAGATTGTACTGGCTCTGAGGTGCCCATGACAGGGAGGTCTGGTGGATCTTGGAGAAGGTGTATGTCCAAGGACAGATGCTAAAAGGCTGCTGCTCATGATGATGATACAAATAATAGCACACATATGTGTTATACAATTTATATATATATATATATATATATATATATATATATATATATATATATATATGTGCAACACTTTTCAATGAGCGCACAGATACTACACACTGTTCTAAGCAGAGGGCCTGTAAGGTTATGACTAGTGGTTCACATTCTCTTCTTTCTGTGTTGTTGTAAGTGCTGTTTTGATAGTAATGAACAAAATTTGGCACTGGATCACATTTCTGGAGAGCCAAATGAGAATCTAATCCAAAGGAAACTAAGATGACCCTAAATCCACTCAATAACAAGCAGATATGTAGATAATCCTGTTATGTCTGACAAGTACTCTGCTGGAGCGACAGTTGTACCAGTCATTGTTGGCACATTTAGAACAGTTCTGAAATGAATTTCAAGGAGATCAGAAGTATTGGAAACCCAAGGAAGAATTGAAAACCATCCTGGCAACATCATTGCTTCAAATCAGCAAGGATATTGAAAAGAATGATGTAGTATTGAGGAGACTTGCTGTCAACCCAATGAAAGCCACTGTTTACTCTTAGAGGGGAAACTCAATGAATACAATAATAATGATAGTAATTGGTCAGTGTGAAAACTAAAGGGGAGAGAGCTGTATTACTGAAGAGATTTGTTGTCATTTAATCTCCTGTACATAACACCTGATATGCTCAATGAGTGCAATTTTGATGATGATGTTATGCAAAGCACTCGAGACAGTGTAACAAGCAAGGTAGCAAACAAGGTAGTAATGAAAACAAGGAATGTATTACTGAAGTGAAAAATGTGAACAAAAAGGACACTGTGGAGAATCCAAAGACGAATAGAGAATATTGCATATATAGCATGTATTTACATTGCAGATTGAATCCCCTACTAAAAACTCATTTTGCAGGGAAATTTTCACAAAACAAAAAGAGCCTTTTTTTCCAGACATAATAGGTAAATATTCAAATTTTCAGCCTTGTCACTCCATTTGTGTGATCTATACATATGACACATGCATACAGAGCCAGTCAGCCAGCTAAGCAGAATTGTTTAAAAACTAAAGAAACCTATATTTTGGTTGATATTTTCTAACATTGCCTGTACTGTTGAACCAAGAAATACTATTATAACAACTAATAACAACAACAGCAATAACAATCATGTTGATAATAATACTTGCTATAATTACTTTTTTTTCCAAATGGACTCAGTGCTATATTAACCATGAGGCACAAGCCCAAGGCAACCAGAATCTATGGAGCCCCAAGGTGGATTTAGAGGTCCCTGAGTAGGCCCTTTAAATTGACCCTTTAACTACAGTGGTCTTATGGTAAATAGTAACAATCAATTCAGTTCTGTTATATATATATATATGCATATATATAGTCTAGTAAGCTTTACAGCTTTTTGTCACTCATTTCCTAATATCTCTTCATGTAATTTACGTAACTTTCTCAAGTGTTTTTTCCTGTTGTTTATATAATTAGTTATTATGGTACTATGTGTAAATTTTCTCTTGTTGGGATCATCAGTTATTTTTAAGTAGCTGTTTCAGGGATTTTGAGAACAAAACTGTTATATTAACAATGCACCTCAGCAGTGTTGATCAAACACTACCTCCTTTCCTGTCATATTTTAATATCTAGCTTATGTCATACACATAGTTTGTTATTTTATATAGGATATTATCATCATCTATTGAATATGGATGTTATTTCATACTACACATCATCTAATATTTTGAAACAGGGCTTACTTATGTAAGTTACCCAAAAAACATATTTAATGATGAGGGATCTGTAAGTATAACAACAGATGAGATAACAAACATAAGACTTCCATTGAGTGTTCATCCATGTGAATATTAAATATATACATATATCTTTAGGGATTAGCAGTCACATATTTGTCTGGAATCATGCTGATGTAGGATGGACATGCAAATCATATACATTATAAGAGCCATGGTTGTCACTCTTATAATGTTAGTAGCATCCATCACTTCCTCTCCCTTCTCTACCTTTTTATTAAGATACTTCCTTTTTTTCCCTTCCTACTTTGACTGTCAGACTTATAGTATCAATAGCAGCCATCAGCCAAGCCTGTTGTACATGGACTAGTCATGGACTAGTAAAATACTACAAGTAAGTGTGACTATGATTGTGATAATAATAATGAAAATGATAATGACAGGTCTAGATGGATTTAGAAACCGCCACATGACCAGTTGCAGTGTGTTGCGTTTGGAATGATCCATTAAAAATTGAGAAAAGGAGTGATTGATGAAGAAGTTTCTTTTGTTGGGCATTGATCATTAAAATATCTCCATTTTGATTTTGATCATTAAAAAAAGCCCAAATTTTCAAAAAACATGTGTAAATGCTGCCAGAGACAAACTGAAGAATCATTTAGCATAAACTCTCATTACAAATTGACCGCTCCACTAAAAACTTATTTGGGGAAACGTTTTTTATAGACATGATAAAGAGTAAATGTTTAAATTTTTGGCACTCTAGCTCTGTCTGTATGTGCAATATATACATACATACATAGCTGGTCAGCCAGACCAACTTGAAAACTGAAGAAATCTAATCTGATGTTCACAGTTTTGGTTGATGGCTTCTAGTAATGATAATCATAATATGTGTAATAGTAATAATGACAGATATACCAGCAATATTCCAAAAACATGAAAAAACATATTTTGAAACAATTGAATTGCTGTAGCCCTACAAATAGCTGACCAACCAGCCAATCGGGTATTAGATTCTTCTCTCTTCGAGTGTTTGTGTCTATGTATGTGTCTATGTGTAGGTGTCTATATATGTGTCTACGTGTGTGTGCCTATATAAAATTTTGGATGAGTACACCACTATGCACCATCTAAAAACAGTTTTTCTTTTCTTTTCAAAAAATTGCTTCTTTGGTTCATGGTTATATTGGGACCAGAAAAACCCATATCTTGAGCTGGTATTTTTTTTCAGATAATTTTAGATGATCAGTTCTAGTCCATGTGATAGTATCACAAGTTTTAATAGTTGGAATACCTTAACCCAGATAACCCTACAACTGATTGATGAAGTAAGAGAAACTTCTTACTGTGATAAGGTTTTGAAGCAATACAGTTTTGGTTACAGATTTTTTTAAATTCAAAAAAAAATTGTTATTTCTGTAGGTTAAGGGCTATTTGAAAATTCTTTCCTCTGTTTTCTAGCCCCGCCCTTTACCTTCTGTTTTCCCATCACCTCCTACAAGCAACCTAATGCTGACTAATTAATCAGTGCTAAGTCTGATCGATTACTCATCATCTGGTAATCTTGTCGCCATTGACACTGTTGGCATTGTTGTTGTTGTTGTAACAGCAGCTGTGTGGTCATTGGTGGGCTAATCCAGTTCTATAGAGAAGCAAGTAGTGACACCAAAGATGATGATGATATTTGTGATGGTAGTGGTGGTGATGATGAGGGTCATTAAATAAAAATAAAAATGATGAATGATGATAATGATGATGGTCATTAGATTATCTGTTGTTTGAGGTGATGTTCTGGTAGTCATCTTGAAAATCTAAACTGTTTGATATGAGATGGCTGTGTTTGAGGTCTATCTGTAGTTTAACATAATGGTCCGTGCTTTGATAGTCATTGTGAAAGTCAAAATTGGTTAAGGTGAGGTGTGGATGGTCACATTCCATTCTTGTAGTCATTTCAAAGATTAACATCGGCTCAGCTGAGGTGAAGATGGCCATGTCCATTTTGGTAATCATTTTGAAAATCAAGATTGGTTCAGGTGAGCTGATGATGGACATGTTCTGTTCTTATAGTCATTTTGAAAATCAAAATGAGGTCAGTTAAGGTGATAATAGACATGTTCTGTTCTGAAAGTCATTTTGAAAATCAAAATTGGTTCATAAGAGATAAACATTGCCGTGCCCCTTTTGATAATCATTTTGGAATTCAGAATTAGTGCAGGTGAGGTGATGATAGACACGTTCTGTTCTGATAGTCATTTTGAAAGACAAACTTAGTTAAAATGAATTGAAGATTACCGAGTCCGTTCTGGTATTCATTTTGAAAATCAAAATTGGTTAAGGTGAGTTGACGATGGACATGTTTTGTTCCCAAAGTCATGTTGAAGATCAAAATTTGTTCAATTGAAGTAAACATTGCCATGTCCATTTTAGTTATCATTTTGAAGATCAAAATTGATCAGTTATGGTGATGATAGACATGTTCTGTCAGGATAGTCATTTTGGAAATCAAAATTGGTTCAGTTAATATAATGACAGAAATTTCCTGTTTTGAAAATCAAACTTGTTCCAGATGAGGTGAACATTGCCATGTCTGTTTTGGTAATCATTTGAAAATTCAAAATTTGTTCCAGTGAAGTGATGATGGACATCTTATGTCCAGATAGTCATTCTGAAAATAGAAATTGGATCATATGAGGTGAACATTGCCATGTCTGTTTTGGTAATCATTTTAAGATCATAATTAGTTCATGTGAGATGATAATGGACATGTCCTACTCCTATAATCATTTTGAAAATCAAAATTAGTTATTGAGAGGTGATGATTGACATATTCTGTTTTGATACACAATTTAAAATCAAAATAGGTTCAGGTGAGATGATGATGGACATGTTTTGTTCTGAGAGTCATTTTGAAAATCAAAACTTGTTCTAGTGAGGTGATGATGGACATATTCAGTTCTGATAGTCATTTTTAAAATCAAAATTGTTTCGGATAAGGTGAAGATTGCCTTATCCGTTTTAGCAATCATTTTGAAGATCAAAATTGGTTTAGGTGAGATGATGATTGACATGTTTTCTTTCGATAATCATTTTCAAAATCAAAATTGGTTCAGTTAAGGCAATGATGGAAATTTTCTGTTATGATATCCATTTTGAAAATCAAACTTGGTTCAGATAAGTTGAACATTGCCATGTCCATTTTGGTAATCATTTCGAAGATCATAATTGGTTCAAGTGAGGTGATGATTGACATGTTCTGTACTGATAGCCATTTTGAAAATTAAAAGATGTAAAGAAGTTTAGGAAAGATTATCGTGACTAGCGGATTGTTGAAAGACTTCACTAATTCATTCACGAGAGTGAGAGGTGAAACGCGTTTGTAGCACATGGTGAAGACATGGTTGAGTAGTTGTGCGTATGTGTGAGGCTCGATATCGGTGAAGTGAAATGGGCAAAGTTAGTACGATAGGTCACAGAGGAAGAATGGTTAAGATCAGATCGGCTAGTGGGTTGACAAAATGATAACGATCTTAGGGAGAAGGAAAGAGAGAGAAAGAGAATGACTGGCCACAAAGGCCAGGGCCAGAAGCATAGCCACCTAGGAATGCTGGCACCAATGAGCATTGGACTAGGGAGAAGGAAAGAGAGAGAATGGCCGGCTGCAAAGGCTGGGGCCAGAAGCGTAACCAGCTAGGGGTGTTGGAGCTAATGAGCATCAGACCATGTGCATCCAGGGGTTTTATGGGAGTCGGAGGAGGAAGTGATGTTTTTGATATCTAGCTAAATGAAGAGTTTTGTACTTAATTCTTAACTAAAAGTATAGGGGGTACCACAACCTCATTGAAGACCATGAAATAGACGAAGATGCTTATGAGGTTATCAAGCAAAAGTGGATGGATAATTCAGACACAAAGTTTCATGACAGGATTAAAAAGAAGCTGAACGCATCATCAGGTATTAGCAAGAAATCATGTAATCTTTGTAACAGAAAAGAAGTTATCCTCAAGACTGATAGGAAGCTATTAGGGGAGATGATTTTTGTTGCAGAAAGCAGACGTTTCAACTTATGGGTTTCTTCATAAAACCAACATGACAGCTATTGCCAGGAAGTTAGAGAAGCATGTCTCTCCTGCTGAAACCATCCCTTAGCCTTCAGCCACTCTGATAGATAGAATGCCTGGTCCAAAAGACTATGGGAAATTACAAAACTAGCTGAATTAGTATTGGCTCCAGTCATCTATAAAAGTGGCCAGAGCCAGCACATTGTTATTATATTTGATGTTTATAGAAAAATGTTGATCAAAAATTTAGAGAGAGCAAAAAAAGGCATAGATTCAGTTACTCAGCTTAGGGGTATTGTGCCTAGTAACAATATACACCAGAAGAGGAAGCTTTTGTGTACGTCTAGAAACTAAAAAAAACACTTCATCAGGTTTTTGACAGAAGAATGGAAAGATCAATTTGAGAAAATCAAGCACAAAGTACTGTATGGTACCTGTAAGGAGGTCTGTTTCAAGCACACAAAAGCAATGGGAAGAGGTTCTGGAGCTACCATGTACTTAGGAATATGCAGACTACTGCCTTCTCTCTATGTCCTATATGCAGCTGAATCAGGCTAGAAATGCATAGTAAGCACAGCAGAGGACAGATTTGATTGTTTTATGTATTGCAGTCAGCAAGTCCTATATACCAGAAATGTTACACTATGAACCGCCTGTGCTTTCACTGAGTGTGGAAAGTCAGCCATGTTCAAACAATACAAGACTGATAAAACCTAGCAAGACACATTCAAAGAGTTGGGAAGCTCCTTGGGGGTCTCTGATGACCTATTTGGAAATGCAGTAACATGTCAGATGTACCTGTCTTCCACTAACACAACTCAACAAGCCAACAAGTGTCACTTTTAGCCGTTTTGTGCAAACTGTTGAGAAGTTCACTCTAAGTCTGCTTCCTCTTTTGTATATATTGTCTTCATGCATGGCGTATGAGCCAACTATTAAGCAGCTATCTAGCAGAAATGTGATGAGTGCAGTCTATGTGTACCATATCCAATTGATCATGGATGGAAGATTAATGATGTTGATCTGGCCATTGGATTGATACTTGATAAGCCTTCTCTAGAAGATGTGTTGCTATCCTGCTCATGTGTATGATCATACAAATTAGCTGACTGTCCGCCTAGGGAATGGTCGCAAATGCACAGACATATGTAAGCTGCAAACATGTAGCAACCAAGCAAATGAACTAGAATTTATTTTGAAGTTGAATGATTGTGATGTGGACAATTGTGACACTGAATAACACACATACACACAATCACAAAATCACACACTACTCTTATAATTGCTCTTTTGATTGTGTAACTTTATGCCAATGTTAGTATGTATTTGGAAGATAAAGCATATTGGGGACATATTCACTGTAAGACAATTGATTTCCAAAAATATTGACCTGAAGTCATAATGATTGATGTATACAAAAATTAGAGTTTTGTTAACACTTCAACTGAAGTTGATGAGGTATATGTTTTTGATCGCATCTTCCCATCTTTTCATCCACAGGGTGAGCAATAAAATGTTGCGAGAGGGTCAACTATGGGATGAAGAAGAATTGGTTTGAATGGATCTGGAATATTTTTGGATTGAGTGATATTTTTCCATTTTTTCTATACATTTATGTATATTCTCATGACTCCCCAAACAATATTTCTAAAAGTTCTCGTGGAATTTTGTGGAACGATGGGCCTTAGGTTATGAAGAAGTTTTGGGCAAAACCAAACACATTTACCTCCATTGGCAGATGTATGAGCTCTCTGAGTGCTTTCTAGTTTTATATGGAGATAACTTTGTTTACAGGGAAGCGTAACTATTACAAAGTTACAAGATAGACAAGGTTATCATACTGAAATATAAACTAAGGACATGTAGGAAGACAAAAATATAAAAATTGTTCAGGGCCACCGTAGTTGGTACCAATTTGTAAAAATATCAGTATTGGGCCCTAGACTAAAAGCTCAAATCCAAATTTTAACCTACCCTCTATTTTCCATAGCACTGTATTATTAGAAACTAAAACTGTCACTATCACCATAGCCAACATTAACATAGGTTTCTTCAGTTTTCAAGTTGGTCTGGCTGACTTGCTATGTACATATGTATGTATCACACATATAGGTCATATCAATGGAGCAAGGGGATTGAAAATTTAAACATTTATTACTTATTATGTCTAAAAAAAAAATTTCTTGTTTATTTTAAAATCATCCCCAAAGGAGAAATAATAGTTTCAATTGTGTCCAGGAGCATTCATATTTGTTTTTTTTTTATTTTAAAAATCTTTTAGTAGTGATCCCCTATCAAAAGGCAAAGGAAGTAACTTATTCATTGATCATCTTTTTTTCCAATTTTTTAATTAATCACCCCCAACAAGGCATACTGCCAAAAAATGCCAGTCACATGGAGGTTTCTATTGAGTGACTCCATTATTGTTAATTTTTGATTGGTATTTTCTTCCCTCTTCATTTTTCAGTTGCTTTTTATTGCTACTTTACTTGTCTATACATGGAGGTGAGTTAAGAGCGCAGAGCGGAAATAAAGGATAAAAGCACTTGGTGAAACTGGAACGCATATCCCTTTTACCGCATAGATCAACAGTACCAGCTGCTCATAGTGACTGAGCTATAAGAACTCAACAGTTAGCAGATGATTAAATCTAACCATTAAATGCTTATCCAGGCTTCCCTGAGGCAAAAAGAGACCTGAGTTTGAGTCTCACCAAAAGCTTATCCTTTATTTCTGATTTGAGTCAAAAATTAATAATAATGATTGTCTATAATCGTGATGTTACGTTTCTGTTTCTTCATCTTTTTCTTCTCTGAACTTTTGTTTGCAAGAATGGTGGCAATGAGGAGTTATACAATGTATACCAGTGTATTTCCCGGCTCAAAATGACCCGAAATAGGCCATATCTATTTTTTTAATTACCCATGGAGACTTATCGTGCCCTGGACCCTCAGCTGCATGTGTTCCTTTTATTCATCCCTGACAGATCCCTCCGTGATCACCGAGCATAAATCCTTGATACAGACAAATCATATACCTAGTTCCCAAAACCTATTTTCATCAATGGTTTGCAATCATGTTGATGATGATTTGATTCTGTTTGCAAACGTAACAAATTCTTTTTTTCATTTCCAATGTCTTTTATTTTTATTTCGCACATGGCATAACAAGAGTAATTGGGGAGAGAGAGAGAACTTTCTTGAGCATTGAAACCAAAATGATTCCATTTGAAAATAATTCCCTGTAAAAAAGACATTTATATCTTATATGAACACATACCTTTCTATCAGTCATTTTTGAAGAATCAAATCACCTCTTTTGATTGGTTAGTTACTGGAATAATCTTTTATTTTGTTTTTTTGAAGATATTTATTATGTTTCTCAATCATTCTAAATTTTACTCCTTTGTCTCATTCATTTCTAGGGAAAGAAAAATATTCATTTGCTGTGATACTCATTTTACTTCTCTTCAATATCAGATTAAATTAAACATAATTCTTATCTCTCTGCTTTTTGTTTTGACTTTCTCAAATTTGTTTTTCTGGATTTTATCACAATTTCCAGTATTGTGTTTCTGCATGCTTATATGTAAGTCAAGTTCCAATCATTCAGAAATTTTTGGCACAATTGAATTGCTTTTAGTTGTTTGTGCTGTTAACACAACATTTCGGTCAATCCATTGAATGCCCTTCTTCAGGTGTACTAAATTACAGAATTTTTCCAACGGTAGCAATCTTATAAAATTGAATTTGAGTGATATCTTTTTTTTCCCTTGTTTTAGAAAGTTTCAATCTGTTATATTTTTAGTCTTCATCAATGGAAAATTATTAGAATGCCTTAGTGGTTGAAGTACAATATAAATGACTAAAAATGAAAAATATTCAATTAAAGTATGACGTATTTGAAGCAATGACTTTTCCCAAGAATCCTCAGTTGATAACATGTCATCCCTGTTGAATTCTTTAGGTTCAGAGGTCACTGATTCAGTGAAAGCTCAAATTATTGCTTCCCTCTTATTGAACGTTTTATTACAGATATGAAGTTTAAAATGCCTGAAAAGATGATAACCCTTAGTGGAAATATCTGGTGAATGTGAATGATGTTGCAAATCTTCATGTCCAAATTCTCTAAGCTGAGAGGTGTGGGGTCACTGTCATGGAGCATTTCATTCATGTCAAAACCATTTTTGTAACCTTTTAACCTTTATGGTCTTAAAATGATGGTTGAAGTCATAAAAGTCTCCAGGAGATTGTTTGTTGGTCATCGGTCAATGCTGTTGATAATTCATCATTAAGAACAGGTTTTCGCCTCCCTCCAGCTCTATTACAGGTATCCATTTTCCAGACTCAGGGTCCACAATGCTAGAACAGATGACACCCAACTCCAAACACACACTTTAAGCAAAACTGACATTCTTTTTCATGCAAGGACTCTATATATGACTTGTTTTTTAACTGTGAGGAAGAGAATAAAACAAAGAGGGTTGTTGTGTTTTAAAAACGTTCTATCTCCTTTCTTCTGATTAATCAATTATTCTTGATGATTTTAAGAATCTGATTGCTTAACAGGTGTACAGATTAATCCATGCCTTGGAATCAAATTGATAACTTCTTTGTGAATGAATATTACATTATTTTCAGCCTGTTGCACACTGGTCCTTTCTTTCTGTTTTTGAGAAATTCCTTCTATGATCAAAATTTATTTTTTCTACAAAACATTCATTTTCAACATTCAAGTCAGTTGTGAATTCTTATTTAATTTTACAATTCTAGGATAAAGTTTCTTGAAGAATGGAAAGTATTTTTTTTAAAAATCATCATTCAAAAGATCAGCATCTCATTACCCTTCAATACTGGGATTATTTTCTCAACTTTTAAAATTGTATTTACTTTCCATACTCTTTTTTTTTCTTTTCTTTATCTCCTTCTTTCTTTGCTTCCGTCTTGTTTTTTATTCTTATTTTTGTTATGCTCATTCTATTTATGTTATATATGATACTATGCTGTATTATAATATATATATATACCTATTCATAAACAGATCTATCTATAGAAAGACAGAAAAACAGACAGAGACAGGTTCCAATCAGTGATGTTTGTTTACTCAGAGTTGCAATAAAAGCAACAAAAATATTAAGATTGAGGCAAATAGTAGTATAGAAATGAAAAAGATTTTCAATAAAGATTTACAATACTTTATCAACTAGAATGAATAAATATAGTAATTTCAAAGTGATTTTTTTTTTACAATTCATGCATGGATAGAGAGAGAAGGGAGGCAAGATATAAATAGCAGAGGAAGAAACTTTTTTTTTACACAGGTCTGGATTATTTTTCTAGTTACCAATTTTTAGCCCAAACCATAAATGTTAGAAATCACATTTACAATGCAATATGGATCACATTTCAAAGAGTGCACAGATGCAAACTTGTTCAATTCATTTGATGCCATAGAGCAACCTTATCAACCAAGTTTGGAATAAAAGTTTATATCAGTCTAGCTAGTTTGAAACATTTCAATGGCTTTGTTATGACTAAAAAAGTGATTCCTTCTTTTGCTTCATTTATATGGCTCATGAAATGAAGGGAAATCTTGAAATGATAAAAATATATCATATATCAGCAAAGGTTTAAGCAACTGGAAAAAGGTACCAAAATGTTTTATCAACTATTGGACATCAGTGTCACAAAAGCACTCTTAGCTTCCATTCTAGTAATATTTTAAAATCAAGTTGAAATGTGGAATACCAATGCTCAGAAATAAAGGTAAAAGGAATGGAAATATTTTATTTAAGTTATGGAATACATGTAGTTTCTTGGTAGACAAAAGTTTCATGGCGATATATCTTTGGAAGACGACAACTTTACTCAGTAAATGAATTTACGAGTAAAGGATGATTCAAAATTACTGGAACAATTATCAAGCAGTTGAAAAGGCAAATGAAGATATACTCATCTGGGTTATCAAAACAAATTTTTGGAAATCATGGTAAATCAAGTTTTCAAAAATGGTTGTGGGAGATAACAAAAAAAATTCTTTTGGCTTATGTGTGACAAATACACTGACATCTCAAACAAGGAGTAATTTCCCTTTTATATTTGCTCGGTTACCAACTCACTTTGTGTCCAAGACAATTTTCTTGGTTTTTATAAATATATCTTTTTAAAAAGGAATCAATGGTTTTCTCAATAAAAGATATACTAATTGGAATGCAGTTATCTTTGTCCAACTGCAGGTGGCAGATAAATGATGCTAAATATGCTGGAAAAAAAAACTGATGTTGCTTCCAATATTAAAAGCCAAGGTTAACCATTTCCATGGGCATTCCTTGAATTTATCAATGAAAGACATCACATGTAAAATCCTTGGTGATACAATGGGAACTGAAAGTGAAATGTGCATTCTTGTTAAGTTCTCTCTGAAATGAGAAAAATGCTTGGTTCCATCCGAGAGAATATTGGAAGAAAAGTTGATGCTGAGGAATATGCACACAACAAGACGTGCTCCCTTGAAAAACTTTCTGTTACTGTTTGTGCTTTGTGTTTTCATAAAATACTTGCTCATTTATTGGTCATTTCTTTTGGTTATTTTGACATGATGAACAATTCGGATAAATTTTGTGATTTTCATCAATTTTCACACGTTTTTTTTTTTCCATCAGAGAGCTGACAACAAAGCATGACAAACAATACAAAAATCATCAATGTTCAATGTTCCATTCACTGTTCTAGTCATATATCAGACTCTCACTATTGCAAATATCATAGATTTCCTAATGATGAGAACCAATACTCTCACCATTGCAAATATCATAGATATCCTAATGATGAGAGACAATACTCTCACTATTGCAAATATCATAGATAACCTAATGATGAGACACAATACTCTCACTATTGCAAATATCATAGATTTCCTAAGGATGAGAAACAATACTCTCACTATTGCAAATATCATAGATTTCCTAATGATGAGAGACAATACTCTCACCATTGCAAATATCATAGATTTCCTAATGATAAGACACGATACTCTCACTATTGCAAATATCATAGATTTCCTAATGATGGAAGACAATAGTCTCACTATTGCAAATATCATAGATTTCCTAATGATTAGGCATAATACTCTCACTATTGCAAATATCATAGATTTCCTAATGATGAGAGACAATACTCTCACTATTGCAAATATCATAGATATCCTAATGATGAGTCACAATACTCTCACCATTGCAAATATCATAAATATCCTAATGATGAGACACAATACTCTCACTATTGCAAATATCATAGATTTCCTAATGATGAGACTCAATACTCTCACTATTGCAAATATCATAGATATCCTAATGATGAGACACAATACTCTCACTATTGCAAATATCATAGATTTCCTAATGATGACACACAATACTCTCACCATTGCAAATATCATAGATTTCCTAATGATAAGACACGATACTCTCACTATTGCAAATATCATAGATTTCCTAATGATGGAAGACAATAGTCTCACTATTGCAAATATCATAGATTTCCTAATGATTAGGCATAATACTCTCACTATTGCAAATATCATAGATTTCCTAATGATGAGAGACAATACTCTCACTATTGCAAATATCATAGATATCCTAATGATGAGTCACAATACTCTCACCATTGCAAATATCATAAATATCCTAATGATGAGACACAATACTCTCACTATTGCAAATATCATAGATTTCCTAATGATGAGACTCAATACTCTCACTATTGCAAATATCATAGATATCCTAATGATGAGACACAATACTCTCACTATTGCAAATATCATAGATTTCCTAATGATGACACACAATACTCTCACTATTGCAAATATCATAGATTTCCTAATGATGAGACACAATACTCTCACTATTGCAAATATCATAGATATCCTAATAATGAGACACAATACTCTCACTATTGCAAATATCATAGATTTCCTAATGATGAGAGACAATACTCTCACTATTGCAAATATCATAGATTTCCTAATGATGAGTCACAATACTCTCACTATTGCAAATATCATTGATTTCCTTATGATGAGAGACAATACTCTCACTATTGAAAATATCATAGATATCCTAATGATGAGACACAATACTCTCACTATTGCAAATATCATAGATTTCCTAATGATTAGGCATAATACTCTCACTATTGCAAATATCATAGATTTCCTAATGATGAGAGACAATACTCTCACTATTGCAAATATCATAGATATCCTAATGATGAGTCACAATACTCTCACCATTGCAAATATCATAAATATCCTAATGATGAGACACAATACTCTCACTATTGCAAATATCATAGATTTCCTAATGATGAGACTCAATACTCTCACTATTGCAAATATCATAGATATCCTAATGATGAGACACAATACTCTCACTATTGCAAATATCATAGATTTCCTAATGATGACACACAATACTCTCACTATTGCAAATATCATAGATTTCCTAATGATGAGGCACAATACTCTCACTATTGCAAATATCATAGATATCCTAATGATGAGACACAATACTCTCACTATTGCAAATATCATAGATTTCCTAATGATGAGAGACAATACTCTCACTATTGCAAATATCATAGATATCCTAATGATGAGACACAATACTCTCACTATTGCAAATATCATAGATTTCCTAATGATGAGGCACAATACTCTCACTATTGCAAATATCATAGATATCCTAATGATGAGACACAATACTCTCACTATTGCAAATATCATAGATATCCTAATGATGAGACACAATACTCTCACCATTGCAAATATCATAGATTTCCTTATGATGAGACACAATACTCTCACTATTGCAAATATCATAGATATCCTAATGATGAGACACAATACTCTCACTATTGCAAATATCATAAATATCCTAATGATGAGACACAATACTCTCACTATTGCAAATATTGTAGATTTCCTAATGATGAGAGACAATACTCTGACTATTGCAAATATCATAGATTTCCTAATGATGAGTCACAATACTCTCACTATTGCAAATATCATTGATTTCCTTATGATGAGACACAATACTCTCACTATTGCAAATATCATAGATATCCTAATGATGAGACTCAATACTCTCACTATTGCAAATATCATAGATTTCCTAATGATGAGAGACAATACTCTCACCATTGCAAATATCATAGGTTTCCTAATGATGAGACACGATACTCTTACTATTGCAAATATCATGGATTTCCTAATGATGAGTCACAATACTCTCACTATTGCAAATATCATAGATATCCTAATGATGAGACACAATACTCTCACTATTGCAAATATCATAGATTTCCTAATGATGGAAGACAATAGTCTCACTATTGCAAATATCATAGATATCCTAATGATGAGACACAATACTCTCACTATTGCAAATATCATAGATTTCCTAATGATAAGAGACAATACTCTCACCATTGCAAATATCATAGGTTTCCTAATGATGAGACACGATACTCTCACTATTGCAAATATCATGGATTTCCTAATGATGAGTCACAATACTCTCACTATTGCAAATATCATAGATTTCCTAATGATTAGGCATAATACTCTCACTATTGCAAATATCATAGGTTTCCTAATGATGAGAGACAATACTCTCACCATTGCAAATATCATAGATTTCTTAATGATGAGACACAATACTCTCACTATTGCAAATATCATAGATATCCTAATGATGAGTCACAATACTCTCACTATTGCAAATATCATAGATATCCTAATGATGAGAGACAATACTCTCACCATTGCAAATATCGTAGATTTCCTAATGATGAGACACAATACTCTCACTATTGCAAATATCATAGATTTCCTAATGATCAGACACAATACTCTATCGATGGGAAATATCATAAATTTCCTAATGATGAGACACGATACTCTCACTATTGCAAATATCATAGATTTCCTAATGATGAGACACAATACTCTCACTATTGCAAATATCATAGATATCCTAATGATGAGAGACAACACTCTCACCATTGCAAATATCATAGATTTCTTAATGATGAGTCACAATACTCTCACTATTGCAAATATCATAGATATCCTAATGATGAGAGACAATACTCTTACTATTGCAAATATCATAGATTTCTTAATGATGAGACACAATACTCTCACTATTGCAAATATCATAGATATCTTAATGATGAGAGACAATACTCTTACTATTGCAAATATCATAGATTTCTTAATGATGAGACACAATACTCTCACTATTGCAAATATCATAGATTTCCTAATGATGAGAGACAATACTCTCACCATTGCAAATATCATAGATTTCTTAATGATGAGACACAATACTCTCACTATTGCAAATATCATAGATATCCTAATGATGAGTCACAATACTCTCACTATTGCAAATATCATAGATATCCTAATGATGAGAGACAATACTCTCACCATTGCAAATATCGTAGATTTCCTAATGATGAGACACAATACTCTCACTATTGCAAATATCATAGATTTCCTAATGATCAGACACAATACTCTATCGATGGGAAATATCATAAATTTCCTAATGATGAGACACGATACTCTCACTATTGCAAATATCATAGATTTCCTAATGATGAGACACAATACTCTCACTATTGCAAATATCATAGATATCCTAATGATGAGAGACAACACTCTCACCATTGCAAATATCATAGATTTCTTAATGATGAGTCACAATACTCTCACCATTGCAAATATCATAGATATCCTAATGATGAGACACAATACTCTGACTATTGCAAATATCATAGATTTCTTAATGATGAGTCACAATACTCTCACCATTGCAAATATCATAGATATCCTAATGATGAGACACAATACTTTAACTATTGCAAATTTGTAGATTTCCTAATGATGAGACACAATACTCTCACTATTGCAAATATCATAGATATCCTAATGATGAGTCACAATACTCTCACCATTGCAAATATCATAGATATCCTAATGATGAGAGACAACACTCTCACCATTACAAATATCATAGATTTCCTTATGATGAGACACAATACTCTCACTATTGCAAATATCATAGATATCCTAATGATGAGACACAATATTCTCACTATTGCAAATATCATAAATATCCTAATGATGAGACACAATACTCTCACTATTGCAAATATTGTAGATTTCCTAATGATAAGACACAATACTCTCACTATTGCAAATATCATAGATATCCTAATGATGAGACACAATACTCTCACTATTGCAAATATCATAGATATCCTAATGATGAGTTACAATACTCTCACTATTGCAAATATCATAGATATCCTAATGATGAGACACAATACTCTCACTATTGCAAATATCATAGATATCCTAATGATGAGACACAATACTCTCACTATTGCAAATATCATAGATTTCCTAATGATGAGAGACAATACTCTCACCATTGCAAATATCATAGGTTTCCTAATGATGAGAGACAATACTCTCACTATTGCAAATATCATAGATATCCTAATGATGAGTCACAATACTCTCACTATTGCAAATATCATAGATTTCCTAATGATTAGGCATAATACTCTCACTATTGCAAATATCATAGATTTCCTAATGATGAGAGACAATACTCTCACCATTGCAAATATCATAGATTTCTTAATGATGAGACACAATACTCTCACTATTGCAAATATCATAGATATCCTAATGATGAGTCACAATACTCTCACTATTGCAAATATCATAGATATCCTAATGATGAGAGACAATAGTCTCACCATTGCAAATATCGTAGATTTCCTAATGATGAGACACAATACTCTCACTATTGCAAATATCATAGATTCCCTAATGATCAGACACAATACTTTATCTATGGGAAATATCATAAATTTCCTAATGATGAGACACGATACTCTCACTATTGCAAATATCATAGATTTCCTAATGATGAGACACAATACTCTCACTATTGCAAATATCATAGATTTCTTAATGATGAGTCACAATACTCTCACAATTGCAAATATCATAGATTTCCTAATGATGAGAAACAATGCTCCCACTATTGCAAATATCATAGATTTCCTAATGATGAGACACAATCCTCTCACCATCGCAAATATCATAGATTTCTTAATGATGAGACACAATACTCTCATCATTGCAAATATCATAGATTTCCTAATGATGAGTCACAATACTCTCACTATTGCAAATATCATAGATATCCTAATGATGAGACACAATACTCTCACCATTGCAAATATCATAGATTTCCTAATGATGAGTTACAATACTCTCACTATTGCAAATATCATAGATATCCTAATGATGAGAGACAATACTCTCACCATTGCAAATATCATAGATTTCTTAATGATGAGTCACAATACTCTCACAATTGCAAATATCATAGATTTCCTAATGATGAGAAACAATGCTCCCACTATTGCGAATATCATAGATTTCCTAATGATGAGACACAATCCTCTCACCATCGCAAATATCATAGATTTCTTAATGATGAGACACAATACTCTCATCATTGCAAATATCATAGATTTCCTAATGATGAGTCACAATACTCTCACTATTGCAAATATCATAGATATCCTAATGATGAGACACAATACTCTCACCATTGCAAATATCATAGATTTCCTAATGATGAGTTACAATACTCTCACTATTGCAAATATCATAGATATCCTAATGATGAGAGACAACACTCTCACCATTGCAAATATCATAGATTTCTTAATGATGAGTCACAATACTCTCACAATTGCAAATATCATAGATTTCCTAATGATGAGAAACAATGCTCCCACTATTGCAAATATCATAGATTTCCTAATGATTAGACACAATCCTCTCACCATCGCAAATATCATAGATTTCTTAATGATGAGACACAATACTCTCATCATTGCAAATATCATAGATTTCCAAATGATGAGTCACAATACTCTCACTATTGCAAATATCATAGATATCCTAATGATGAGACACAATACTCTCACCATTGCAAATATCATAGATTTCCTAATGATGAGTTACAATACTCTCACTATTGCAAATATCATAGATATCCTAATGATGAGAGACAATACTCTCACCATTGCAAATATCATAGATATCCTAATGATGAGACACAATACTCTCACTATTGCATATATCATAGATTTCTTAATGATGAGACACAATACTCTCACTATTGCAAATATCATTGATTTCCTAATGATGAGAGACAATACTCTCACCATTGCAAATATCATAGATATCCTAATGATGAGAGACAATACTCTCACTATTGCAAATATCATAGATTTCCTAATGATGAGTCACAATACTCTCACTATTGCAAATATCATAGATACCCTAATGATTAGGCATAATACTCTCACTATTGCAAATATCATAGATTTCCTAATGATGAGAGACAATACTCTCACTATTGCAAATATCATAGATTTCCTAATGATGAGAGACAATACTCTCACTATTGCAAATATCATAGATTTCCTAATGATGAGACACAATACTCTCACTATTGCAAATACCATAGATTTCCTAATGATGAGAGACAATACTCTCACTATTGCAAATATCATAGATATCCTAATGATGAGACACAATACTCCCACTATTGCAAATACCATAGATTTCCTAATGATGAGAGACAATACTCTCACCATTGCAAATATCATAGATTTCCAAATGATGAGAGACAATACTCTCACCATTGCAAATATCATAGATATCCTAATGATGGGAGACAATACTCTCACCATTGCAAATATCATAGATTTCCTAATGATGAGTCACAATACTCTCACCATTGCAAATATCATAGATATCCTAATGATGAGAGACAATACTCTCACCATTGCAAATATCATAGATTTCCTAATGATGAGACACAATACCAATGAAGGAAACCACTATATACCATCCTATAACTTTGGAGAAATATTTTTCGGATAAAGAATTTAAACAAACAAATGAGGAAGTACATTTAATGAGTTGACGAAAAATATGACATGTGTGAGCACTATATTTGAAAATTGATTGTGACAGAGCCGGCCTGTTTAGAATAGATTTCTGAATAGCTATTTCTAGGAGGTATAATACTTATTTCTCAAATGTACAAGAGCGTATTCACTATAAGTCTAACTAGTAGGAATAGTAAAGAAAATAGAAAGATAGGGGCTTGAGCCAAGAAGAATGATGTTAATCTTGTTGTTGTGGTTACAATATGCAGAGGAACTGAAAGGAGTTGTTTTTTTTCAAGTACTGGTTGCTTCTAAGATCAGAGGAATTGTTGGAAACAGTATTAAGGATATTTAGTGTTAGGCTTAATGGCCGAGCTTGACTGTTGAATTATGACCAACTGATTTTATGATCATCAAAATTGGGGGCCATTCTTGATGCAGAAACATGCACAATAGAAAGACCACTTGAATCACGAAAACACTTGGGGGTTTAATTCATGTGTATTTCCTGGAACAAGGAGAATTTGACGACAGAGAATATTTGTGACAGTTTATATAGAATAAATATTGCTAGATCATTCATGTTGGGTGAAATTGTGAATACACCTTAGGCTAGAGAGAAAAGACACTATTTCTCATGAAGACACATCTATAAATCCAACAGTTGGTAGTTGAGCGTATGAGAGATATTTTAACAACTCAACAATAGAACAGTAAAACTGAGTGCTCCTTAGAAGGCTATGTAAAAATGACTGATCATAGAAAAGTAAAACAATATGCAATAGTTAATGTAAGTTTAGGGTTTTTATAGAAAGTGAAGTGACATACTGCATACGTGGCTAAATTTAGAGTTTGATATCTAGAGCTAAAACTTGTTTATTTTAAATTTAATTTTAACTAAAAATGAACTAGTCACTACTGTAGTACCCCCTATTCTTTTAGTTAGAAATTAAGTAAGAAACTCTTCAAGATATCAAAAACATCACTTCTTCTGACCACTATATAACCCCTGGACACACATGGTCCAATGCTCATTAGCTCCAACACCCCTAGCTGGTTATGCTTCTGGCCCCAGCCATTCTCTCTCTTTCCTTCTCCTTGGTCCAATGCCCATTGGTGCCAGCATTCCTAGGTGGCTATGCTTCTGGCCCTGGCCTTTGTGGCCAGTCATTCTCTTTCTCTCTCTTTCCCTCTCCCTAAGATCATTATCATTTTGACCCACTGGCAGACAAACTCCACTTTGACACCAATACCAGTACTATCAAGACAAAAAAGCTCCCACCTTTCTCTTCTTCTATCTCTTCAACTAACATTACTTCTCATGATTGATCATATTTATGTTATCCTTACATGTACCTCATCTCAAGTCTTGTATTAAACGTATGTCTCTTGTCTGGCCATAATACTCGTATATGTTCATTTCACTTCATTTCAATGCACGTCCAACTTCATACTTGGCATGCATTCTATTCACTTCGCAATATCTCTTTTCAAGAACAGGGCCGGCGCGCTACACACCAAACCACAAGGAGACCAAAATCTCCTCGTCTCTCTCAAACATCATCACTTTCATCGTCCCATTAACAATCCATTAACAATCCATCACACTGTTCTTTTCGACTCAAGTCGTCATCCTATACTACACCTTCTATAATCATTCTTTTTGATAATTGCAATAAGTTTATTACGATAAAATTACTATTATCATTTCGATTTTTGTTGTAAAGATAGTAGTAGTTGTAGCTAGCTTTAAAGTTATAATTATCTTATCATTAGAAAATCTGTAATATTTGCAACAGTTCGGATCACATCAGTGATTGCAATTGGAAACAGAATTTGAGATCTTGAAAACAGTAATTCAAGGTGTCACAATAGATTGTTTCAATGACATCCAAAAACAGTTGAAAGTGATTCCAAAAGAAGTGCTTCTCATCCCACAGACCAGTCTAGTATGTTGACTGCTACCCATGCATCCTGCCATGACTGCATCACCAGTTTAAGCAGGTATAGCAACCTTCATGTGACCAATGTCTTTAGGCAGCATGCCATGTTGGGGATGATCAATTGAAAATTTGAGATATGAGGTGACCAATCAATAAGTAACTTCTTTCACCTTTTGTTAGGCAGTGATCACTAGAAAAGTCCAAATTTTCAAAAAACAAGCTTGTATGCTAACTAGGCATTAAGGGATCAGTCAAGTACAAACACATACACATTGCATATTGATCGCCCCCATTAGAAAGTTTTTGGGTATGCAATTTTCAAAAAATAAAATCTGTAGATATAATGAAGAGTAAATGTTGAGATTTTCAGCCTTCTAGCTCCATTGGTGTGGCCTGTATTGATGATACCTACATAGACAACTAGCCAGACTAACTAAAAAATTGAAGAAACCAATGTTGATAGTTTTGGTTGTTGGATAATAATAGTTTTGCGAATAAATTTCTTTTATGTTCTGTGTATTACAATTGTGTTTATGTGGGAATTAGTCTTTTTTAATGAAATATTTAAAAATCTCTCATATATAAACTTTTGTCCAACTCCAACAGAGTTGATTATTCAGATGTTGAAATTTAATATGTTGCGATTTCAGAATTGAATTTAAAGAGAATAATTAGAAAAAACCCAGGAAGATGGATGACGTCAAGTCAGATCAGATCATTGTTTATTCAATAAATATGTTTCGTCTTGTTTTTATTCATATGATTACTGTTTTCTTTTGTTTGATTTTTTAAAAAAGTTCTCTTCCTAATTCACACTTCTTTTGGGTTTCCCCATTCAAATGAGGATTAGTTTACAGATAAATTAGTCCCCGTTTACAATTAAATAGTAATAGGCAATTGTTCAGTTTACTTTACAATATCACTCACATGAAAACCTTTTTCCCAAAGAAACAACCATAATTATTTACCTTCATCTTAATCATTTAGTTATGATACAAAGCAACAACAATTAAGATGAAGAAAAACAGTAGCAAAAATTCATTATAATGGAGCATATAAATATTTAGTTTGTCTTTTTGGTAAAAACTACTAAATATCTCACTAGAACTGTGTATAACCGAACCATATCATTTGTAAGCACAAATAAGTTTCACTTTTCATCAACACATCCATAATCCTCCATGGTTATAGACGTTCAACTTGTAAATCCTGGGATAGAATCCAACCGGAAGTGACATTTTCTTTCTTCTTCACTTTCAAGGTTAGTTGCAGATTAACCTTTATGCTGAGTTGACCTATCCTTTCTTTATGTCTTTCTTTCTTTATTTCCTGCATTAATTTCAAGGTCAATGGCTGATTAATCATTAGGCTGAGTAGACATTTTCTTTCTTTTGGGGGGGGGGGGGTCATACTCCTATCATTAGGCTTTCACAATATTTTTGTATGTAATAATACTGATTGATGATTGATGACAATACCAAAAAAACATGCAGGAAGGTCAGTGACATACACAAAAAATGATAAATTTATTTCCCACTTCTGAAGCCCAACTCTGGTGGATTTGCTCAAGTTTGCGTATTGCATTTACAGGAATTACTAATGAATGGGTTGAAATGAGACACATGGTTTTGGAATAACATTGTATGGAGAAATAGATTCTGTTTTGCTCAACGAGTAAATTTTAATGAAGCAAAGGAGTTTGACCTTAGCACAGCCAAGCGTGTTTATTTTCTTTTTGGATCAATTCAGTCATTCCTAAAAGTCAAACTAAAACAACATTAGGTCAGCCATAGATGAAAATTGACAGAGAGAGAAAGAGAAGGGGAAGGAGAGAGAAAGAAAGGAGCAGAGAAGAAGAGAGAGAGGATATAGATAAGCAAATGGAGATATGATAAATGATGATATATATATATATATATATATATATATATATATATATATATATATATATATATATATACATATATACATATATACATATCAGTTGCATAGACCCATACAGAACATATATCCATCAAGTAAACATATTTTAAACACTGTCTCTGACCCATGCAGAAAATGCATGGATCCACCCCAAAATGCAGATCTATCAAACGAGATGTAGGAGGCATTGAATCATTCTTGATGCAATCCCAATTCTGTTGGGTTTGGCCATGTCATCAGAATGACTGATGATAGAATACCAAAAGTCCCCATTTACTGCCAGCTGTATGACGGTGCACAGAATATAGGTAGGCCATTGTTACATTTCAAAGACATGGTCAAAGTTATCAATTTATTATGTCTGTTGGAACTAATGTCACAGATCACATAAAGTAGAAATCTGACTGCTGTAAAGGTATTGTCAGTTTTGAGAAATCTCACATTCACCATCTCAGATATTTGAGGATGAACACAAAATCCAGATCAAATACACCAGGTGTGTCATCCATTCATTCAGTCACTTGTGTTGTCTGTGGTCTTGTATTCAAATCCAAAGCAGGTCCAAGGTCTCACTAGAGATACAAACATAAAGACTGAAAAAATATTTTTCAAATTTCTGAACTGAACTGACTGTTAAGCCCTATATATCGAAATTGACATGAGAGTGTACCATCATCACATATATATATGTATATATATGTTTGTTTCATGGATGTGAGGTGATCTGATAGAATGTTGATGAAAAGGACATTTGGAAAGTGAAGAGGAAAAAATTAAAGAGAAAAGCAGGTGTTACATCTCAAAAATTTTCATTATCTAGTGGGCATGTTTTGATGTATTTCAATGTTTGCCAGCTGTCTCTTTCAGAGAAATTTGCTGCGGCACAGAGAAAATTACGTGCAGTTCACATGTTTGAGATTGAAGATAGAAATGGGGATATCTCTGTGTTGTGGATTGTTTAGTAGTGGGAGGGGAGGTGTTTGTATCCGTGTTGGTAACAGTCAAGTGAGGAAATGAAATTAGGATGAAGAGACAAATGCCCTGTTCAAACACTGAAACATATACAACCACAATTTTAACTTTCATGTGGTCATCTCATTAAAAATATGCATGACTCCTTGACATGCAGATGTATTGAAGCAGCCCTTATATCCCAATGTGATATGGTAACACAAAGGTATAGACACTTCCTGATTGCAAATGCATTGATTTTGAAACAGAATCAAATAAAACAGATTACAACAGGAATTGGCAAACATCCAACAGACCTATTAAACAAATAATATAAGCACACACATACCAGCCCTTTTCACCCACCATCACCAAAAACATCTTACTTCCACACTGCCTCATGTCAACACCAATCCATTAAATGCCAGACACCACCTCTCCATCCTAAAAAAAAGTCCAAAGCCAAACAAACTTTTCTTTAGCATTGACCATTCTTATTCTGATTCATCCTTTAATTGTTCCTTTCTTATCTCAGAAAAGCCTGATACTCACAGACACAGATACAAACAGCCCCAGACCTTTCTTCTCTGTAACCCATCTTGTTTCAGATCAAACTTGATTCTCACCAACACTAATACAAACATCTCCCCTCCCACTCTTACTAAACAACCCACAATCGTACACCTGTGTCTCTCTTAAATTTTTTCTCTTCACCTTCTAATTGTCATTTTCATCAATTATTTTTCATTATTTATTATTATTAATAAATTATTATCATTATTATTATTGATAAGATTATTACTAATAAAATTATTATCATCATCATCATTATTATTATTATTATTAGGTGTAGTATTATTATTACTGATAACCTACTTTTTATTAACAAGTATATACAGTGTCAGAAAAATATTTTTTCTATTATTATTATTATTAAAATTATCATTATTATTATTATTATTATTAATAAAATTATTATTATTATTATTATTATTATTATTATTATTATTAGCAATCTCACACCAGCTGCTTAGTGGTAACCGCTGGAGTTTGAGTGACAGCAAGTCTCCTCAAGTCTCCAGCCCTTCTCTCCTAATACTCATAGGTCGCAGTAATACTGCAATTTACAGTTTCACACCAGTTGCCCAGTGGTCATTGCTGAAGGCTGAGTGACAATAAGTTTCCTCAGGTCTTCAGCTGTCATCTCTTCTCTCTTTCACCTATCATGTCAGTGCTACAATTTGAGTTTCTGCTTTCATTTCCCTTCCTCTGTTGGGTCACTATTGACAGTTAGCGTTGCAGTCCTTATATTTCTAGCACTTTCCTCAGTATCCGTGCAGTTCCCAGTAGTGCTGTGGTCTGTACAGTCTCAATCCTCTCGCCCTCAGTGTCTTTGGGACAGTTCCCAGTGCGCCCACTATGACTGGCACTACCATGGCTTTCATGTTCCACATCTTCCTCAATTCTCTTGCTAGGTCCTGGTATTTTTCCTGTTTTTCACTCTCCTTCCTCTTTACTCTATGGTCTGCAGGTACAGCCACGTCTACTATTTGGCAGGTCTTCCTTTTCTTGTCTACAATTACCAAATCCTGGATGAGGTGGTCAATTTGGATGTCAAAGTCCCAGAGTAGTTTGTGGTTGTCATTCTCCAAGACTTCCTCTGGTTTGTGCTGATACCACTTTTCCACATGATTGAATCCCATTTGTTTGCTTAGTTCCCAGTGTATCATCGTTGCTACTCTATCGTATCTATGCTTATACTCCTTCTGGGCGAGTTGACTACATTCACTAGTTATGTGGTTTACTGTCTCATCTCTTTCACCACACATGCAGCATTTGCTGTTCATCTGTCGATTTTTGTTTTTATGTAGTTTGTCTTGACGCTTTTGTTTTGAGCTGCCATAATGAGCGATTCCGTTTCTCTCGTCAGGTTTCCTTTTCGTAACCACGGTCATGATTTCTCGTCTGCTACATCTTGTATCTGCCTTTTAAACTCTCAATACAATTTTTTCTTTTTCCATCTTTCTTTTCTTGTTTGCTGTGCTGTTCCATTGTTTTCTATTTTGTTGTTTGTTGCACTATCTCTCACACTCTGTATGATTTCTTCACTATTTGTTTGTACATACCTTTCTAGGTCTGCTTTAGCTCTCTGGACACAGTCTTCTATGCTGATGAGCCCCCTGCCACCTTCTTTTCTCTTAACATATAGTCTATCTGTGTCATCTCTAAGGTGTAATGCTTTATGCATTGTCATAAGTTTCCTTGTTCGCCTGTCCATTGATTGGAGTTCTTCCTTTGTCCAACCTAGGAATGGTCCTGTATATCTAACTACTGACACAGCCCAGGTGTTTATTCCTTTTATAAGATTTCTACTGTTTAATTTGGTCTCTAATATTTTTCTTATCCTTCTAAGGTATTCTCTCTTTATTTTCTCCTTCATCTCTTCCCGTTTTATTGTGTCACATTCAAGGACGCCCAGTTATTTGTATCGGTCTTGTGTGGTCAATGCTCTAATCTTGCTGTTGTCCGGAAGTTCGATTCCTTCAGTCATTGTAAGCCTTCCTTTGTGCATTACCATGATTGCGCATTTTTCTAATCGAAATTCCATTCCGATGTCCTCACTGTATTCTGTTACTTCATTCAACAGAGTCTCAAGCTCTTTGCAAACAATTTTGTATCATCCATGTACATTTGGTGGTTGACTTTTCCTTTTGTCTTGGAGAAATGGTATCCGTTGCTGTTCTTCAGGATTCTGTTGAGTGGTATCATAGTTAGGACAAATAATAGTGGGGACAACGAGTCTCCTTGGAAAATTCCCCTTTTTATCCTTACCTCCACTAGGTTTTCTCCTGTGGCTGTCAAGTCTACTTTCCAGTTTTTCATCGAATTTCCAATGAATCTAACCACCGGTTCGCTGATCTTGAACATTCTAAGGCATTTGAGTAACCAGCTATGTGGAATCATATCGTACGCTTTTTTTGTAATCTATCCATCCCATTGCGATATTCTTTCTCCTTTTCCTCACTTCAAGATCATCTGGTCTATGTAGAGTAAATCATTTTCCCCTTTGGTTCCTATCCTACACCCTTTCTGTTCTTCTGGTAATAGTCCCCTTCTTTCCATTGATATACATATTCTCTCTGCTATTTGCCCGGTCAGGATTTTCCTCATAAGTGGTAAGCACATGATTGGTCTATAATTGCTTGCCATATTCCCCTTTTCAGGGTCTTTTTGGATGAGGGTAGTTCTGCCTTTGGTTAACCATTCTGGTGCCTCACCTTTGTCTATGCAACTTTGGAGTAGGTGGGTGAGTCTGTCGTGTAATGTGGTGAATTTCTTGAACCAATATCCATGGATCCCATCGGGACCCAGTGCTTTCCAGTTGGCTATTTTCCTAAAAGCATGTTCCGATGTGGTTTCATTCAATAATATTGGTTCTCCATTGTCTATATCGTTGAGTCCTTTTTTCATGTTTCCTAACCATCGCGGTGTTACGTTGTATCTTCTCAGATGCCCCCATATGCTGTTCCAATAGTTCTTGGTCTCTGTGGCGTCTGGTTTTATGTTCTGTCTTCTTTCTCCGTTTAAATCTTGGTAAAACTTTCTCTCGTTTTGGAATGTGCGGTTTTGTGTGTATTGGGCCATTCTTAGTCTGTATCTCTTCAGTCTTGCCTCTTTGGCTAATCTTTTCTGATGTATCTCTTCCACTGCAGTGGGGATGCCTTTTTGTGTTATCTTGTATTTGTTCCAAAGTCTTACTTGTGGTCCGTCTGTGTGTGGTGCATTTATCAGCAGTATTTCATCACTCTGGAGTTGAGAGATCTGCTTTTCTAATCTTCTTTCCCAGTTGGGTTTTTCTTCCCTATTATTACTTGGGGTTCTCTCTTGTATTGTGAAGCTTTGTGTTACCATTTTCCCCCAGCATAAATTCAGTTGTTGACTTCCAGAAGGCTCTTCATTTCAATACGTTGTAAGAGGCAATTGACATGTTCGGTCACTCCTCTGAGTTTCTTTCTGTCTTTGTCTCTTAAAGAGGGGAGTGTTGTTTTCTCTTCTCGCATGATTTTTTTCAAAGTTTGTATCTGGGTCTTCTCTTCTTCCGTTGGTGTTTCGTCGTCACTCTCTGGTGTGTGACTTTCTTCAGGGGTTTCGTGAGGAATTCTTCCAGTTTTGTCGTTTGTGTTGGTTGTGCTGGGGGGAGATTCTTCGGGTGTGTCGCTATCTTCCCTCTCTACGTTATCGCGGAATTCTTGTAGTTCAGTCTCAGAGAGCCATTTCTTTTTTGGATTTGTTTTACTTGGTCAGCCAGGTGTTGGTTTGATACCTCCACGGCAGATTTTTCCCTCCATATTTTGAGCATGCGCTCCCTATAAGATTACACCGAAGGTTTGCTTTTTGAGTAACAATACATGACAAGTCCATCTCCTCTCTTGACCATCTCTTTCTCTTGTTCTTTATAGCAGCCACTTGGTGTGCCTTTCTTGGGTGTCGTTGGTGGTATATGAGTTTTGGCCAACAGTAGCTATGTAACGACTGTGTCCCTCCTAAAGGCCATTAAGGGTACACAAGCCGGAGTTTTGGCCAGCAGTCACAGGATGACGATCAGGTCCCTCCTGGTGGCTAACAAGGGAACACCTGCTGGTTATGACACACAAATCTTGAATATGTGTCTGATTTTTTTGCGGTAAAATGATTTGGTTGTAATGTCATGATTTGGGCTTTTTGGTTCTTTTAAGGTAGCGCCAGACCTTGATGGGTTGGTTAAGACCAGTGTGGTTCAGTAATAACCTCAGAGCCCCACCGGCTCTTATCACCCAGGGTATGACCTCACGATGAGGAGCCATTCGGATGTGCCGAAAACCTGTTTGTGGTGATATGACAACCATCTCCTAATTAATGACCTAAGACGCTAAGCCTTGTCTGAGGGTAATTAAATGTATTTAAGATCATACGTTTCTCTTAAATCTTTTAGGTCTTGACTTAATAAGAATCTTGGTATCTGCTCTGTTTGTAAATGATGGATTTCTTCAAGTGGCTGAGACTGGTCAATTCATACACGAGGGTGGGGGGGATTTATAGACGAAGGTGGGGGGGGATTCGCATGAAAAAGCATTAGTTTTCTATAGGACGACTCAATCTTGATGGGATGGGGAGAATTGTAAATTTAATTTTAAATTTAATTCCACGTACCCATGCGCAGGTCCAATACAACAAACAACTTTTTCAACTTGGCAGTGGTCATTTCAAAGTCAAAAAATTCAGAACCACATAGATAACCATTTCTGAAGCAAACAGTAAAAATATTATTAAAATATCAAAAATAATCAGTCTTAAAGCCAAAAGTAAAATATTATTGAAATATTAAAAATAATCACAGAATTAATCTTAAAGCCAAAAGTAAAATCATCAGGAGCCTACAGTAAAAATATTATTAAAATAATAAAAATAATCACAGAATTAATCTTAAAGCCAAAAGTAAAATCATCAGGAGCCTACAGTAAAAATATTATTAAAATAATAAAAATAATCACAGAATTAATCTTAAAGACAAAAGTAAAATCATCAGGAGCCTACAGTAAAAATATTATTAAAATATCAAGAATAATCACAGAATTAATCTTAAAGCCAAAAGTAAAATCATCAGGAGCCTACAGTAAAAATATCATTTAAATATTACAAATAATCACAGAATTAATCTTAAAGACAAAAGTAAAATCATCAGGAGCCTACAGTAAAAATATTATTAAAATATCAAGAATAATCACAGAATTAATCTTAAAGCCAAAAGTAAAATCATCAGGAGCCTACAGTAAAAATATCATTAAAATATTACAAATAATCACAGAATTAATCTTAAAGACAAAAGTAAAATCATCAGGAGCCTACAGTAAAAATATTATTAAAATAATAAAAATAATCACAAAATTAATCTTAAAGCCAAAAGTAAAATCATCAGGAGCCTACAGTAAAAATATCATTAAAATATTACAAATAATCACAGAATTAATCTTAAAGCCAAAAGTAAAATCATCAGGAGCCTACAGTAAAAATATTATTAAAATAATAAAAATCATCACAAAATTAATCTTAAAGCCAAAAGTAAAATCATCAGGAGCCTACAGTAAAAATATTATTAAAATAATAAAAATAATCACAAAATTAATCTTAAAGCCAAAAGTAAAATCATCAGGAGCCTACAGTAAAAATATTATTAAAATAATAAAAATAATCACAAAATTAATCTTAAAGCCAAAAGTAAAATCATCAGGAGCCTACAGTAAAAATATCATTAAAATATTACAAATAATCACAGAATTAATCTTAAAGCCAAAAGTAAAATCATCAGGAGCCTACAGTAAAAATATTATTAAAATAATAAAAATCATCACAAAATTAATCTTAAAGCCAAAAGTAAAATCATCAGGAGCCTACAGTAAAAATATTATTAAAATAATAAAAATAATCACAAAATTAATCTTAAAGCCAAAAGTAAAATCATCAGGAGCCTACAGTAAAAATATCATTAAAATATTACAAATAATCACAGAATTAATCTTAAAGCCAAAAGTAAAATCATCAGGAGCCTACAGTAAAAATATTATTAAAATAATAAAAATCATCACAAAATTAATCTTAAAGCCAAAAGTAAAATCATCAGGAGCCTACAGTAAAAATATTATTAAAATAATAAAAATAATCACAAAATTAATCTTAAAGCCAAAAGTAAAATCATCAGGAGCCTACAGTAAAAATATTATTAAAATAATAAAAATAATCACAGAATTAATCTTAAAGCCAAAAGTAAAATCATCAGGAGCCTACAGTAAAAATATTATTAAAATAATAAAAATAATCACAAAATTAATCTTAAAGCCAAAAGTAAAATCATCAGGAGCCTACAGTAAAAATATCATTAAAATATTACAAATAATCACAGAATTAATCTTAAAGCCAAAAGTAAAATCATCAGGAGCCTACAGTAAAAATATTATTAAAATAATAAAAATCATCACAAAATTAATCTTAAAGCCAAAAGTAAAATCATCAGGAGCCTACAGTAAAAATATTATTAAAATAATAAAAATAATCACAAAATTAATCTTAAAGCCAAAAGTAAAATCATCAGGAGCCTACAGTAAAAATATCATTAAAATATTACAAATAATCACAGAATTAATCTTAAAGCCAAAAGTAAAATCATCAGGAGCCTACAGTAAAAATATTATTAAAATAATAAAAATAATCACAAAATTAATCTTAAAGCCAAAAGTAAAATCATCAGGAGCCTACAGTAAAAATATTATTAAAATAATAAAAATAATCACAAAATTAATCTTAAAGCCAAAAGTAAAATCATCAGGAGCCTACAGTAAAAATATTATTAAAATAATAAAAATAATCACAAAATTAATCTTAAAGCCAAAAGTAAAATCATCAGGAGCCTACAGTAAAAATATCATTAAAATATTACAAATAATCACAGAATTAATCTTAAAGCCAAAAGTAAAATCATCAGGAGCCTACAGTAAAAATATTATTAAAATAATAAAAATCATCACAAAATTAATCTTAAAGCCAAAAGTAAAATCATCAGGAGCCTACAGTAAAAATATTATTAAAATAATAAAAATAATCACAAAATTAATCTTAAAGCCAAAAGTAAAATCATCAGGAGCCTACAGTAAAAATATCATTAAAATATTACAAATAATCACAGAATTAATCTTAAAGCCAAAAGTAAAATCATCAGGAGCCTACAGTAAAAATATTATTAAAATAATAAAAATAATCACAAAATTAATCTTAAAGCCAAAAGTAAAATCATCAGGAGCCTACAGTAAAAATATTATTAAAATAATAAAAATAATCACAAAATTAATCTTAAAGCCAAAAGTAAAATCATCAGGAGCCTACAGTAAAAATATTATTAAAATAATAAAAATAATCACAAAATTAATCTTAAAGCCAAAAGTAAAATCATCAGGAGCCTACAGTAAAAATATCATTAAAATATTACAAATAATCACAGAATTAATCTTAAAGCCAAAAGTAAAATCATCAGGAGCCTACAGTAAAAATATTATTAAAATAATAAAAATCATCACAAAATTAATCTTAAAGCCAAAAGTAAAATCATCAGGAGCCTACAGTAAAAATATTATTAAAATAATAAAAATAATCACAAAATTAATCTTAAAGCCAAAAGTAAAATCATCAGGAGCCTACAGTAAAAATATCATTAAAATATTACAAATAATCACAGAATTAATCTTAAAGCCAAAAGTAAAATCATCAGGAGCCTACAGTAAAAATATTATTAAAATAATAAAAATCATCACAAAATTAATCTTAAAGCCAAAAGTAAAATCATCAGGAGCCTACAGTAAAAATATTATTAAAATAATAAAAATAATCACAAAATTAATCTTAAAGCCAAAAGTAAAATCATCAGGAGCCTACAGTAAAAATATTATTAAAATAATAAAAATAATCACAAAATTAATCTTAAAGCCAAAAGTAAAATCATCAGGAGCCTACAGTAAAAATATCATTAAAATATTACAAATAATCACAGAATTAATCTTAAAGCCAAAAGTAAAATCATCAGGAGCCTACAGTAAAAATATTATTAAAATAATAAAAATCATCACAAAATTAATCTTAAAGCCAAAAGTAAAATCATCAGGAGCCTACAGTAAAAATATTATTAAAATAATAAAAATAATCACAAAATTAATCTTAAAGCCAAAAGTAAAATCATCAGGAGCCTACAGTAAAAATATCATTAAAATATTACAAATAATCACAGAATTAATCTTAAAGCCAAAAGTAAAATCATCAGGAGCCTACAGTAAAAATATTATTAAAATAATAAAAATCATCACAAAATTAATCTTAAAGCCAAAAGTAAAATCATCAGGAGCCTACAGTAAAAATATTATTAAAATAATAAAAATAATCACAAAATTAATCTTAAAGCCAAAAGTAAAATTATCAGGAGCCTACAGTAAAAATATCATTAAAATATTACAAATAATCACAGAATTAATCTTAAAGCCAAAAGTAAAATCATCAGGAGCCTACAGTAAAAATATTATTAAAATAATAAAAATCATCACAAAATTAATCTTAAAGCCAAAAGTAAAATCATCAGGAGCCTACAGTAAAAATATTATTAAAATATCAAGAATAATCACAGAATTAATCTTAAAGCCAAAAGTAAAATCATCAGGAGCCTACAGTAAAAATATTATTAAAAAATAAAAATAATCACAAAATTAATCTTAAAGCCAAAAGTAAAATCATCAGGAGCCTACAGTAAAAATATTATTAAAATAATAAAAATAATAACAAAATTAATCCTAAATCCAAAAGTAAAATCATCAGGAGCCTACAGTAAAAATATTATTAAAATAATAAAAATAATCACAGAATTAATCTTAGAGCCAAAAGTAAAATCATCAGGAGCCTACAGTAAAAATATTATTAAAAAATAAAAATAATCACAAAATTAATCTTAAAGCCAAAAGTAAAATCATCAGGAGCCTACAGTAGAAATATTATTAAAAAATAAAAATAATCACAAAATTAATCTTAAAGCCAAAAGTAAAATCATCAGGAGCCTACAGTAAAAATATTATTAAAATAATAAAAATAATAACAAAATTAATCCTAAATCCAAAAGTAAAATCATCAGGAGCCTACAGTAAAAATATTATTAAAATAATAAAAATAATCACAGAATTAATCTTAGAGCCAAAAGTAAAATCATAAGGAGCCTACAGTAAAAATATTATTAAAAAATAAAAATAATCACAGAATTAATCTTAAAGCCAAAAGTAAAATCATCAGGAGCCTACAGTAGAAATATTATTAAAAAATAAAAATAATCACAAAATTAATCTTAAAGCCAAAAGTAAAATCATCAGGAGCCTACAGTAAAAATATTATTAAAATAATAAAAATAATAACAAAATTAATCCTAAATCCAAAAGTAAAATCATCAGGAGCCTACAGTAAAAATATTATTAAAATAATAAAAATAATCACAGAATTAATCTTAGAGCCAAAAGTAAAATCATCAGGAGCCTACAGTAAAAATATTATTAAAAAATAAAAATAATCACAAAATTAATCTTAAAGCCAAAAGTAAAATCATCAGGAGCATACAGTAGAAATATTATTAAAAAATAAAAATAATCACAAAATTAATCTTAAAGCCAAAAGTAAAATCATCAGGAGCCTACAGTAAAAATATTATTAAAAAATAAAAATAATAACAAAATTAATCCTAAATCCAAAAGTAAAATCATCAGGAGCCTACAGTAAAAATATTATTAAAATAATAAAAATAATCACAGAATTAATCTTAAAGCCAAAAGTAAAATCATCAGGAGCCTACAGTAAAAATATTATTAAAATATTACAAATAATCACAGAATTAATCTTAAAGCCAAAAGTAAAATCATCAGGAGCATACAGTAGAAATATTATTAAAAAATAAAAATAATCACAAAATTAATCTTAAAGCCAAAAGTAAAATCATCAGGAGCCTACAGTAAAAATATTATTATAATATTAAAAATAATAACAAAATTAATCCTAAATCCAAAAGTAAAATCATCAGGAGCCTACAGTAAAAATATTATTAAAATAATAAAAATAATCACAGAATTAGTCTTAAAGCCAAAAGTAAAATCATCAGGAGCCTACAGTAAAAATATTATTAAAATAATAAAAATAATCACAGAATTAATCTTAAAGCCAAAAGTAAAATCATCAGGAGCCTACAGTAAAAATATTATTAAAATAATAAAAATAATCACAGAATTAATCTTAAAGCCAAAAGTAAAATCATCAGGAGCCTACAGTAAAAATATTATCAAAATATTAAAAATAATCACAGAATTAATCTTAAAGCCAAAAGTAAAATCATCAGGAGCCTACAGTAAAAATATTATTAAAATAATAAAAATAATCACAGAATTAATCTTAAAGCCAAAAGTAAAATCATCAGGAGCCTACAGTAAAAATATTATTAAAATAATAAAAATAATCACAGAATTAATCTTAAAGCCAAAAGTAAAATCATCAGGAGCCTACAGTAAAAATATTATTAAAATATTAAAAATAATCACAGAATTAATCTTAAAGCCAAAAGTAAAATCATCAGGAGCCTACAGTAAAAATATTATTAAAATAATAAAAATAATCACAGAATTAATCTTAAAGCCAAAAGTAAAATCATCAGGAGCCTACAGTAAAAATATTATTAAAGTAATAAAAATAATCACAGAATTAATCTTAAAGCCAAAAGTAAAATCATCAGGAGCCTAGAGTAAAAATATTATTAAAATAATAAAAATAATCACAGAATTAATCTTAAAGCCAAAAGTAAAATCATCAGGAGCCTACAGTAAAAATATTATTAAAATATTAAAAATAATCACAGAATTAATCTTAAAGCCAAAAGTAAAATCATCAGGAGCCTACAGTAAAAATATTATTAAAATATCAAAAATAATCACAGAATTAATCTTAAAGCCAAAAGTAAAATCATCAGGAGCCTTCAGTAAAAATATTATTAAAATATTAAAAATAATCACAGAATTAATCTTAAAGCCAAAAGTAAAATCATCAGGAGCCTACAGTAAAAATATTATTAAAATAATAAAAATAATCACAGAATTAATCTTAAAGCCAAAAGTAAAATCATCAGGAGCCTACAGTAAAAATATTATTAAAATATTAAAAATAATCACAGAATTAATCTTAAAGCCAAAAGTAAAATCATCAGGAGCCTACAGTAAAAATATCATTTAAATATTAAAAATAATCACAGAATTAATCTTAAAGCTAAATGTAAAATCATTAGGAGCCTACAGTAAAAATATTATTAAAATATTAAAAATAATCACAGAATTAATCTTAAAGCCAAAAGTAAAATCATCAGGAGCCTACAGTAAAAATATCATTTAAATATTACAAATAATCACAGAATTAATCTTAAAGCCAAAAGTAAAATCATCAGGAGCCTACAGTAAAAATATCATTTAAATATTAAAAATAATCACAGAATTAATCTTAAAGCCAAAAGTAAAATCATCAGGAGCCTACGGTAAAAATATTATTAAAATATTAAAAATAATCACAGAATTAATCTTAAAGCCAAAAGTAAAATCATCAGGAGCCTACAGTAAAAATATCATTAAAATATTACAAATAATCACAGAATTAATCTTAAAGCCAAAAGTAAAATCATCAGGAGCCTACAGTAAAAATATCATTAAAATATTACAAATAATCACAGAATTAATCTTAAAGACAAAAGTAAAATCATCAGGAGCCTACAGTAAAAATATTATTAAAATATTAAAAATAATCACAGAATTAATCTTAAAGCCAAAAGTAAAATCATCAGGAGCCTACAGTAAAAATATTATTAAAATATTAAAAATAATCACAGAACTAATCTTAAAGCCAAAAGTAAAATCATCAGGAGCCTACAGTAAAAATATCATTAAAATATTACAAATAATCACAGAATTAATCTTAAAGACAAAAGTAAAATCATCAGGAGCCTACAGTAAAAATATTATTAAAATAATAAAAATAATCACAGAATTAATCTTAAAGCCAAAAGTAAAATCATCAGGAGCCTACAGTAAAAATATCATTTAAATATTACAAATAATCACAGAATTAATCTTAAAGCCAAAAGTAAAATCATCAGGAGCCTACAGTAAAAATATTATTAAAATAATAAAAATAATCACAGAATTAATCTAAAAGCCAAAAGTAAAATCATCAGGAGCCTACAGTAAAAATATTATTAAAATATTAAAAATAATCACAGAATTAATCTTAAAGCCAAAAGTAAAATCATCAGGAGCCTACAGTAAAAATATTATTAAAATATTAAAAATAATCACAGAACTAATCTTAAAGCCAAAAGTAAAATCATCAGGAGCCTACAGTAAAAATATCATTTAAATATTACAAATAATCACAGAATTAATCTTAAAGCCAAAAGTAAAATCATCAGGAGCCTACAGTAAAAATATTATTAAAATATTAAAAATAATCACAGAATTAATCTTAAAGCCAAAAGTAAAATCATCAGGAGCCTACAGTAAAAATATTATTAAAATATTAAAAATAATCACAGAATTAATCTTAAAGCCAAAAGTAAAATCATCAGGAGCCTACAGTAAAAATATCATTTAAATATTGAAAATAATCACAGAATTAATCTTAAAGCCAAAAGTAAAATCATCAGGAGCCTACAGTAAAAATATCATTTAAATATTACAAATAATCACAGAATTAATCTTAAAGCTAAATGTAAAATCATTAGGAGCCTACAGTAAAAATATTATTAAAATATTAAAAATAATCACAGAATTAATCTTAAAGCCAAAAGTAAAATCATCAGGAGCCTACAGTAAAAATATCATTTAAATATTGAAAATAATCACAGAATTAATCTTAAAGCCAAAAGTAAAATCATCAGGAGCCTACAGTAAAAATATCATTTAAATATTAAAAATAATCACAGAATTAATCTTAAAGCTAAATGTAAAATCATTAGGAGCCTACAGTAAAAATATTATTAAAATATTAAAAATAATCACAGAATTAATCTTAAAGCCAAAAGTAAAATCATCAGGAGCCTACAGTAAAAATATCATTTAAATATTACAAATAATCACAGAATTAATCTTAAAGCCAAAAGTAAAATCATCAGGAGCCTACAGTAAAAATATCATTAAAATATTACAAATAATCACAGAATTAATCTTAAAGCCAAAAGTAAAATCATCAGGAGCCTACAGTAAAAATATTATTAAAATATTAAAAATAATCACAGAATTAATCTTAAAGCCAAAAGTAAAATCATCAGGAGCCTACAGTAAAAATATCATTTAAATATTACAAATAATCACAGAATTAATCTTAAAGCCAAAAGTAAAATCATCAGGAGCCTACAGTAAAAATATTATTAAAATATTAAAAATAATCACAGAATTAATCTTAAAGCCAAAAGTAAAATCATCAGGAGCCTACAGTAAAAATATCATTTAAATATTACAAATAATCACAGAATTAATCTTAAAGCCAAAAGTAAAATCATCAGGAGCCTACAGTAAAAATATTATTAAAATATTAAAAATAATCACAGAATTAATCTTAAAGCCAAAAGTAAAATCATCAGGAGCCTACAGTAAAAATATCATTAAAATATTACAAATAATCACAGAATTAATCTTAAAGCCAAAAGTAAAATCATCAGGAGCCTACAGTAAAAATATTATTAAAATATTAAAAATAATCACAGAATTAATCTTAAAGCCAAAAGTAAAATCATCAGGAGCCTACAGTAAAAATATCATTAAAATATTAAAAATAATCACAGAATTAATCTTAAAGCCAAAAGTAAAATCATCAGGAGCCTACAGTAAAAATATCATTTAAATATTACAAATAATCACAGAATTAATCTTAAAGCCAAAAGTAAAATCATCAGGAGCCTACAGTAAAAATATCATTAAAATATTACAAATAATCACAGAATTAATCTTAAAGCCAAAAGTAAAATCATCAGGAGCCTACAGTAAAAATATCATTTAAATATTACAAATAATCACAGAATTAATCTTAAAGCCAAAAGTAAAATCATCAGGAGCCTACAGTAAAAATATCATTAAAATATTACAAATAATCACAGAATTAATCTTAAAGCCAAAAGTAAAATCATCAGGAGCCTACAGTAAAAATATTATTAAAATATTAAAAATAATCACAGAATTAATCTTAAAGCCAAAAGTAAAATCATCAGGAGCCTACAGTAAAAATATCATTAAAATATTACAAATAATCACAGAATTAATCTTAAAGCCAAAAGTAAAATCATCAGGAGCCTACAGTAAAAATATTATTAAAATATTAAAAATAATCACAGAATTAATCTTAAAGCCAAAAGTAAAATCATCAGGAGCCTACAGTAAAAATATTATTAAAATATTAAAAATAATCACAGAATTAATCTTAAAGCCAAAAGTAAAATCATCAGGAGCCTACAGTAAAAATATCATTAAAATATTACAAATAATCACAGAATTAATCTTAAAGCCAAAAGTAAAATCATCAGGAGCCTACAGTAAAAATATTATTAAAATATTAAAAATAATCACAGAATTAATCTTAAAGCCAAAAGTAAAATCATCAGGAGCCTACAGTAAAAATATCATTAAAATATTACAAATAATCACAGAATTAATCTTAAAGCCAAAAGTAAAATCATCAGGAGCCTACAGTAAAAATATTATTAAAATATTAAAAATAATCACAGAATTAATCTTAAAGCCAAAAGTAAAATCATCAGGAGCCTACAGTAAAAATATCATTAAAATATTACAAATAATCACAGAATTAATCTTAAAGCCAAAAGTAAAATCATCAGGAGCCTACAGTAAAAATATTATTAAAATATTAAAAATAATCACAGAATTAATCTTAAAGCCAAAAGTAAAATCATCAGGAGCCTACAGTAAAAATATCATTAAAATATTACAAATAATCACAGAATTAATCTTAAAGCCAAAAGTAAAATCATCAGGAGCCTACAGTAAAAATATTATTAAAATATTAAAAATAATCACAGAATTAATCTTAAAGCCAAAAGTAAAATCATCAGGAGCCTACAGTAAAAATATTATTAAAATATTAAAAATAATCACAGAATTAATCTTAAAGCCAAAAGTAAAATCATCAGGAGCCTACAGTAAAAATATCATTAAAATATTACAAATAATCACAGAATTAATCTTAAAGCCAAAAGTAAAATCATCAGGAGCCTACAGTAAAAATATCATTAAAATATTACAAATAATCACAGAATTAATCTTAAAGCCAAAAGTAAAATCATCAGGAGCCTACAGTAAAAATATCATTTAAATATTACAAATAATCACAGAATTAATCTTAAAGCCAAAAGTAAAATCATCAGGAGCCTACAGTAAAAATATTATTAAAATAATAAAAATAATCACAGAATTAATCTTAAAGCCAAAAGTAAAATCATCAGGAGCCTACAGTAAAAATATCATTTAAATATTACAAATAATCACAGAATTAATCTTAAAGCCAAAAGTAAAATCATCAGGAGCCTACAGTAAAAATATTATTAAAATAATAAAAATAATCACAGAATTAATCTTAAAGCCAAAAGTAAAATCATCAGGAGCCTACAGTAAAAATATTATTAAAATATTAAAAATAATCACAGAATTAATCTTAAAGCCAAAAGTAAAATCATCAGGAGCCTACAGTAAAAATATTATTAAAATATTAAAAATAATCACAGAACTAATCTTAAAGCCAAAAGTAAAATCATCAGGAGCCTACAGTAAAAATATCATTTAAATATTACAAATAATCACAGAATTAATCTTAAAGCCAAAAGTAAAATCATCAGGAGCCTACAGTAAAAATATCATTTAAATATTACAAATAATCACAGAATTAATCTTAAAGCCAAAAGTAAAATCATCAGGAGCCTACAGTAAAAATATTATTAAAATATTAAAAATAATCACAGAATTAATCTTAAAGCCAAAAGTAAAATCATCAGGAGCCTACAGTAAAAATATCATTTAAATATTACAAATAATCACAGAATTAATCTTAAAGCCAAAAGTAAAATCATCAGGAGCCTACAGTAAAAATATCATTTAAATATTACAAATAATCACAGAATTAATCTTAAAGCTAAATGTAAAATCATTAGGAGCCTACAGTAAAAATATTATTAAAATATTAAAAATAATCACAGAATTAATCTTAAAGCCAAAAGTAAAATCATCAGGAGCCTACAGTAAAAATATTATTAAAATATTAAAAATAATCACAGAACTAATCTTAAAGCCAAAAGTAAAATCATCAGGAGCCTACAGTAAAAATATCATTTAAATATTACAAATAATCACAGAATTAATCTTAAAGCCAAAAGTAAAATCATCAGGAGCCTACAGTAAAAATATTATTAAAATATTAAAAATAATCACAGAATTAATCTTAAAGCCAAAAGTAAAATCATCAGGAGCCTACAGTAAAAATATCATTTAAATATTAAAAATAATCACAGAATTAATCTTAAAGCCAAAAGTAAAATCATCAGGAGCCTACAGTAAAAATATCATTTAAATATTACAAATAATCACAGAATTAATCTTAAAGCTAAATGTAAAATCATTAGGAGCCTACAGTAAAAATATTATTAAAATATTAAAAATAATCACAGAATTAATCTTAAAGCCAAAAGTAAAATCATCAGGAGCCTACAGTAAAAATATCATTAAAATATTACAAATAATCACAGAATTAATCTTAAAGCCAAAAGTAAAATCATCAGGAGCCTACAGTAAAAATATCATTAAAATATTACAAATAATCACAGAATTAATCTTAAAGCCAAAAGTAAAATCATCAGGAGCCTACAGTAAAAATATTATTAAAATATTAAAAATAATCACAGAATTAATCTTAAAGCCAAAAGTAAAATCATCAGGAGCCTACAGTAAAAATATCATTTAAATATTACAAATAATCACAGAATTAATCTTAAAGCCAAAAGTAAAATCATCAGGAGCCTACAGTAAAAATATTATTAAAATATTAAAAATAATCACAGAATTAATCTTAAAGCCAAAAGTAAAATCATCAGGAGCCTACAGTAAAAATATCATTTAAATATTACAAATAATCACAGAATTAATCTTAAAGCCAAAAGTAAAATCATCAGGAGCCTACAGTAAAAATATCATTAAAATATTACAAATAATCACAGAATTAATCTTAAAGCCAAAAGTAAAATCATCAGGAGCCTATAGTAAAAATATTATTAAAATAATAAAAATAATCACAGAATTAATCTTAAAGCCAAAAGTAAAATCATCAGGAGCCTACAGTAAAAATATCATTAAAATATTACAAATAATCACAGAATTAATCTTAAAGCCAAAAGTAAAATCATCAGGAGCCTATAGTAAAAATATTATTAAAATATTAAAAATAATCACAGAATTAATCTTAAAGCCAAAAGTAAAATCATCAGGAGCCTACAGTAAAAATATCATTAAAATATTACAAATAATCACAGAATTAATCTTAAAGCCAAAAGTAAAATCATCAGGAGCCTATAGTAAAAATATTATTAAAATAATAAAAATAATCACAGAATTAATCTTAAAGCCAAAAGTAAAATCATCAGGAGCCTACAGTAAAAATATCATTAAAATATTACAAATAATCACAGAATTAATCTTAAAGCCAAAAGTAAAATCATCAGGAGCCTATAGTAAAAATATTATTAAAATATTAAAAATAATCACAGAATTAATCTTAAAGCCAAAAGTAAAATCATCAGGAGCCTACAGTAAAAATATCATTAAAATATTACAAATAATCACAGAATTAATCTTAAAGCCAAAAGTAAAATCATCAGGAGCCTACAGTAAAAATATTATTAAAAAATAAAAATAATAACAAAATTAATCCTAAATCCAAAAGTAAAATCATCAGGAGCCTACAGTAAAAATATTATTAAAATAATAAAAATAATCACAGAATTAATCTTAAAGCCAAAAGTAAAATCATCAGGAGCCTACAGTAAAAATATTATTAAAATATTACAAATAATCACAGAATTAATCTTAAAGCCAAAAGTAAAATCATCAGGAGCATACAGTAGAAATATTATTAAAAAATAAAAATAATCACAAAATTAATCTTAAAGCCAAAAGTAAAATCATCAGGAGCCTACAGTAAAAATATTATTATAATATTAAAAATAATAACAAAATTAATCCTAAATCCAAAAGTAAAATCATCAGGAGCCTACAGTAAAAATATTATTAAAATAATAAAAATAATCACAGAATTAGTCTTAAAGCCAAAAGTAAAATCATCAGGAGCCTACAGTAAAAATATTATTAAAATAATAAAAATAATCACAGAATTAATCTTAAAGCCAAAAGTAAAATCATCAGGAGCCTACAGTAAAAATATTATTAAAATAATAAAAATAATCACAGAATTAATCTTAAAGCCAAAAGTAAAATCATCAGGAGCCTACAGTAAAAATATTATTAAAATAATAAAAATAATCACAGAATTAATCTTAAAGCCAAAAGTAAAATCATCAGGAGCCTACAGTAAAAATATTATCAAAATATTAAAAATAATCACAGAATTAATCTTAAAGCCAAAAGTAAAATCATCAGGAGCCTACAGTAAAAATATTATTAAAATAATAAAAATAATCACAGAATTAATCTTAAAGCCAAAAGTAAAATCATCAGGAGCCTACAGTAAAAATATTATTAAAATATTAAAAATAATCACAGAATTAATCTTAAAGCCAAAAGTAAAATCATCAGGAGCCTACAGTAAAAATATTATTAAAATAATAAAAATAATCACAGAATTAATCTTAAAGCCAAAAGTAAAATCATCAGGAGCCTACAGTAAAAATATTATTAAAATAATAAAAATAATCACAGAATTAATCTTAAAGCCAAAAGTAAAATCATCAGGAGCCTACAGTAAAAATATTATTAAAATAATAAAAATAATCACAGAATTAATCTTAAAGCCAAAAGTAAAATCATCAGGAGCCTACAGTAAAAATATTATTAAAATATTAAAAATAATCACAGAATTAATCTTAAAGCCAAAAGTAAAATCATCAGGAGCCTTCAGTAAAAATATTATTAAAATATTAAAAATAATCACAGAATTAATCTTAAAGCCAAAAGTAAAATCATCAGGAGCCTACAGTAAAAATATTATTAAAATAATAAAAATAATCACAGAATTAATCTTAAAGCCAAAAGTAAAATCATCAGGAGCCTACAGTAAAAATATTATTAAAATATTAAAAATAATCACAGAATTAATCTTAAAGCCAAAAGTAAAATCATCAGGAGCCTACAGTAAAAATATCATTTAAATATTAAAAATAATCACAGAATTAATCTTAAAGCTAAATGTAAAATCATTAGGAGCCTACAGTAAAAATATTATTAAAATATTAAAAATAATCACAGAATTAATCTTAAAGCCAAAAGTAAAATCATCAGGAGCCTACAGTAAAAATATCATTTAAATATTACAAATAATCACAGAATTAATCTTAAAGCCAAAAGTAAAATCATCAGGAGCCTACAGTAAAAATATCATTTAAATATTACAAATAATCACAGAATTAATCTTAAAGCCAAAAGTAAAATCATCAGGAGCCTACAGTAAAAATATTATTAAAATAATAAAAATAATCACAGAATTAATCTTAAAGCCAAAAGTAAAATCATCAGGAGCCTACAGTAAAAATATCATTTAAATATTACAAATAATCACAGAATTAATCTTAAAGCCAAAAGTAAAATCATCAGGAGCCTACAGTAAAAATATTATTAAAATAATAAAAATAATCACAGAATTAATCTTAAAGCCAAAAGTAAAATCATCAGGAGCCTACAGTAAAAATATTATTAAAATATTAAAAATAATCACAGAATTAATCTTAAAGCCAAAAGTAAAATCATCAGGAGCCTACAGTAAAAATATTATTAAAATATTAAAAATAATCACAGAACTAATCTTAAAGCCAAAAGTAAAATCATCAGGAGCCTACAGTAAAAATATCATTTATATATTACAAATAATCACAGAATTAATCTTAAAGCCAAAAGTAAAATCATCAGGAGCCTACAGTAAAAATATTATTAAAATATTAAAAATAATCACAGAATTAATCTTAAAGCCAAAAGTAAAATCATCAGGAGCCTACAGTAAAAATATCATTTAAATATTACAAATAATCACAGAATTAATCTTAAAGCCAAAAGTAAAATCATCAGGAGCCTACAGTAAAAATATCATTTAAATATTAAAAATAATCACAGAATTAATCTTAAAGCCAAAAGTAAAATCATCAGGAGCCTACAGTAAAAATATCATTTAAATATTAAAAATAATCACAGAATTAATCTTAAAGCTAAATGTAAAATCATTAGGAGCCTACAGTAAAAATATTATTAAAATATTAAAAATAATCACAGAATTAATCTTAAAGCCAAAAGTAAAATCATCAGGAGCCTACAGTAAAAATATCATTTGAATATTACAAATAATCACAGAATTAATCTTAAAGCCAAAAGTAAAATCATCAGGAGCCTACAGTAAAAATATCATTAAAATATTACAAATAATCACAGAATTAGTCTTAAAGCCAAAAGTAAAATCATCAGGAGCCTACAGTAAAAATATTATTAAAATAATAAAAATAATCACAGAATTAATCTTAAAGCCAAAAGTAAAATCATCAGGAGCCTACAGTAAAAATATTATTAAAATAATAAAAATAATCACAGAATTAATCTTAAAGCCAAAAGTAAAATCATCAGGAGCCTACAGTAAAAATATTATTAAAATATTAAAAATAATCACAGAATTAATCTTAAAGCCAAAAGTAAAATCATCAGGAGCCTACAGTAAAAATATCATTTAAATATTACAAATAATCACAGAATTAATCTTAAAGCCAAAAGTAAAATCATCAGGAGCCTACAGTAAAAATATCATTAAAATATTACAAATAATCACAGAATTAATCTTAAAGCCAAAAGTAAAATCATCAGGAGCCTACAGTAAAAATATTATTAAAATATTAAAAATAATCACAGAATTAATCTTAAAGCTAAAAGTAAAATCATCAGGAGCCTACAGTAAAAATATCATTAAAATATTACAAATAATCACAGAATTAATCTTAAAGCCAAAAGTAAAATCATCAGGAGCCTACAGTAAAAATATTATTAAAATATTAAAAATAATCACAGAATTAATCTTAAAGCCAAAAGTAAAATCATCAGGAGCCTACAGTAAAAATATCATTAAAATATTAAAAATAATCACAGAATTAATCTTAAAGCTAAAAGTAAAATCATCAGGAGCCTACAGTAAAAATATCATTAAAATATTACAAATAATCACAGAATTAATCTTAAAGCCAAAAGTAAAATCATCAGGAGCCTACAGTAAAAATATTATTAAAATAATAAAAAAAATCACAGAATTAATCTTAAAGCCAAAAGTAAAATCATCAGGAGCCTACAGTAAAAATATCATTTAAATATTAAAAATAATCACAGAATTAATCTTAAAGCCAAAAGTAAAATCATCAAGAGCCTACAGTAAAAATATTATTAAAATATTAAAAATAATCACAGAATTAATCTTAAAGCCAAAAGTAAAATCATCAGGAGCCTACGGTAAAAATATTATTAAAATATTAAAAATAATCACAGAATTAATCTTAAAGCCAAAAGTAAAATCATCAGGAGCCTACAGTAAAAATATCATTAAAATATTACAAATAATCACAGAATTAATCTTAAAGCCAAAAGTAAAATCACCAGGAGCCTACAGTAAAAATATCATTTAAATATTACAAATAATCACAGAATTAATCTTAAAGCCAAAAGTAAAATCATCAGGAGCCTACAGTAAAAATATTATTAAAATAATTAAAATAATCACAGAATTAATCTTAAAGCCAAAAGTAAAATCATCAGGAGCCTACAGTAAAAATATTATTAAAATATTAAAAATAATCACAGAATTAATCTTAAAGCCAAAAGTAAAATCATCAGGAGCCTACTGTAAAAATATTATTAAAATATTAAAAATAATCACAGAATTAATCTTAAAGCCAAAAGTAAAATCATCAGGAGCCTACAGTAAAAATATCATTTAAATATTAAAAATAATCACAGAATTAATCTTAAAGCCAAAAGTAAAATCATCAGGAGCCTACAGTAAAAATATCATTTAAATATTAAAAATAATCACAGAATTAATCTTAAAGCCAAAAGTAAAATCATCAGGAGCCTACAGTAAAAATATTATTAAAATATTAAAAATAATCACAGAATTAATCTTAAAGCCAAAAGTAAAATCATCAGGAGCCTACTGTAAAAATATCATTTAAATATTAAAAATAATCACAGAATTAATCTTAAAGCCAAAAGTAAAATCATCAGGAGCCTACAGTAAAAATATTATTAAAATATTAAAAATAATCACAGAATTAATCTTAAAGCCAAAAGTAAAATCATCAGGAGCCTACAGTAAAAATATTATTAAAATATTAAAAATAATCACAGAATTAATCTTAAAGCCAAAAGTAAAATCATCAGGAGCCTACAGTAAAAATATCATTTAAATATTAAAAATAATCACAGAATTAATCTTAAAGCCAAAAGTAAAATCATCAGGAGCCTACAGTAAAAATATTATTAAAATATTAAAAATAATCACAGAATTAATCTTAAAGCCGAAAGTAAAATCATCAGGAGCCTACTGTAAAAATATTATTAAAATATTAAAAATAATCACAGAATTAATCTTAAAGCCAAAAGTAAAATCATCAGGAGCCTACAGTAAAAATATCATTTAAATATTAAAAATAATCACAGAATTAATCTTAAAGCCAAAAGTAAAATCATCAGGAGCCTACAGTAAAAATATCATTTAAATATTAAAAATAATCACAGAATTAATCTTAAAGCCAAAAGTAAAATCATCAGGAGCCTACAGTAAAAATATTATTAAAATATTACAAATAATCACAGAATTAATCTTAAAGCCAAAAGTAAAATCATCAGGAGCCTACAGTAAAAATATCATTTAAATATTGAAAATAATCACAGAATTAATCTTAAAGCCAAAAGTAAAATCATCAGGAGCATACAGTAAAAATATTATTAAAATATTAAAAATAATCACAGAATTAATCTTAAAGCCAAAAGTAAAATCATCAGGAGCCTACAGTAAAAATATTATTAAAATATTACAAATAATCACAGAATTAATCTTAAAGCCAAAAGTAAAATCATCAGGAGCCTACAGTAAAAATATCATTTAAATATTAAAAATAATCACAGAATTAATCTTAAAGCCAAAAGTAAAATCATCAGGAGCCTACAGTAAAAATATTATTAAAATATTAAAAATAATCACAGAATTAATCTTAAAGCCAAAAGTAAAATCATCAGGAGCCTACAGTAAAAATATTATTAAAATAATAAAAATAATCACAAAATTAATCTTAAAGCCAAAAGTAAAATCATCAGGAGCCTACAGTAAAAATATTATTAAAATATTACAAATAATCAGAGAATTAATCTTAAAGCCAAAAGTAAAATCATCAGGAGCCTACAGTATAAATATCATTTAAATATTAAAAATAATCACAGAATTAATCTTAAAGCCAAAAGTAAAATCATCAGGAGCCTACAGTAAAAATATTATTGAAATATTAAAAATAATCACAGAATTAATCTTAAAGCCAAAAGTAAAATCATCAGGAGCCTACAGTAAAAATATTATTAAAATATTAAAAATAATCACAGAATTAATCTTAAAGACAAAAGTAAAATCATCAGGAGCCTACAGTAAAAATATTATTTAAATATTAAAAATAATCACAGAATTAATCTTAAAGCCAAAAGTAAAATCATCAGGAGCCTACAGTAAAAATATCATTTAAATATTAAAAATAATCACAGAATTAATCTTAAAGCCAAAAGTAAAATCATCAGGAGCCTACGGTAAAAATATCATTTAAATATTAAAAATAATCTCAGAATTAATCTTAAAGCCAAAAGTAAAATCATCAGGAGCCTACAGTAAAAATATTATTAAAATATTACAAATAATCACAGAATTAATCTTAAAGCCAAAAGTAAAATCATCAGGAGCCTACAGTAAAAATATTATTAAAATAATAAAAATAATCACAGAATTAATCTTAAAGCCAAAAGTAAAATCATCAGGAGCCTACAGTAAAAATATTATCAAAATATTAAAAATAATCACAGAATTAATCTTAAAGCCAAAAGTAAAATCATCAGGAGCCTACAGTAAAAATATTATTAAAAAAATGAAAATAATCACAGAATTAATCTTAAAGCCAAAAGTAAAATCATCAGGAGCCTACAGTAAAAATATTATTAAAATATTAAAAATAATCACAGAATTAATCTTAAAGCCAAAAGTAAAATCATCAGGAGCCTACGGTAAAAATATTATTAAAATAATAAAAATAATCACAGAATTAATCTTAAAGCCAAAAGTAAAATCATCAGGAGCCTACAGTAAAAATATTATTAAAATAATAAAAATAATCACAGAATTAATCTTAAAGCCAAAAGTAAAATCATCAGGAGCCTACAGTAAAAATATTATTAAAATAATAAAAATAATCACAGAATTAATCTTAAAGCCAAAAGTAAAATCATCAGGAGCCTACAGTAAAAATATTATTAAAATAATAAAAATAATCACAGAATTAATCTTAAAGCCAAAAGTAAAATCATCAGGAGCCTACAGTAAAAATATTATTAAAATATTAAAAATAATCACAGAATTAATCTTAAAGCCAAAAGTAAAATCATCAGGAGCCTACAGTAAAAATATCATTTAAATATTAAAAATAATCACAGAATTAATCTTAAAGCTAAATGTAAAATCATTAGGAGCCTACAGTAAAAATATTATTAAAATATTACAAATAATCACAGAATTAATCTTAAAGCCAAAAGTAAAATCATCAGGAGCCTACAGTAAAAATATCATTTAAATATTACAAATAATCACAGAATTAATCTTAAAGCCAAAAGTAAAATCATCAGGAGCCTACAGTAAAAATATTATTAAAATATTAAAAATAATCACAGAATTAATCTTAAAGCCAAAAGTAAAATCATCAGGAGCCTACAGTAAAAATATTATTAAAATATCAAAAATAATCACAGAATTAATCTTAAAGCCAAAAGTAAAATCATCAGGAGCCTACAGTAAAAATATCATTAAAATATTACAAATAATCACAGAATTAATCTTAAAGCCAAAAGTAAAATCATCAGGAGCCTACGGTAAAAATATCATTAAAATATTACAAATAATCACAGAATTAATCTTAAAGCCAAAAGTAAAATCATCAGGAGCCTACAGTAAAAATATCATTTAAATATTACAAATAATCACAGAATTAATCTTAAAGCCAAAAGTAAAATCATCAGGAGCCTACAGTAAAAATATTATTAAAATATTAAAAATAATCACAGAATTAATCTTAAAGCCAAAAGTAAAATCATCAGGAGCCTACAGTAAAAATATTATTAAAATAATAAAAATAATCACAGAATTAATCTTAAAGCCAAAAGTAAAATCATCAGGAGCCTACAGTAAAAATATCATTTAAATATTACAAATAATCACAGAATTAATCTTAAAGCCAAAAGTAAAATCATCAGGAGCCTACAGTAAAAATATTATTAAAATAATAAAAATAATCACAGAATTAATCTTAAAGCCAAAAGTAAAATCATCAGGAGCCTACAGTAAAAATATTATTAAAATATTAAAAATAATCACAGAATTAATCTTAAAGCCAAAAGTAAAATCATCAGGAGCCTACAGTAAAAATATTATTAAAATAATAAAAATAATCACAGAATTAATCTTAAAGCCAAAAGTAAAATCATCAGGAGCCTACAGTAAAAATATCATTTAAATATTAAAAATAATCACAGAATTAATCTTAAAGCCAAAAGTAAAATCATCAGGAGCCTACAGTAAAAATATTATTAAAATAATAAAAATAATCACAGAATTAATCTTAAAGCCAAAAGTAAAATCATCAGGAGCCTACAGTAAAAATATTATTAAAATAATAAAAATAATCACAGAATTAATCTTAAAGCCAAAAGTAAAATCATCAGGAGCCTACAGTAAAAATATTATTAAAATAATAAAAATAATCACAGAATTAATCTTAAAGCCAAAAGTAAAATCATCAGGAGCCTACAGTAAAAATATTATTAAAATATTAAAAATAATCACAGAATTAATCTTAAAGCCAAAAGTAAAATCATCAGGAGCCTACAGTAAAAATATTATTAAAATATTAAAAATAATCACAGAATTAATCTTAAAGCCAAAAGTAAAATCATCAGGAGCCTACAGTAAAAATATCATTTAAATATTACAAATAATCACAGAATTAATCTTAAAGCCAAAAGTAAAATCATCAGGAGCCTACAGTAAAAATATCATTTAAATATTAAAAATAATCACAGAATTAATCTTAAAGCTAAATGTAAAATCATTAGGAGCCTACAGTAAAAATATTATTAAAATATTAAAAATAATCACAGAATTAATCTTAAAGCCAAAAGTAAAATCATCAGGAGCCTACAGTAAAAATATCATTTAAATATTACAAATAATCACAGAATTAATCTTAAAGCCAAAAGTAAAATCATCAGGAGCCTACAGTAAAAATATCATTTAAATATTAAAAATAATCACAGAATTAATCTTAAAGCTAAATGTAAAATCATTAGGAGCCTACAGTAAAAATATTATTAAAATATTAAAAATAATCACAGAATTAATCTTAAAGCCAAAAGTAAAATCATCAGGAGCCTACAGTAAAAATATCATTTAAATATTACAAATAATCACAGAATTAATCTTAAAGCCAAAAGTAAAATCATCAGGAGCCTACAGTAAAAATATTATTAAAATAATAAAAATAATCACAGAATTAATCTTAAAGCCAAAAGTAAAATCATCAGGAGCCTACAGTAAAAATATTATTAAAATAATAAAAATAATCACAGAATTAATCTTAAAGCCAAAAGTAAAATCATCAGGAGCCTACAGTAAAAATATCATTTAAATATTACAAATAATCACAGAATTAATCTTAAAGCCAAAAGTAAAATCATCAGGAGCCTACAGTAAAAATATCATTTAAATATTACAAATAATCACAGAATTAATCTTAAAGCCAAAAGTAAAATCATCAGGAGCCTACAGTAAAAATATTATTAAAATAATAAAAATAATCACAGAATTAATCTTAAAGCCAAAAGTAAAATCATCAGGAGCCTACAGTAAAAATATTATTAAAATATTAAAAATAATCACAGAATTAATCTTAAAGCCAAAAGTAAAATCATCAGGAGCCTACAGTAAAAATATTATTAAAATAATAAAAATAATCACAGAATTAATCTTAAAGCCAAAAGTAAAATCATCAGGAGCCTACAGTAAAAATATTATTAAAATAATAAAAATAATCACAGAATTAATCTTAAAGCCAAAAGTAAAATCATCAGGAGCCTACAGTAAAAATATTATTAAAATAATAAAAATAATCACAGAATTAATCTTAAAGCCAAAAGTAAAATCATCAGGAGCCTACAGTAAAAATATTATTAAAATATTAAAAATAATCACAGAATTAATCTTAAAGCCAAAAGTAAAATCATCAGGAGCCTACAGTAAAAATATTATTAAAATATTAAAAATAATCACAGAATTAATCTTAAAGCCAAAAGTAAAATCATCAGGAGCCTACAGTAAAAATATTATTAAAATAATAAAAATAATCACAGAATTAATCTTAAAGCCAAAAGTAAAATCATCAGGAGCCTACAGTAAAAATATTATTAAAATATTAAAAATAATCACAGAATTAATCTTAAAGCCAAAAGTAAAATCATCAGGAGCCTACAGTAAAAATATTATTAAAATATTAAAAATAATCACAGAATTAATCTTAAAGCCAAAAGTAAAATCATCAGGAGCCTACAGTAAAAATATTATTAAAATAATAAAAATAATCACAGAATTAATCTTAAAGCCAAAAGTAAAATCATCAGGAGCCTACAGTAAAAATATTATTAAAATATTAAAAATAATCACAGAATTAATCTTAAAGCCAAAAGTAAAATCATCAGGAGCCTACAGTAAAAATATCATTTAAATATTACAAATAATCACAGAATTAATCTTAAAGCCAAAAGTAAAATCATCAGGAGCCTACAGTAAAAATATCATTAAAATATTACAAATAATCACAGAATTAATCTTAAAGCCAAAAGTAAAATCATCAGGAGCCTACAGTAAAAATATCATTTAAATATTACAAATAATCACAGAATTAATCTTAAAGCCAAAAGTAAAATCATCAGGAGCCTACAGTAAAAATATTATTAAAATAATAAAAATAATCACAGAATTAATCTTAAAGCCAAAAGTAAAATCATCAGGAGCCTACAGTAAAAATATCATTTAAATATTACAAATAATCACAGAATTAATCTTAAAGCCAAAAGTAAAATCATCAGGAGCCTACAGTAAAAATATCATTAAAATATTACAAATAATCACAGAATTAATCTTAAAGCCAAAAGTAAAATCATCAGGAGCCTACAGTAAAAATATCATTTAAATATTACAAATAATCACAGAATTAATCTTAAAGCCAAAAGTAAAATCATCAGGAGCCTACAGTAAAAATATTATTAAAATAATAAAAATAATCACAGAATTAATCTTAAAGCCAAAAGTAAAATCATCAGGAGCCTACAGTAAAAATATTATTAAAATATTAAAAATAATCACAGAATTAATCTTAAAGCCAAAAGTAAAATCATCAGGAGCCTACAGTAAAAATATTATTAAAATAATAAAAATAATCACAGAATTAATCTTAAAGCCAAAAGTAAAATCATCAGGAGCCTACAGTAAAAATATTATTAAAATAATAAAAATAATCACAGAATTAATCTTAAAGCCAAAAGTAAAATCATCAGGAGCCTACAGTAAAAATATTATTAAAATATTAAAAATAATCACAGAATTAATCTTAAAGCCAAAAGTAAAATCATCAGGAGCCTACAGTAAAAATATTATTAAAATAATAAAAATAATCACAGAATTAATCTTAAAGCCAAAAGTAAAATCATCAGGAGCCTACAGTAAAAATATTATTAAAATATTAAAAATAATCACAGAATTAATCTTAAAGCCAAAAGTAAAATCATCAGGAGCCTACAGTAAAAATATCATTTAAATATTACAAATAATCACAGAATTAATCTTAAAGCCAAAAGTAAAATCATCAGGAGCCTACAGTAAAAATATCATTAAAATATTACAAATAATCACAGAATTAATCTTAAAGCCAAAAGTAAAATCATCAGGAGCCTACAGTAAAAATATCATTTAAATATTACAAATAATCACAGAATTAATCTTAAAGCCAAAAGTAAAATCATCAGGAGCCTACAGTAAAAATATTATTAAAATAATAAAAATAATCACAGAATTAATCTTAAAGCCAAAAGTAAAATCATCAGGAGCCTACAGTAAAAATATTATTAAAATATTAAAAATAATCACAGAATTAATCTTGAAGCCAAAAGTAAAATCATCAAGAGCCTACAGTAAAAATATTATTAAAATATTAAAAAAAATCACAGAATTAATCTTAAAGCTAAATGTAAAATCATCAGGAGCCTACTGTAAAAATATTATTAAAATATTAAAAATAATCACAGAATTAATCTTAAAGCCAAAAGTAAAATCATCAGGAGCCTACGGTAAAAATATTATTAAAATAATAAAAATAATCACAGAATTAATCTTAAAGCCAAAAGTAAAATCATCAGGAGCCTACAGTAAAAATATTATTAAAATAATAAAAATAATCACAGAATTAATCTTAAAGCCAAAAGTAAAATCATCAGGAGCCTACAGTAAAAATATTATTAAAATAATAAAAATAATCACAGAATTAATCTTAAAGCCAAAAGTAAAATCATCAGGAGCCTACAGTAAAAATATTATTAAAATAATAAAAATAATCACAGAATTAATCTTAAAGCCAAAAGTAAAATCATCAGGAGCCTACAGTAAAAATATTATTAAAATAATAAAAATAATCACAGAATTAATCTTAAAGCCAAAAGTAAAATCATCAGGAGCCTACAGTAAAAATATTATTAAAATAATGAAAATAATCACAGAATTAATCTTAAAGCAAAAGTAAAATCATCAGGAGCCTACAGTAAAAATATTATTAAAATATTAAAAATAATCACAGAATTAATCTTGAAGCCAAAAGTAAAATCATCAAGAGCCTACAGTAAAAATATTATTAAAATATTAAAAAAAATCACAGAATTAATCTTAAAGCTAAATGTAAAATCATCAGGAGCCTACTGTAAAAATATTATTAAAATATTAAAAATAATCACAGAATTAATCTTAAAGCCAAAAGTAAAATCATCAGGAGCCTACGGTAAAAATATTATTAAAATAATAAAAATAATCACAGAATTAATCTTAAAGCCAAAAGTAAAATCATCAGGAGCCTACAGTAAAAATATTATTAAAATAATAAAAATAATCACAGAATTAATCTTAAAGCCAAAAGTAAAATCATCAGGAGCCTACAGTAAAAATATTATTAAAATAATAAAAATAATCACAGAATTAATCTTAAAGCCAAAAGTAAAATCATCAGGAGCCTACAGTAAAAATATTATTAAAATAATAAAAATAATCACAGAATTAATCTTAAAGCCAAAAGTAAAATCATCAGGAGCCTACAGTAAAAATATTATTAAAATAATAAAAATAATCACAGAATTAATCTTAAAGCCAAAAGTAAAATCATCAGGAGCCTACAGTAAAAATATTATTAAAATAATAAAAATAATCACAGAATTAATCTTAAAGCCAAAAGTAAAATCATCAGGAGCCTACAGTAAAAATATTATTAAAATAATAAAAATAATCACAGAATTAATCTTAAAGCCAAAAGTAAAATCATCAGGAGCCTACAGTAAAAATATTATTAAAATAATAAAAATAATCACAGAATTAATCTTAAAGCCAAAAGTAAAATCATCAGGAGCCTACAGTAAAAATATTATTAAAATAATAAAAATAATCACAGAATTAATCTTAAAGCCAAAAGTAAAATCATCAGGAGCCTACAGTAAAAATATTATTAAAATATTAAAAATAATCACAGAATTAATCTTAAAGCCAAAAGTAAAATCATCAGGAGCCTACAGTAAAAATATCATTTAAATATTAAAAATAATCACAGAATTAATCTTAAAGCTAAATGTAAAATCATTAGGAGCCTACAGTAAAAATATTATTAAAATATTAAAAATAATCACAGAATTAATCTTAAAGCCAAAAGTAAAATCATCAGGAGCCTACAGTAAAAATATCATTTAAATATTACAAATAATCACAGAATTAATCTTAAAGCCAAAAGTAAAATCATCAGGAGCCTACAGTAAAAATATTATTAAAATATTAAAAATAATCACAGAATTAATCTTAAAGCCAAAAGTAAAATCATCAGGAGCCTACAGTAAAAATATTATTAAAATATTAAAAATAATCACAGAATTAATCTTAAAGCCAAAAGTAAAATCATCAGGAGCCTACAGTAAAAATATTATTAAAATAATAAAAATAATCACAGAATTAATCTTAAAGCCAAAAGTAAAATCATCAGGAGCCTACAGTAAAAATATTATTAAAATAATAAAAATAATCACAGAATTAATCTTAAAGCCAAAAGTAAAATCATCAGGAGCCTACAGTAAAAATATTATTAAAATAATAAAAATAATCACAGAATTAATCTTAAAGCCAAAAGTAAAATCATCAGGAGCCTACAGTAAAAATATCATTTAAATATTAAAAATAATCACAGAATTAATCTTAAAGCCAAAAGTAAAATCATCAGGAGCCTACAGTAAAAATATTATTAAAATAATAAAAATAATCACAGAATTAATCTTAAAGCCAAAAGTAAAATCATCAGGAGCCTACAGTAAAAATATTATTAAAATATTAAAAATAATCACAGAATTAATCTTAAAGCCAAAAGTAAAATCATCAGGAGCCTACAGTAAAAATATTATTAAAATAATAAAAATAATCACAGAATTAATCTTAAAGCCAAAAGTAAAATCATCAGGAGCCTACAGTAAAAATATTATTAAAATAATAAAAATAATCACAGAATTAATCTTAAAGCCAAAAGTAAAATCATCAGGAGCCTACAGTAAAAATATCATTTAAATATTAAAAATAATCACAGAATTAATCTTAAAGCCAAAAGTAAAATCATCAGGAGCCTACAGTAAAAATATTATTAAAATAATAAAAATAATCACAGAATTAATCTTAAAGCCAAAAGTAAAATCATCAGGAGCCTACAGTAAAAATATTATTAAAATATTAAAAATAATCACAGAATTAATCTTAAAGCCAAAAGTAAAATCATCAGGAGCCTACAGTAAAAATATTATTAAAATATTAAAAATAATCACAGAATTAATCTTAAAGCCAAAAGTAAAATCATCAGGAGCCTACAGTAAAAATATTATTAAAATAATAAAAATAATCACAGAATTAATCTTAAAGCCAAAAGTAAAATCATCAGGAGCCTACAGTAAAAATATTATTAAAATAATAAAAATAATCACAGAATTAATCTTAAAGCCAAAAGTAAAATCATCAGGAGCCTACAGTAAAAATATTATTAAAATAATAAAAATAATCACAGAATTAATCTTAAAGCCAAAAGTAAAATCATCAGGAGCCTACAGTAAAAATATTATTAAAATATTAAAAATAATCACAGAATTAATCTTAAAGCCAAAAGTAAAATCATCAGGAGCCTACAGTAAAAATATTATTAAAATATTAAAAATAATCACAGAATTAATCTTAAAGCCAAAAGTAAAATCATCAGGAGCCTACAGTAAAAATATTATTAAAATAATAAAAATAATCACAGAATTAATCTTAAAGCCAAAAGTAAAATCATCAGGAGCCTACAGTAAAAATATTATTAAAATAATAAAAATAATCACAGAATTAATCTTAAAGCCAAAAGTAAAATCATCAGGAGCCTACAGTAAAAATATTATTAAAATAATAAAAATAATCACAGAATTAATCTTAAAGCAAAAGTAAAATCATCAGGAGCCTACAGTAAAAATATTATTAAAATATTAAAAATAATCACAGAATTAATCTTGAAGCCAAAAGTAAAATCATCAAGAGCCTACAGTAAAAATATTATTAAAATATTAAAAAAAATCACAGAATTAATCTTAAAGCTAAATGTAAAATCATCAGGAGCCTACTGTAAAAATATTATTAAAATATTAAAAATAATCACAGAATTAATCTTAAAGCCAAAAGTAAAATCATCAGGAGCCTACGGTAAAAATATTATTAAAATAATAAAAATAATCACAGAATTAATCTTAAAGCCAAAAGTAAAATCATCAGGAGCCTACAGTAAAAATATTATTAAAATAATAAAAATAATCACAGAATTAATCTTAAAGCCAAAAGTAAAATCATCAGGAGCCTACAGTAAAAATATTATTAAAATAATAAAAATAATCACAGAATTAATCTTAAAGCCAAAAGTAAAATCATCAGGAGCCTACAGTAAAAATATTATTAAAATAATAAAAATAATCACAGAATTAATCTTAAAGCCAAAAGTAAAATCATCAGGAGCCTACAGTAAAAATATTATTAAAATAATAAAAATAATCACAGAATTAATCTTAAAGCCAAAAGTAAAATCATCAGGAGCCTACAGTAAAAATATTATTAAAATAATAAAAATAATCACAGAATTAATCTTAAAGCCAAAAGTAAAATCATCAGGAGCCTACAGTAAAAATATTATTAAAATATTAAAAATAATCACAGAATTAATCTTAAAGCCAAAAGTAAAATCATCAGGAGCCTACAGTAAAAATATCATTTAAATATTAAAAATAATCACAGAATTAATCTTAAAGCTAAATGTAAAATCATTAGGAGCCTACAGTAAAAATATTATCAAAATATTAAAAATAATCACAGAATTAATCTTAAAGCCAAAAGTAAAATCATCAGGAGCCTACAGTAAAAATATCATTTAAATATTACAAATAATCACAGAATTAATCTTAAAGCCAAAAGTAAAATCATCAGGAGCCTACAGTAAAAATATTATTAAAATATTAAAAATAATCACAGAATTAATCTTAAAGCCAAAAGTAAAATCATCAGGAGCCTACAGTAAAAATATTATTAAAATATTAAAAATAATCACAGAATTAATCTTAAAGCCAAAAGTAAAATCATCAGGAGCCTACAGTAAAAATATCATTTAAATATTAAAAATAATCACAGAATTAATCTTAAAGCTAAATGTAAAATCATTAGGAGCCTACAGTAAAAATATTATTAAAATATTAAAAATAATCACAGAATTAATCTTAAAGCCAAAAGTAAAATCATCAGGAGCCTACAGTAAAAATATCATTTAAATATTACAAATAATCACAGAATTAATCTTAAAGCCAAAAGTAAAATCATCAGGAGCCTACAGTAAAAATATTATTAAAATATTAAAAATAATCACAGAATTAATCTTAAAGCCAAAAGTAAAATCATCAGGAGCCTACAGTAAAAATATCATTTAAATATTAAAAATAATCACAGAATTAATCTTAAAGCTAAATGTAAAATCATTAGGAGCCTACAGTAAAAATATTATTAAAATATTAAAAATAATCACAGAATTAATCTTAAAGCCAAAAGTAAAATCATCAGGAGCCTACAGTAAAAATATCATTTAAATATTACAAATAATCACAGAATTAATCTTAAAGCCAAAAGTAAAATCATCAGGAGCCTACAGTAAAAATATTATTAAAATATTAAAAATAATCACAGAATTAATCTTAAAGCCAAAAGTAAAATCATCAGGAGCCTACAGTAAAAATATTATTAAAATATTAAAAATAATCACAGAATTAATCTTAAAGCCAAAAGTAAAATCATCAGGAGCCTACAGTAAAAATATTATTAAAATATTAAAAATAATCACAGAATTAATCTTAAAGCCAAAAGTAAAATCATCAGGAGCCTACAGTAAAAATATTATTAAAATAATAAAAATAATCACAGAATTAATCTTAAAGCCAAAAGTAAAATCATCAGGAGCCTACAGTAAAAATATTATTAAAATAATAAAAATAATCACAGAATTAATCTTAAAGCCAAAAGTAAAATCATCAGGAGCCTACAGTAAAAATATTATTAAAATAATAAAAATAATCACAGAATTAATCTTAAAGCCAAAAGTAAAATCATCAGGAGCCTACAGTAAAAATATTATTAAAATATTAAAAATAATCACAGAATTAATCTTAAAGCCAAAAGTAAAATCATCAGGAGCCTACAGTAAAAATATTATTAAAATATTAAAAATAATCACAGAATTAATCTTAAAGCCAAAAGTAAAATCATCAGGAGCCTACAGTAAAAATATCATTAAAATATTACAAATAATCACAGAATTAATCTTAAAGCCAAAAGTAAAATCATCAGGAGCCTACAGTAAAAATATCATTTAAATATTACAAATAATCACAGAATTAATCTTAAAGCCAAAAGTAAAATCATCAGGAGCCTACAGTAAAAATATTATTAAAATAATAAAAATAATCACAGAATTAATCTTAAAGCCAAAAGTAAAATCATCAGGAGCCTACAGTAAAAATATTATTAAAATATTAAAAATAATCACAGAATTAATCTTGAAGCCAAAAGTAAAATCATCAAGAGCCTACAGTAAAAATATTATTAAAATATTAAAAATAATCACAGAATTAATCTTAAAGCTAAATGTAAAATCATCAGGAGCCTACTGTAAAAATATTATTAAAATATTAAAAATAATCACAGAATTAATCTTAAAGCCAAAAGTAAAATCATCAGGAGCCTACGGTAAAAATATTATTAAAATAATAAAAATAATCACAGAATTAATCTTAAAGCTGAATGTAAAATCATCAGGAGCCTACTGTAAAAATATTATTAAAATATTAAAAATAATAACAAAATTAATCTTAAAGCCAAAAGTAAAATCATCAGGAGCCTACAGTAAAAATATTATTAAAATATTAAAAAAAATCACAGAATTAATCTTAAAGCTAAATGTAAAATCATCAGGAGCCTACAGTAAAAATATTATTAAAATATTAAAAATAATCACGGAATTAATCTTAAAGCCAAAAGTAAAATCATCAGGAGCCTACAGTAAAAATATTATTAAAATAATAAAAATAATCACAGAATTAATCTTAAAGCCAAAAGTAAAATCATCAGGAGCCTACAGTAAAAATATTATTAAAATAATAAAAATAATCACAGAATTAATCTTAAAGCTAAATGTAAAATCATCAGGAGCCTACAGTAAAAATATTATTAAAATAATAAAAATAATCACAGAATTAATCTTAAAGCTAAATGTAAAATCATCAGGAGCCTACTGTAAAAATATTATTAAAATATTAAAAATAATAACAAAATTAATCTTAAAGCCAAAAGTAAAATCATCAGGAGCCTACAGTAAAAATATTATTAAAATAATAAAAATAATCACAGAATTAATCTTAAAGCCAAAAGTAAAATCATCAGGAGCCTACAGTAAAAATATTATTAAAATAATAAAAATAATCACAGAATTAATCTTAAAGCTAAATGTAAAATCATCAGGAGCCCACAGTAAAAATATTATTAAAATAATAAAAATAATCACAGAATTAATCTTAAAGCTAAATGTAAAATCATCAGGAGCCTACTGTAAAAATATTATTAAAATATTAAAAATAATAACAAAATTAATCTTAAAGCCAAAAGTAAAATCATCAGGAGCCTACAGTAAAAATATTATTAAAATATTAAAAAAAATCACAGAATTAATCTTAAAGCTAAATGTAAAATCATCAGGAGCCTACAGTAAAAATATTATTAAAATATTAAAAATAATCACGGAATTAATCTTAAAGCCAAAAGTAAAATCATCAGGAGCCTACAGTAAAAATATTATTAAAATAATAAAAATAATCACAGAATTAATCTTAAAGCTAAATGTAAAATCATCAGGAGCCTACAGTAAAAATATTATTAAAATAATAAAAATAATCACGGAATTAATCTTAAAGCCAAAAGTAAAATCATCAGGAGCCTACAGTAAAAATATTATTAAAATATTAAAAATAATCACAGAATTAATCTTAAAGCCAAAAGTAAAATCATCAGGAGCCTACAGTAAAAATATTATTAAAATATTAAAAATAATCACAGAATTAATCTTAAAGCCAAAAGTAAAATCATCAGGAGCCTACAGTAAAAATATCATTAAAATATTACAAATAATCACAGAATTAATCTTAAAGCCAAAAGTAAAATCATCAGGAGCCTACAGTAAAAATATTATTAAAATATTAAAAATAATCACAGAATTAATCTTAAAGCCAAAAGTAAAATCATCAGGAGCCTACAGTAAAAATATCATTAAAATATTACAAATAATCACAGAATTAATCTTAAAGCCAAAAGTAAAATCATCAGGAGCCTACTGTAAAAATATTATTAAAATATTACAAATAATCACGGAATTAATCTTAAAGCCAAAAGTAAAATCATCAGGAGCCTACTGTAAAAATATTATTAAAATAATAAAAATAATCACAGAATTAATCTTAAAGCCAAAAGTAAAATCATCAGGAGCCTACTGTAAAAATATTATTAAAATATTACAAATAATCACGGAATTAATCTTAAAGCCAAAAGTAAAATCATCAGGAGCCTACAGTAAAAATATCATTTAAATATTACAAATAATCACAGAATTAATCTTAAAGCCAAAAGTAAAATCATCAGGAGCCTACAGTAAAAATATTATTAAAATAATAAAAATAATCACAGAATTAATCTTAAAGCTAAATGTAAAATCATCAGGAGCCTACTGTAAAAATATTATTAAAATATTAAAAATAATAACAAAATTAATCTTAAAGCCAAAAGTAAAATCATCAGGAGCCTACAGTAAAAATATTATTAAAATATTAAAAATAATCACAGAATTAATCTTAAAGCTAAATGTAAAATCATCAGGAGCCTACAGTAAAAATATTATTAAAATATTAAAAATAATCACGGAATTAATCTTAAAGCCAAATGTAAAATCATCAGGAGCCTACAGTAGAAATATTATTAAAAAATAAAAATAATCACAAAATTAATCTTAAAGCCAAAAGTAAAATCATCAGGAGCCTACAGTAAAAATATTATTAAAATATTAAAAAAAATCACAGAATTAATCTTAAAGCTAAATGTAAAATCATCAGGAGCCTACAGTAAAAATATTATTAAAATATTAAAAATAATCACGGAATTAATCTTAAAGCCAAATGTAAAATCATCAGGAGCCTACAGTAGAAATATTATTAAAAAATAAAAATAATCACAAAATTAATCTTAAAGCCAAAAGTAAAATCATCAGGAGCCTACAGTAAAAATATTATTAAAATATTAAAAATAATCACAGAATTAATCTTAAAGCCAAAAGTAAAATCATCAGGAGCCTACAGTAAAAATATCATTAAAATATTACAAATAATCACAGAATTAATCTTAAAGCCAAAAGTAAAATCATCAGGAGCCTACAGTAAAAATATTATTAAAATATTAAAAATAATCACAGAATTAATCTTAAAGCCAAAAGTAAAATCATCAGGAGCCTACAGTAAAAATATCATTAAAATATTACAAATAATCACAGAATTAATCTTAAAGCCAAAAGTAAAATCATCAGGAGCCTACTGTAAAAATATTATTAAAATATTACAAATAATCACGGAATTAATCTTAAAGCCAAAAGTAAAATCATCAGGAGCCTACTGTAAAAATATTATTAAAATAATAAAAATAATCACAGAATTAATCTTAAAGCCAAAAGTAAAATCATCAGGAGCCTACTGTAAAAATATTATTAAAATATTACAAATAATCACGGAATTAATCTTAAAGCCAAAAGTAAAATCATCAGGAGCCTACAGTAAAAATATCATTTAAATATTACAAATAATCACAGAATTAATCTTAAAGCCAAAAGTAAAATCATCAGGAGCCTACAGTAAAAATATTATTAAAATAATAAAAATAATCACAGAATTAATCTTAAAGCTAAATGTAAAATCATCAGGAGCCTACTGTAAAAATATTATTAAAATATTAAAAATAATAACAAAATTAATCTTAAAGCCAAAAGTAAAATCATCAGGAGCCTACAGTAAAAATATTATTAAAATATTAAAAAAAATCACAGAATTAATCTTAAAGCTAAATGTAAAATCATCAGGAGCCTACAGTAAAAATATTATTAAAATATTAAAAATAATCACGGAATTAATCTTAAAGCCAAATGTAAAATCATCAGGAGCCTACAGTAGAAATATTATTAAAAAATAAAAATAATCACAAAATTAATCTTAAAGCCAAAAGTAAAATCATCAGGAGCCTACAGTAAAAATATTATTAAAATATTAAAAAAAATCACAGAATTAATCTTAAAGCTAAATGTAAAATCATCAGGAGCCTACAGTAAAAATATTATTAAAATATTAAAAATAATCACGGAATTAATCTTAAAGCCAAAAGTAAAATCATCAGGAGCCTACAGTAAAAATATTATTAAAATAATAAAAATAATCACAGAATTAATCTTAAAGCAAAAGTAAAATCATCAGGAGCCTACAGTAAAAATATTATTAAAATATTAAAAATAATCACAGAATTAATCTTGAAGCCAAAAGTAAAATCATCAAGAGCCTACAGTAAAAATATTATTAAAATATTAAAAAAAATCACAGAATTAATCTTAAAGCTAAATGTAAAATCATCAGGAGCCTACTGTAAAAATATTATTAAAATATTAAAAATAATCACAGAATTAATCTTAAAGCCAAAAGTAAAATCATCAGGAGCCTACGGTAAAAATATTATTAGAATAATAAAAATAATCACAGAATTAATCTTAAAGCCAAAAGTAAAATCATCAAGAGCCTACAGTAAAAATATTATTAAAATATTAAAAAAAATCACAGAATTAATCTTAAAGCCAAAAGTAAAATCATCAGGAGCCTACAGTAAAAATATTATTAAAATAATAAAAATAATCACAGAATTAATCTTAAAGCCAAAAGTAAAATCATCAGGAGCCTACTATAAAAATATTATTAAAATATTAAAAATAATCACAGAATTAATCTTAAAGCCAAAAGTAAAATCATCAGGAGCCTACAGTAAAAATATTATTAAAATATTAAAAATAATCACAGAATTAATCTTAAAGCCAAAAGTAAAATCATCAGGAGCCTACAGTAAAAATATCATTTAAATATTAAAAATAATCACAGAATTAATCTTAAAGCTAAATGTAAAATCATTAGGAGCCAACAGTAAAAATATTATTAAAATATTAAAAATAATCACAGAATTAATCTTAAAGCCAAAAGTAAAATCATCAGGAGCCTACAGTAAAAATATCATTTAAATATTACAAATAATCACAGAATTAATCTTAAAGCCAAAAGTAAAATCATCAGGAGCCTACAGTAAAAATATTATTAAAATATTAAAAATAATCACAGAATTAATCTTAAAGCCAAAAGTAAAATCATCAGGAGCCTACAGTAAAAATATTATTAAAATATTAAAAATAATCACAGAATTAATCTTAAAGCCAAAAGTAAAATCATCAGGAGCCTACAGTAAAAATATCATTAAAATATTACAAATAATCACAGAATTAATCTTAAAGCCAAAAGTAAAATCATCAGGAGCCTACGGTAAAAATATCATTAAAATATTACAAATAATCACAGAATTAATCTTAAAGCTAAATGTAAAATCATCAGGAGCCTACTGTAAAAATATTATTAAAATATTAAAAATAATCACAGAATTAATCTTAAAGCCAAAAGTAAAATCATCAGGAGCCTACGGTAAAAATATTATTAAAATAATAAAAATAATCACAGAATTAATCTTAAAGCCAAAAGTAAAATCATCAGGAGCCTACAGTAAAAATATTATTAAAATAATAAAAATAATCACAGAATTAATCTTAAAGCCAAAAGTAAAATCATCAGGAGCCTACAGTAAAAATATTATTAAAATAATAAAAATAATCACAGAATTAATCTTAAAGCCAAAAGTAAAATCATCAGGAGCCTACAGTAAAAATATTATTAAAATAATAAAAATAATCACAGAATTAATCTTAAAGCCAAAAGTAAAATCATCAGGAGCCTACAGTAAAAATATTATTAAAATAATAAAAATAATCACAGAATTAATCTTAAAGCCAAAAGTAAAATCATCAGGAGCCTACAGTAAAAATATTATTAAAATAATAAAAAAAATCACAGAATTAATCTTAAAGCTAAATGTAAAATCATCAGGAGCCTACAGTAAAAATATTATTAAAATAATAAAAATAATCACGGAATTAATCTTAAAGCCAAAAGTAAAATCATCAGGAGCCTACAGTAAAAATATTATTAAAATATTAAAAATAATCACAGAATTAATCTTAAAGCCAAAAGTAAAATCATCAGGAGCCTACAGTAAAAATATCATTAAAATATTACAAATAATCACAGAATTAATCTTAAAGCCAAAAGTAAAATCATCAGGAGCCTACAGTAAAAATATTATTAAAATATTAAAAATAATCACAGAATTAATCTTAAAGCCAAAAGTAAAATCATCAGGAGCCTACAGTAAAAATATCATTAAAATATTACAAATAATCACAGAATTAATCTTAAAGCCAAAAGTAAAATCATCAGGAGCCTACTGTAAAAATATTATTAAAATATTACAAATAATCACGGAATTAATCTTAAAGCCAAAAGTAAAATCATCAGGAGCCTACAGTAAAAATATCATTTAAATATTACAAATAATCACAGAATTAATCTTAAAGCCAAAAGTAAAATCATCAGGAGCCTACAGTAAAAATATTATTAAAATAATAAAAATAATCACAGAATTAATCTTAAAGCTAAATGTAAAATCATCAGGAGCCTACTGTAAAAATATTATTAAAATATTAAAAATAATAACAAAATTAATCTTAAAGCCAAAAGTAAAATCATCAGGAGCCTACAGTAAAAATATTATTAAGATATTAAAAAAAATCACAGAATTAATCTTAAAGCTAAATGTAAAATCATCAGGAGCCTACAGTAAAAATATTATTAAAATATTAAAAATAATCACGGAATTAATCTTAAAGCCAAATGTAAAATCATCAGGAGCCTACAGTAGAAATATTATTAAAAAATAAAAATAATCACAAAATTAATCTTAAAGCCAAAAGTAAAATCATCAGGAGCCTACAGTAAAAATATTATTAAAATATTAAAAAAAATCACAGAATTAATCTTAAAGCTAAATGTAAAATCATCAGGAGCCTACAGTAAAAATATTATTAAAATATTAAAAATAATCACGGAATTAATCTTAAAGCCAAAAGTAAAATCATCAGGAGCCTACAGTAAAAATATTATTAAAATAATAAAAATAATCACAGAATTAATCTTAAAGCAAAAGTAAAATCATCAGGAGCCTACAGTAAAAATATTATTAAAATATTAAAAATAATCACAGAATTAATCTTGAAGCCAAAAGTAAAATCATCAAGAGCCTACAGTAAAAATATTATTAAAATATTAAAAAAAATCACAGAATTAATCTTAAAGCTAAATGTAAAATCATCAGGAGCCTACTGTAAAAATATTATTAAAATATTAAAAATAATCACAGAATTAATCTTAAAGCCAAAAGTAAAATCATCAGGAGCCTACGGTAAAAATATTATTAGAATAATAAAAATAATCACAGAATTAATCTTAAAGCCAAAAGTAAAATCATCAAGAGCCTACAGTAAAAATATTATTAAAATATTAAAAAAAATCACAGAATTAATCTTAAAGCCAAAAGTAAAATCATCAGGAGCCTACAGTAAAAATATTATTAAAATAATAAAAATAATCACAGAATTAATCTTAAAGCCAAAAGTAAAATCATCAGGAGCCTACTATAAAAATATTATTAAAATATTAAAAATAATCACAGAATTAATCTTAAAGCCAAAAGTAAAATCATCAGGAGCCTACAGTAAAAATATTATTAAAATATTAAAAATAATCACAGAATTAATCTTAAAGCCAAAAGTAAAATCATCAGGAGCCTACAGTAAAAATATCATTTAAATATTAAAAATAATCACAGAATTAATCTTAAAGCTAAATGTAAAATCATTAGGAGCCTACAGTAAAAATATTATTAAAATATTAAAAATAATCACAGAATTAATCTTAAAGCCAAAAGTAAAATCATCAGGAGCCTACAGTAAAAATATCATTTAAATATTACAAATAATCACAGAATTAATCTTAAAGCCAAAAGTAAAATCATCAGGAGCCTACAGTAAAAATATTATTAAAATATTAAAAATAATCACAGAATTAATCTTAAAGCCAAAAGTAAAATCATCAGGAGCCTACAGTAAAAATATTATTAAAATATTAAAAATAATCACAGAATTAATCTTAAAGCCAAAAGTAAAATCATCAGGAGCCTACAGTAAAAATATCATTAAAATATTACAAATAATCACAGAATTAATCTTAAAGCCAAAAGTAAAATCATCAGGAGCCTACGGTAAAAATATCATTAAAATATTACAAATAATCACAGAATTAATCTTAAAGCTAAATGTAAAATCATCAGGAGCCTACTGTAAAAATATTATTAAAATATTAAAAATAATCACAGAATTAATCTTAAAGCCAAAAGTAAAATCATCAGGAGCCTACGGTAAAAATATTATTAAAATAATAAAAATAATCACAGAATTAATCTTAAAGCCAAAAGTAAAATCATCAGGAGCCTACAGTAAAAATATTATTAAAATAATAAAAATAATCACAGAATTAATCTTAAAGCCAAAAGTAAAATCATCAGGAGCCTACAGTAAAAATATTATTAAAATAATAAAAATAATCACAGAATTAATCTTAAAGCCAAAAGTAAAATCATCAGGAGCCTACAGTAAAAATATTATTAAAATAATAAAAATAATCACAGAATTAATCTTAAAGCCAAAAGTAAAATCATCAGGAGCCTACAGTAAAAATATTATTAAAATAATAAAAATAATCACAGAATTAATCTTAAAGCCAAAAGTAAAATCATCAGGAGCCTACAGTAAAAATATTATTAAAATAATAAAAATAATCACAGAATTAATCTTAAAGCAAAAGTAAAATCATCAGGAGCCTACAGTAAAAATATTATTAAAATATTAAAAATAATCACAGAATTAATCTTGAAGCCAAAAGTAAAATCATCAAGAGCCTACAGTAAAAATATTATTAAAATATTAAAAAAAATCACAGAATTAATCTTAAAGCTAAATGTAAAATCATCAGGAGCCTACTGTAAAAATATTATTAAAATATTAAAAATAATCACAGAATTAATCTTAAAGCCAAAAGTAAAATCATCAGGAGCCTACGGTAAAAATATTATTAAAATAATAAAAATAATCACAGAATTAATCTTAAAGCCAAAAGTAAAATCATCAGGAGCCTACAGTAAAAATATTATTAAAATAATAAAAATAATCACAGAATTAATCTTAAAGCCAAAAGTAAAATCATCAGGAGCCTACAGTAAAAATATTATTAAAATAATAAAAATAATCACAGAATTAATCTTAAAGCCAAAAGTAAAATCATCAGGAGCCTACGGTAAAAATATTATTAAAATAATAAAAATAATCACAGAATTAATCTTAAAGCCAAAAGTAAAATCATCAGGAGCCTACGGTAAAAATATTATTAAAATAATAAAAATAATCACAGAATTAATCTTAAAGCCAAAAGTAAAATCATCAGGAGCCTACAGTAAAAATATTATTAAAATAATAAAAATAATCACAGAATTAATCTTAAAGCCAAAAGTAAAATCATCAGGAGCCTACAGTAAAAATATTATTAAAATATTAAAAATAATCACAGAATTAATCTTAAAGCCAAAAGTAAAATCATCAGGAGCCTACAGTAAAAATATCATTTAAATATTACAAATAATCACAGAATTAATCTTAAAGCCAAAAGTAAAATCATCAGGAGCCTACAGTAAAAATATTATTAAAATAATAAAAATAATCACAGAATTAATCTTAAAGCCAAAAGTAAAATCATCAGGAGCCTACAGTAAAAATATCATTTAAATATTACAAATAATCACAGAATTAATCTTAAAGCCAAAAGTAAAATCATCAGGAGCCTACAGTAAAAATATCATTTAAATATTAAAAATAATCACAGAATTAATCTTAAAGCCAAAAGTAAAATCATCAGGAGCCTACGGTAAAAATATCATTAAAATATTACAAATAATCACAGAATTAATCTTAAAGCCAAAAGTAAAATCATCAGGAGCCTACAGTAAAAATATCATTTAAATATTACAAATAATCACAGAATTAATCTTAAAGCCAAAAGTAAAATCATCAGGAGCCTACAGTAAAAATATTATTAAAATAATAAAAATAATAACAAAATTAATCTTAAAGCCAAAAGTAAAATCATCAGGAGCCTACGGTAAAAATATTATTAAAATAATAAAAATAATCACAGAATTAATCTTAAAGCCAAAAGTAAAATCATCAGGAGCCTACAGTAAAAATATTATTAAAATAATAAAAATAATAACAAAATTAATCTTAAAGCCAAAAGTAAAATCATCAGGAGCCTACGGTAAAAATATTATTAAAATAATAAAAATAATCACAGAATTAATCTTAAAGCCAAAAGTAAAATCATCAGGAGCCTACAGTAAAAATATTATTAAAATAATAAAAATAATCACAGAATTAATCTTAAAGCCAAAAGTAAAATCATCAGGAGCCTACAGTAAAAATATCATTTAAATATTACAAATAATCACAGAATTAATCTTAAAGCCAAAAGTAAAATCATCAGGAGCCTACAGTAAAAATATTATTAAAATATTAAAAATAATCACAGAATTAATCTTAAAGCCAAAAGTAAAATCATCAGGAGCCTACAGTAAAAATATTATTAAAATATTAAAAATAATCACAGAACTAATCTTAAAGCCAAAAGTAAAATCATCAGGAGCCTACAGTAAAAATATCATTTAAATATTAAAAATAATCACAGAATTAATCTTAAAGCCAAAAGTAAAATCATCAGGAGCCTACAGTAAAAATATTATTAAAATAATAAAAATAATCACAGAATTAATCTTAAAGCCAAAAGTAAAATCATCAGGAGCCTACAGTAAAAATATTATTAAAATAATAAAAATAATCACAGAATTAATCTTAAAGCCAAAAGTAAAATCATCAGGAGCCTACAGTAAAAATATTATTAAAATAATAAAAATAATCACAGAATTAATCTTAAAGCCAAAAGTAAAATCATCAGGAGCCTACAGTAAAAATATTATTAAAATATTAAAAATAATCACAGAATTAATCTTAAAGCTAAATGTAAAATCATCAGGAGCCTACAGTAAAAATATTATTAAAATATTAAAAATAATCACAGAATTAATCTTAAAGCCAAAAGTAAAATCATCAGGAGCCTACAGTAAAAATATTATTAAAATATTAAAAATAATCACAGAATTAATCTTAAAGCCAAAAGTAAAATCATCAGGAGCCTTCAGTAAAAATATTATTAAAATATTAAAAATAATCACAGAATTAATCTTAAAGCCAAAAGTAAAATCATCAGGAGCCTACAGTAAAAATATTATTAAAATATTACAAATAATCACAGAATTAATCTTAAAGCCAAAAGTAAAATCATCAGGAGCCTAAGGTAAAAATATCATTAAAATATTACAAATAATCACAGAATTAATCTTAAAGCCAAAAGTAAAATCATCAGGAGCCTACAGTAAAAATATCATTTAAATATTAAAAATAATCACAGAATTAATCTTAAAGCCAAAAGTAAAATCATCAGGAGCCTACAGTAAAAATATTATTAAAATAATAAAAATAATCACAAAATTAATCTTAAAGCCAAAAGTAAAATCATCAGGAGCCTACAGTAAAAATATCATTAAAATATTAAAAATAATCACAGAATTAATCTTAAAGCCAAAAGTAAAATCATCAGGAGCCTTCAGTAAAAATATTATTAAAATATTAAAAATAATCACAGAATTAATCTTAAAGCCAAAAGTAAAATCATCAGGAGCCTACAGTAAAAATATTATTAAAATATTACAAATAATCACAGAATTAATCTTAAAGCCAAAAGTAAAATCATCAGGAGCCTACAGTAAAAATATCATTTAAATATTAAAAATAATCACAGAATTAATCTTAAAGCCAAAAGTAAAATCATCAGGAGCCTACAGTAAAAATATTATTAAAATAATAAAAATAATCACAAAATTAATCTTAAAGCCAAAAGTAAAATCATCAGGAGCCTACAGTAAAAATATTATTAAAATATTAAAAATAATCACAGAATTAATCTTAAAGCCAAAAGTAAAATCATCAGGAGCCTTCAGTAAAAATATTATTAAAATATTAAAAATAATCACAGAATTAATCTTAAAGCCAAAAGTAAAATCATCAGGAGCCTACAGTAAAAATATTATTAAAATATTACAAATAATCACAGAATTAATCTTAAAGCCAAAAGTAAAATCATCAGGAGCCTAAGGTAAAAATATCATTAAAATATTACAAATAATCACAGAATTAATCTTAAAGCCAAAAGTAAAATCATCAGGAGCCTACAGTAAAAATATCATTTAAATATTAAAAATAATCACAGAATTAATCTTAAAGCCAAAAGTAAAATCATCAGGAGCCTACAGTAAAAATATTATTAAAATAATAAAAATAATCACAAAATTAATCTTAAAGCCAAAAGTAAAATCATCAGGAGCCTACAGTAAAAATATTATTAAAATATTAAAAATAATCACAGAATTAATCTTAAAGCCAAAAGTAAAATCATCAGGAGCCTTCAGTAAAAATATTATTAAAATATTAAAAATAATCACAGAATTAATCTTAAAGCCAAAAGTAAAATCATCAGGAGCCTACAGTAAAAATATTATTAAAATATTACAAATAATCACAGAATTAATCTTAAAGCCAAAAGTAAAATCATCAGGAGCCTAAGGTAAAAATATCATTAAAATATTACAAATAATCACAGAATTAATCTTAAAGCCAAAAGTAAAATCATCAGGAGCCTACAGTAAAAATATCATTTAAATATTAAAAATAATCACAGAATTAATCTTAAAGCCAAAAGTAAAATCATCAGGAGCCTACAGTAAAAATATTATTAAAATAATAAAAATAATCACAAAATTAATCTTAAAGCCAAAAGTAAAATCATCAGGAGCCTACAGTAAAAATATCATTAAAATATTACAAATAATCACAGAATTAATCTTAAAGCCAAAAGTAAAATCATCAGGAGCCTACAGTAAAAATATCATTAAAATATTACAAATAATCACAGAATTAATCTTAAAGCCAAAAGTAAAATCATCAGGAGCCTACAGTAAAAATATTATTAAAATATTAAAAATAATCACAGAATTAATCTTAAAGCCAAAAGTAAAATCATCAGGAGCCTACAGTAAAAATATCATTTAAATATTAAAAATAATCACAGAATTAATCTTAAAGCCAAAAGTAAAATCATCAGGAGCCTACAGTAAAAATATCATTAAAATATTACAAATAATCACAGAATTAATCTTAAAGCCAAAAGTAAAATCATCAGGAGCCTACAGTAAAAATATTATTAAAATATTAAAAATAATCACAGAATTAATCTTAAAGCCAAAAGTAAAATCATCAGGAGCCTACAGTAAAAATATCATTAAAATATTACAAATAATCACAGAATTAATCTTAAAGCCAAAAGTAAAATCATCAGGAGCCTACAGTAAAAATATCATTTAAATATTAAAAATAATCACAGAATTAATCTTAAAGCCAAAAGTAAAATCATCAGGAGCCTACAGTAAAAATATTATTAAAATAATAAAAATAATCACAAAATTAATCTTAAAGCCAAAAGTAAAATCATCAGGAGCCTACAGTAAAAATATCATTAAAATATTACAAATAATCACAGAATTAATCTTAAAGCCAAAAGTAAAATCATCAGGAGCCTACAGTAAAAATATCATTAAAATATTACAAATAATCACAGAATTAATCTTAAAGCCAAAAGTAAAATCATCAGGAGCCTACAGTAAAAATATTATTAAAATATTAAAAATAATCACAGAATTAATCTTAAAGCCAAAAGTAAAATCATCAGGAGCCTACAGTAAAAATATTATTAAAATATTAAAAATAATCACAGAATTAATCTTAAAGCCAAAAGTAAAATCATCAGGAGCCTACAGTAAAAATATCATTAAAATATTACAAATAATCACAGAATTAATCTTAAAGCCAAAAGTAAAATCATCAGGAGCCTACAGTAAAAATATTATTAAAATATTACAAATAATCACAGAATTAATCTTAAAGCCAAAAGTAAAATCATCAGGAGCCTACAGTAAAAATATTATTGAAATATTACAAATAATCACAGAATTAATCTTAAAGCCAAAAGTAAAATCATCAGGAGCCTACAGTAAAAATATTATTAAAATATTACAAATAATCACAGAATTAATCTTAAAGCCAAAAGTAAAATCATCAGGAGCCTACAGTAAAAATATCATTTAAATATTAAAAATAATCACAGAATTAATCTTAAAGCCAAAAGTAAAATCATCAGGAGCCTACAGTAAAAATATTATTAAAATAATAAAAATAATCACAGAATTAATCTTAAAGCCAAAAGTAAAATCATCAGGAGCCTACAGTAAAAATATCATTTAAATATTACAAATAATCACAGAATTAATCTTAAAGCCAAAAGTAAAATCATCAGGAGCCTACAGTAAAAATATCATTAAAATATTAAAAATAATCACAGAATTAATCTTAAAGCCAAAAGTAAAATCATCAGGAGCCTACAGTAAAAATATCATTAAAATATTAAAAATAATCACAGAATTAATCTTAAAGCCAAAAGTAAAATCATCAGGAGCCTACAGTAAAAATATTATTAAAATATTACAAATAATCACAGAATTAATCTTAAAGCCAAAAGTAAAATCATCAGGAGCCTACAGTAAAAATATCATTTAAATATTACAAATAATCACAGAATTAATCTTAAAGCCAAAAGTAAAATCATCAGGAGCCTACAGTAAAAATATTATTAGAATATTACAAATAATCACAGAATTAATCTTAAAGCCAAAAGTAAAATCATCAGGAGCCTACGGTAAAAATATTATTAAAATATTAAAAATAATCACAGAATTAATCTTAAAGCCAAAAGTAAAATCATCAGGAGCCTACAGTAAAAATATCATTTAAATATTAAAAATAATCACAGAATTAATCTTAAAGCCAAAAGTAAAATCATCAGGAGCCTACAGTAAAAATATTATTAAAATATTAAAAATAATCACAGAATTAATCTTAAAGCCAAAAGTAAAATCATCAGGAGCCTACAGTAAAAATATCATTTAAATATTAAAAATAATCACAGAATTAATCTTAAAGCCAAAAGTAAAATCATCAGGAGCCTACTGTAAAAATATTATTAAAATAATAAAAATAATCACAGAATTAATCTTAAAGCCAAAAGTAAAATCATCAGGAGCCTACAGTAAAAATATCATTTAAATATTGAAAATAATCACAGAATTAATCTTAAAGCCAAAAGTAAAATCATCAGGAGCCTACAGTAAAAATATCATTTAAATATTAAAAATAATCACAGAATTAATCTTAAAGCCAAAAGTAAAATCATCAGGAGCCTACTGTAAAAATATTATTAAAATAATAAAAATAATCACAGAATTAATCTTAAAGCCAAAAGTAAAATCATCAGGAGCCTACAGTAAAAATATCATTTAAATATTAAAAATAATCACAGAATTAATCTTAAAGCCAAAAGTAAAATCATCAGGAGCCTACAGTAAAAATATCATTTAAATATTAAAAATAATCACAGAATTAATCTTAAAGCCAAAAGTAAAATCATCAGGAGCCTACTGTAAAAATATTATTAAAATAATAAAAATAATCACAGAATTAATCTTAAAGCCAAAAGTAAAATCATCAGGAGCCTACAGTAAAAATATCATTTAAATATTAAAAATAATCACAGAATTAATCTTAAAGCCAAAAGTAAAATCATCAGGAGCCTACTGTAAAAATATTATTAAAATAATAAAAATAATCACAGAATTAATCTTAAAGCCAAAAGTAAAATCATCAGGAGCCTACTGTAAAAATATTATTAAAATAATAAAAATAATCACAGAATTAATCTTAAAGCCAAAAGTAAAATCATCAGGAGCCTACAGTAAAAATATCATTTAAATATTAAAAATAATCACAGAATTAATCTTAAAGCCAAAAGTAAAATCATCAGGAGCCTACTGTAAAAATATTATTAAAATAATAAAAATAATCACAGAATTAATCTTAAAGCCAAAAGTAAAATCATCAGGAGCCTACAGTAAAAATATCATTTAAATATTAAAAATAATCACAGAATTAATCTTAAAGCCAAAAGTAAAATCATCAGGAGCCTACTGTAAAAATATTATTAAAATAATAAAAATAATCACAGAATTAATCTTAAAGCCAAAAGTAAAATCATCAGGAGCCTACAGTAAAAATATCATTTAAATATTAAAAATAATCACAGAATTAATCTTAAAGCCAAAAGTAAAATCATCAGGAGCCTACTGTAAAAATATTATTAAAATAATAAAAATAATCACAGAATTAATCTTAAAGCCAAAAGTAAAATCATCATGAGCCTACTGTAAAAATATTATTAAAATAATAAAAATAATCACAGAATTAATCTTAAAGCCAAAAGTAAAATCATCAGGAGCCTACAGTAAAAATATCATTTAAATATTACAAATAATCACAGAATTAATCTTAAAGCCAAAAGTAAAATCATCAGGAGCCTACTGTAAAAATATTATTAGAATAATAAAAATAATCACAGAATTAATCTTAAAGCCAAAAGTAAAATCATCAGGAGCCTACTGTAAAAATATTATTAAAATAATAAAAATAATCACAGAATTAATCTTAAAGCCAAAAGTAAAATCATCAGGAGCCTACAGTAAAAATATCATTTAAATATTAAAAATAATCACAGAATTAATCTTAAAGCCAAAAGTAAAATCATCAGGAGCCTACTGTAAAAATATTATTAAAATAATAAAAATAATCACAGAATTAATCTTAAAGCCAAAAGTAAAATCATCAGGAGCCTACTGTAAAAATATTATTAAAATAATAAAAATAATCACAGAATTAATCTTAAAGCCAAAAGTAAAATCATCAGGAGCCTACAGTAAAAATATCATTTAAATATTAAAAATAATCACAGAATTAATCTTAAAGCCAAAAGTAAAATCATCAGGAGCCTACAGTAAAAATATCATTTAAATATTAAAAATAATCACAGAATTAATCTTAAAGCCAAAAGTAAAATCATCAGGAGCCTACTGTAAAAATATTATTAAAATAATAAAAATAATCAGAGAATTAATCTTAAAGCCAAAAGTAAAATCATCAGGAGCCTACAGTAAAAATATCATTTAAATATTAAAAATAATCACAGAATTAATCTTAAAGCCAAAAGTAAAATCATCAGGAGCCTACAGTAAAAATATCATTTAAATATTAAAAATAATCACAGAATTAATCTTAAAGCCAAAAGTAAAATCATCAGGAGCCTACTGTAAAAATATTATTAAAATAATAAAAATAATCACAGAATTAATCTTAAAGCCAAAAGTAAAATCATCAGGAGCCTACAGTAAAAATATCATTTAAATATTAAAAATAATCACAGAATTAATCTTAAAGCCAAAAGTAAAATCATCAGGAGCCTACAGTAAAAATATCATTTAAATATTAAAAATAATCACAGAATTAATCTTAAAGCCAAAAGTAAAATCATCAGGAGCCTACTGTAAAAATATTATTAAAATAATAAAAATAATCACAGAACTAATCTTAAAGCCAAAAGTAAAATCATCAGGAGCCTACAGTAAAAATATCATTTAAATATTACAAATAATCACAGAATTAATCTTAAAGCCAAAAGTAAAATCATCAGGAGCCTACAGTAAAAATATCATTTAAATATTAAAAATAATCACAGAATTAATCTTAAAGCCAAAAGTAAAATCATCAGGAGCCTACAGTAAAAATATTATTAAAATAATAAAAATAATCACAGAATTAATCTTAAAGCCAAAAGTAAAATCATCAGGAGCCTACAGTAAAAATATCATTAAAATATTACAAATAATCACAGAATTAATCTTAAAGCCAAAAGTAAAATCATCAGGAGCCTACAGTAGAAATATTATTAAAATATTAAAAATAATCACAGAATTAATCTTAAAGCCAAAAGTAAAATCATCAGGAGCCTACAGTAAAAATATCATTTAAATATTACAAATAATCACAGAATTAATCTTAAAGCCAAAAGTAAAATCATCAGGAGCCTACAGTAAAAATATCATTAAAATATTAAAAATAATCACAGAATTAATCTTAAAGCCAAAAGTAAAATCATCAGGAGCCTACAGTAGAAATATTATTAAAATATTAAAAATAATCACAGAATTAATCTTAAAGCCAAAAGTAAAATCATCAGGAGCCTACAGTAAAAATATTATTAAAATATTACAAATAATCACAGAATTAATCTTAAAGCCAAAAGTAAAATCATCAGGAGCCTACAGTAAAAATATCATTTAAATATTAAAAATAATCACAGAATTAATCTTAAAGCCAAAAGTAAAATCATCAGGAGCCTACAGTAAAAATATCATTTAAATATTAAAAATAATCACAGAATTAATCTTAAAGCCAAAAGTAAAATCATCAGGAGCCTACAGTAAAAATATTATTAAAATAATAAAAATAATCACAGAATTAATCTTAAAGCCAAAAGTAAAATCATCAGGAGCCTACAGTAAAAATATCATTAAAATATTACAAATAATCACAGAATTAATCTTAAAGCCAAAAGTAAAATCATCAGGAGCCTACAGTAAAAATATCATTTAAATATTACAAATAATCACAGAATTAATCTTAAAGCCAAAAGTAAAATCATCAGGAGCCTACAGTAAAAATATCATTAAAATATTAAAAATAATCACAGAATTAATCTTAAAGCCAAAAGTAAAATCATCAGGAGCCTACAGTAAAAATATTATTAAAATATTACAAATAATCACAGAATTAATCTTAAAGCCAAAAGTAAAATCATCAGGAGCCTACAGTAAAAATATTATTAAAATATTACAAATAATCACAGAATTAATCTTAAAGCCAAAAGTAAAATCATCAGGAGCCTACAGTAAAAATATTATTAAAATATTACAAATAATCACAGAATTAATCTTAAAGCCAAAAGTAAAATCATCAGGAGCCTACAGTAAAAATATTATTAAAATATTACAAATAATCACAGAATTAATCTTAAAGCCAGAAGTAAAATCATCAGGAGCCTACAGTAAAAATATTATTAAAATATTACAAATAATCACAGAATTAATCTTAAAGCCAAAAGTAAAATCATCAGGAGCCTACAGTAAAAATATTATTAAAATATTACAAATAATCACAGAATTAATCTTAAAGCCAAAAGTAAAATCATCAGGAGCCTACAGTAAAAATATTATTAAAATATTACAAATAATCACAGAATTAATCTTAAAGCCAAAAGTAAAATCATCAGGAGCCTACAGTAAAAATATTATTAAAATATTACAAATAATCACAGAATTAATCTTAAAGCCAAAAGTAAAATCATCAGGAGCCTACAGTAAAAATATTATTAAAATATTAAAAATAATCACAGAATTAATCTTAAAGCCAAAAGTAAAATCATCAGGAGCCTACAGTAAAAATATTATTAAAATATTACAAATGATCACAGAATTAATCTTAAAGCCAAAAGTAAAATCATCAGGAGCCTACAGTAAAAATATTATTAAAATATTACAAATAATCACAGAATTAATCTTAAAGCCAAAAGTAAAATCATCAGGAGCCTACAGTAAAAATATTATTAAAATATTAAAAATAATCACAGAATTAATCTTAAAGCCAAAAGTAAAATCATCAGGAGCCTACAGTAAAAATATTATTAAAATATTACAAATAATCACAGAATTAATCTTAAAGCCAAAAGTAAAATCATCAGGAGCCTACAGTAAAAATATTATTAAAATATTACAAATAATCACAGAATTAATCTTAAAGCCAAAAGTAAAATCATCAGGAGCCTACAGTAAAAATATTATTAAAATATTACAAATAATCACAGAATTAATCTTAAAGCCAAAAGTAAAATCATCAGGAGCCTACAGTAAAAATATTATTAAAATATTACAAATAATCACAGAATTAATCTTAAAGCCAAAAGTAAAATCATCAGGAGCCTACAGTAAAAATATTATTAAAATATTACAAATAATCACAGAATTAATCTTAAAGCCAAAAGTAAAATCATCAGGAGCCTACAGTAAAAATATTATTAAAATATTACAAATAATCACAGAATTAATCTTAAAGCCAAAAGTAAAATCATCAGGAGCCTACAGTAAAAATATTATTAAAATATTACAAATAATCACAGAATTAATCTTAAAGCCAAAAGTAAAATCATCAGGAGCCTACAGTAAAAATATTATTAAAATATTACAAATAATCACAGAATTAATCTTAAAGCCAAAAGTAAAATCATCAGGAGCCTACAGTAAAAATATTATTAAAATATTACAAATAATCACAGAATTAATCTTAAAGCCAAAAGTAAAATCATCAGGAGCCTACTGTAAAAATATTATTAAAATAATAAAAATAATCACAGAATTAATCTTAAAGCCAGAAGTAAAATCATCAGGAGCCTACAGTAAAAATATTATTAAAATAATAAAAATAATCACAGAATTAATCTTAAAGCCAAAAGTAAAATCATCAGGAGCCTACAGTAAAAATATTATTAAAATAATAAAAATAATCACAGAATTAATCTTAAAGCCAAAAGTAAAATCATCAGGAGCCTACAGTAAAAATATTATTAAAATATTAAAAATAATCACAGAATTAATCTTAAAGCCAAAAGTAAAATCATCAGGAGCCTACAGTAAAAATATTATTAAAATAATAAAAATAATCACAGAATTAATCTTAAAGCCAAAAGTAAAATCATCAGGAGCCTACAGTAAAAATATTATTAAAATATTAAAAATAATCACAGAATTAATCTTAAAGCCAAAAGTAAAATCATCAGGAGCCTACAGTAAAAATATTATTAAAATATTAAAAATAATCACAGAATTAATCTTAAAGCCAAAAGTAAAATCATCAGGAGCCTACAGTAAAAATATTATTAAAATAATAAAAATAATCACAGAATTAATCTTAAAGCCAAAAGTAAAATCATCAGGAGCCTACAGTAAAAATATTATTAAAATAATAAAAATAATCACAGAATTAATCTTAAAGCCAAAAGTAAAATCATCAGGAGCCTACAGTAAAAATATTATTAAAATAATAAAAATAATCACAGAATTAATCTTAAAGCCAAAAGTAAAATCATCAGGAGCCTACAGTAAAAATATTATTAAAATATTAAAAATAATCACAGAATTAATCTTAAAGCCAAAAGTAAAATCATCAGGAGCCTACAGTAAAAATATTATTAAAATATTAAAAATAATCACAGAATTAATCTTAAAGCCAAAAGTAAAATCATCAGGAGCCTACAGTAAAAATATTATTAAAATATTAAAAATAATCACAGAATTAATCTTAAAGCCAAAAGTAAAATCATCAGGAGCCTACAGTAAAAATATTATTAAAATAATAAAAATAATCACAGAATTAATCTTAAAGCCAAAAGTAAAATTATCAGGAGCCTACAGTAAAAATATTATTAAAATAATAAAAATAATCACAGAATTAATCTTAAAGCCAAAAGTAAAATCATCAGGAGCCTACAGTAAAAATATTATTAAAATAATAAAAATAATCACAGAATTAATCTTAAAGCCAAAAGTAAAATCATCAGGAGCCTACAGTAAAAATATTATTAAAATATTAAAAATAATCACAGAATCAATCTTAAAGCCAAAAGTAAAATCATCAGGAGCCTACAGTAAAAATATTATTAAAATAATAAAAATAATCACAGAATTAATCTTAAAGCCAAAAGTAAAATCATCAGGAGCCTACAGTAAAAATATTATTAAAATAATAAAAATAATCACAGAATTAATCTTAAAGCCAAAAGTAAAATCATCAGGAGCCTACAGTAAAAATATTATTAAAATAATAAAAATAATCACAGAATTAATCTTAAAGCCAAAAGTAAAATCATCAGGAGCCTACAGTAAAAATATTATTAAAATATTAAAAATAATCACAGAATCAATCTTAAAGCCAAAAGTAAAATCATCAGGAGCCTACAGTAAAAATATTATTAAAATAATAAAAATAATCACAGAATTAATCTTAAAGCCAAAAGTAAAATCATCAGGAGCCTACAGTAAAAATATTATTAAAATATTAAAAATAATCACAGAATCAATCTTAAAGCCAAAAGTAAAATCATCAGGAGCCTACAGTAAAAATATTATTAAAATATTAAAAATAATCACAGAATCAATCTTAAAGCCAAAAGTAAAATCATCAGGAGCCTACAGTAAAAATATTATTAAAATATTAAAAATAATCACAGAATCAATCTTAAAGCCAAAAGTAAAATCATCAGGAGCCTACAGTAAAAATATTATTAAAATAATAAAAATAATCACAGAATTAATCTTAAAGCCAAAAGTAAAATCATCAGGAGCCTACAGTAAAAATATTATTAAAATAATAAAAATAATCACAGAATTAATCTTAAAGCCAAAAGTAAAATCATCAGGAGCCTACAGTAAAAATATTATTAAAATATTAAAAATAATCACAGAATCAATCTTAAAGCCAAAAGTAAAATCATCAGGAGCCTACAGTAAAAATATTATTAAAATAATAAAAATAATCACAGAATTAATCTTAAAGCCAAAAGTAAAATCATCAGGAGCCTACAGTAAAAATATTATTAAAATATTAAAAATAATCACAGAATCAATCTTAAAGCCAAAAGTAAAATCATCAGGAGCCTACAGTAAAAATATTATTAAAATAATAAAAATAATCACAGAATCAATCTTAAAGCCAAAAGTAAAATCATCAGGAGCCTACAGTAAAAATATTATTAAAATAATAAAAATAATCACAGAATTAATCTTAAAGCCAAAAGTAAAATCATCAGGAGCCTACAGTAAAAATATTATTAAAATAATAAAAATAATCACAGAATTAATCTTAAAGCCAAAAGTAAAATCATCAGGAGCCTACAGTAAAAATATTATTAAAATATTAAAAATAATCACAGAATCAATCTTAAAGCCAAAAGTAAAATCATCAGGAGCCTACAGTAAAAATATTATTAAAATAATAAAAATAATCACAGAATTAATCTTAAAGCCAAAAGTAAAATCATCAGGAGCCTACAGTAAAAATATTATTAAAATAATAAAAATAATCACAGAATTAATCTTAAAGCCAAAAGTAAAATCATCAGGAGCCTACAGTAAAAATATTATTAAAATATTAAAAATAATCACAGAATCA